>OZ020268.1:82540552-82928052 GCA_963971225.1 Melieria omissa
AAATAAAAATAGTTATTCTCATTGTTTACAACGGCGCTTTTACTGTTTTCAACAGTTTGTAGCGCGCTCGAGAGTGTCAGCGTGTCGGTGATTCACCGAGTCAGTTGGCGCTTCAAAGCCAATAAATGAAAGTGAATTGACAATTTCTTTGGTTGCACTGGGCCAGTCAAGGTGTGCGATATGGCAAGCATTGGTGCGCCAAGTTTGGCAGTGGAGGCCGGGCAACAGGTTCACTTTTATGGTCGCCACTTGAAAGTTTGACACACTGTCACAACAACCTAATCATTGCGATGAAATAATGTTCTCTGTTGACTTGTTCATATATTTTGGAGCTCTAACATTTATTTAAACGTACTGCAGTGGAAATGGCTTTAATGCTCAAATGACGGCAATGCGTTGAGTAAATATTTTTGGGCAATTCAAGTATTTACGTGTTTAGTTAATTATAGCAAACAGTTAGTTGGGATGAGACATAACTGTTTATTGTGGTTTTAATTAGTGTCGAAAGACTGTTTTTCCACTCAGGCACTGTTTACTGGAGCTAAGAGCGCCTTAGAGTATTGGAATAGTCCAGTCTATAAACATTTCTAAATCCATTTCTGCATTGATGCACATGACAAATAAATTTACAATTCTTCTTTCTAGCCACACTTCTTTCTGGACATTATAAACTTTACATTGTATTCACTTTGATGCAAAGCAACCCTTCGTACTTGTGTTGGCTTTTATGCCAGAAACGATAACGATTTTTCATTTGAAAAATAAGTTCATTTCGTAAATTTTCAGGAACCAGAGCCATGATCAAAGATCTCAAAGGGAAAGATAGATTTCTTTTCGATAAAACACGATTCATAAGTGGAATGGTGCTGTCAGTTGTCCCAATCCAAGGCAGCTTTAAAAGTATTCGGAGATCATTTTGACACCTTGATGAGTGAGAAGTACTAGTACTAGTACACATCGTACTTTTATATCAGTGCAGAGTATTGGCTTGTAGAAGCATGTAAAAGAAATTTAGAGTAACCAGAAATACAAAGGTAGGATTCTTTGGACTATCAATCTATGGAAAATATTTTTGAGAAAATGCATAAATTTGGTTTTAGTAGGGAAATCGATGATTACGATAGAATATGTTATATCAAATGGTAAACTAGAAAAATTAGATATGAAAAGGGATCTTCCAGCTTCGTTCGTTCACTTCAGAAAATCTTTTGGCAATGCAGCAGATAGTTTCAGGTAGTGAGAATGATAAAAGATATAGGTTCATTTTTATGTATGAAAGTTGAAAGATATTTCAAAACAGGATCATACAAATGGAAACGGTTTCATCAGTATCTGTAGAGGTTGAAAGGTGTTTCAAAGTAAGGAGGTCTTTTTAATCGATGAAAGGTAATGGATGGAAAGTGTTCAAACGCGGTTTTAATTTGTAAGAATCCGGTGTACTTATGTACTGAGAAAAGTAAAACGAGGAGCTCACTTTAGTCAGTTAGAACTCGGCTAATGCTTTCATAGTTAATATCAATGAAAGTTGGTGGCTTCGGTTGGTTACAGTCCGGCATGATTATACAGGGTGGGCGGAAAGTTTCTGCATACAAAACAAACACCGTTAAGGATCATTTGTATTGCTTTTCAAAATTTTTTTTTAAATCACTAAATCATATCCAAGCAAAATTCAATTGATCATTCATATTATGTATGTGTGCCATTTTTTTCGGAGCACTCTAAGACTCGCTTTCGAAAACATTCGCACAAGACTGACGCTTCGGCCAATGATATGGCATCCCACTCTTGTTTTACTCTCTCAATGAGTTGAAGTCTATTGGCAGGTTTTGGACTCCGAAATACTGAATCTTGAATCCTGGACCAGATGTGTCCAATAGGATTAAGATCTGGCGAATTTCCCGGCCAGTCTTCCCATACTAGCTTAAATAGACTTTTAGCAACACTTATTGACTGTTTCGCGAACCGTCCTGCATAAAAATCGCTGTTGATGTACGAGGGAATTGCTAGGATTTTCAAACCATCACAATATTGGGGATTTCCCCATTTTGTTTTAAAATAAAACAAGCAATCAATATTTTAACTATATTACAATTAAAATGATGTATGCAGAAACTTTCCGCCGACCCTGTATATGCGGTTTCATTGGTAGGTTAGGTTATGTTGGCTGGGCCTGTAAGAGACAAACTCAGAGGACTGAAACCCATTGTGATACCACATATTTCTTCCGCTTTTTTAAATGTGTTTGCAACACTGTTTTTACCAACATGTATTACAACACACACTTCTAGAGCATATGGGAAGGGGGTGGAGGGTACCTACGGTTGGCAGTCTTTTCTTTCTCATTTGGGGGTTTTTTCATTGTCTGCCAAGATCACTTTTGTGCCATTCTTGTAACTCTCATCTACTTCATGTGGATAGGGATGGAAGTAGATGAGCGTTTCACCAGCTTGAACTAGGATTCGAACCTAGGGCGTCGGAATGAGAAGCCAACGCGCTACCCCTGGACTATCAAAGCCGGCGGTTTTATTGGTATCTATGAAGGTTGGAAGATGCGCCAAAACGTGGAGATGTCTTTAATGGGTAGGAATCCGGTATGCTAATGTGATGTAATACGATTCATGAATATCTATGAAAGTTGGAAAGTAGAATGAAGCGATGGATAAATGATGTATATATGGTTAATTCAGTATGTTAACGTATGCAGGTTCTTGCATATATATGAAAGTTTAAAAGAAAAACGCAGAGATTTCATCATTTGACGAGTGTTCCAAAACAAAAATAAAGTTTAAGTCAGAATCCGGCATTCTAAAGTACAATGTATATGGGTTCACTGGTACGTATGAAGTTGAAAAGGTGGCTCCAACCTTGAACTAACCTTCCAACCTCGATTGAAATCCGATATGCTAAAGTATATAGCTTCATCAATATCTATGAAGGAATTAGGTTGCTAAAATTCCGGTATGTTAATATACGCGGGGAATATCTATAAAAGTTCGAAAGCAAAACGAGAGGATGGAGTCGCTTAGAATCCGGCGGAAGTTTGTGGTCGACGAAGAATAGGGAGGCCGTGTCTCCGGTCGAAGGACCAAGTTGAGGAGCTCCTATCTTCTCTTGGTGTGGCCAACTGGAGAAGGCGCGTGCAAAGCAGAAGCCCCTGGAGAGAGCTTTTGCGGCAGGCCGGTACTTGATAATGGGTGGTTATGGCCAGTTAAGTACATATTTAAGTAACTTATAGAAACGTTTTCATCGGTATCTACGAAGGTCCAAAAGCGCTTTAAAACATACGTAAAATAATTTCCCAGTGTAACAACGTCCAATGGACATTTGGAAATGATCGTACAAACACCGACGACCTCGTCGAACTATATGGCAGCCGCTAATGCGCATTACAAGTGTAAGAGCAGAGCGCAAACAAATAAAAGAGAACGAGAGAAATCTCGTCGCGTTTAAAGGGTCTGCGCAGCCGTCTGTGACATTCACAGTCGAGGAAGAAGCTGCACTGCGTGATGGTTGTGCAAATTTGATTTGTGTTCGTATTTATTTTTATTTACAGCCGGCATTTTGTTCGCGTTTGTTTACACAGCTATCTGTTGTTACTACGGTTGAACTTGTGTTTCTTCGGTATTCCCGGCTTAGATCTCTTTTTATGAGGGCTTGTTTGTGCAAATTATTTGCTCCACTTGCTGCAACTGTCCGACCGCAGATAAGCGCTCAATATGCCAAGGCGAGACTAAGTAAACGTAGGCACAATGTCGTCTTTATGTTGTGCTTCTCTCAATTATCTTATCACTCCAATTTATCAGTGGATCTGCCGTTGTAAGTGTGCACTTGAAAAAATTAACCATGTATCATGCGAGATAAAGCGCCATGAAGCTTATGGGATACTTGAAGCTAAATACTTGTATGAAAAACCTTAACATTGGAGCGTCAAGTTTAAGTGTCTACAAATAAATTGTCTTAAAAACTTTGTTCTGAAGTTTTTTTGCAACGATGATGGAAACTTTCAGAGATACTGATCTAATTTGTATTCATCAACATGTCAGATTCTTACTGGCTCAAACCATCTCCTTTCCCAACGTTCATAGACATTAATGAGCACTTCCCTATCGCCTTGAAAGTTTGGAACTTTGGCTTGTCCAGTAATTTCCATCTTCTTCTTGATTGCCGGACAGGCGCAGATTAAGTGATTGAAGGTTTCCTTCTCGTTCGGGTTTTCGTAGCTATGGCAGCTGGTATTGAAAGGTATTCCCTTCGAAAAACCCTGACAGTAACATTATTACCCATGAAAAATTACCCAAAATATATAATATCTGTCCTAAGACTTCCTTTGAAGGATGTAAACCTTCGGATTTTTTAAATTTCATCGGAAGAGCAAATGGTTTGACAGAACTAAAACCTCGACTTCTCCGTTCAAGGGATGTGTCTCCTCCTGGTACACGTTTTGGAACTTACCGCAACCTTACCGCAGAAATTGTGGGTAACGAGACCTCTGTCTCCCTAGCTAGAATGGGCCCTGAAGCTGCGTTTATCGGCTCTGAGCCCGTTCTGCCTCTGCCATCTGCAGCCATGAAAGTCACTTTTAATAAATGGGTCATTGTGACTCAGAAGCGAGTATAGCAGGCTGAGAGCGGCTGCAGGTGGTCGAAACTTATGGTTTCTGCCGTCTCTGGCAAATGCTGACAGTTTCTTCCGTATATATCTGACAGTCCTCTATGTCCTGCCTGTGGGGGGGGGGGGGAGGACGACCAGACGCCGGATTACTTTCTGTGTATCAGTCTCTCGAAAGCCCGAATCTGTTTTGAGACATTTGGCTCTATCCAGATTTTTCCAGAAGTCGGTTAGATTCAAAACACATTAGCAGTGAACATCAAGTTGTAGTACAATGGACGTATGTAAAGTCTGAGTGCTACTCTTGCTAGACTGTTCCTACGAAAGGAGGAAAAAAAAAACAACTACCGAATCCATTGTTTCTATTCTATGATCACAGATGTCCTTCTAAATCTTAACTAACAATATTGATCAGTTGATCTATCTGGAATGAAGTTATGGATAGTTGTGGATAGTATCTAATAAAAATATATCAATTGTATTGGTCGAAGAAGTTAGCCAGGGGATGTCCATCTCTCCGCCACAGACGTTTCTAGGGTCAATTAAATGGCTAAATAGAGTTTGAGTGGAGGATAATTCGTGCAGAATTGTCAAACCAAACCTAGGCATCACTTAGGTAGAACATCCCCTACCGATTTAGGCCCATTAGGCTTTTTGAATGGAGACTGAGATTGTAATGTATGACCCTCGGTATAAAGATTTTTGGGTTTCAGTTAATTGAACCAACAGCAAGTGCATCCAAAACAGTGGCGCACACAGGGCGGTTTTGGGGGTTCAAACCGCTCCCCAAACACAAAAATTGCCGATACAAAATATGGTTTCGAATTGTATTCGACTCAAAAGTTGTAGACAAAGTCCCTCGCAAAATGAAATTGTGTGTGTCACTAGTCCAAATACTACCTTTCAAGCTCAGAAGCCTCTAACCCTTAGGCGGATGACATTGAAGACCAGTTGTGTTTCCGATTACTAAGAAATAGTCGACGATCGTCGGAAACTAGAAGTCACATTGATTACATTTAACAATTTTTACAGTGTCACTTCAATCAAACAGCACAATGACTGTCATTAAACACAAACTGCGGCAGAATAAAGCGGAGAACGTTTGTTTGCTTGTGGCGCTCTCGCCGTCAGCGGCATCGCACAGCACATCAGCGGCCAACTACCAGTGGACATCGCTGACTAGTAGCACCTCGAGAGTTATAGCCGCTCAACGCGTCGGTCGCATTCAACGCGCCATTCCGGAATAAATTACATGAAGTCGTCACGTTCGAGTTCAGTCGGTAAACGACATTGCGACGCGTAACGCTCAGTGCGCACGAACGAACGAACTTTGAACGTAACGACTTTTTTCGTTGTTGGTTTTTTTTTTCAAATTGTAAAGAAGTAATTAAGTAACAAAATTATATCAGCCAATTAAAAAGGTCAACAACAACAACAATAAAAACAACGAGAGGGCTTACTAAGCGAGCACCAGTCAGTGAACACGAATAAGGAGCAACACCAGTCGTCCACCGAGGACACAGAATCAGTCATAGTGAAAGAATCGAACCAACAAGTGATGGCCACCAACAAAACAACCATGTCGGATCGCCGGCTGGCGCAGCGTCTGCTGCTCGACTTTCTGCTCTTCACCGTGCTCAACCTGCCGATCATCATTTGTGAGTTCGTGCTCGAGCCGCACCGGCGCGGCTTCTTCTGCGACGACAACACCATACGTTACCCCTTTCGCGACAACACCGTGACGCCGGTGCTGCTCGGTCTGCTCGTGGGTCTGCTGCCGTTTGTTGTCTGCGTGGTGATCGAATTTACGACGTTCTATCGACGCGACCGCATGAGCGAGTCCGTGCAGCTGTTCGGCTGGCAGACGCCCACCTGGCTGGCGGAGTGCGGCAAGCACTGCGCCTACTTTTCGCTCGGCCTGGTGCTGACCTTCGACGCCACCGAGTTGGGCAAGTACACCATTGGCCGGCTGCGGCCGCACTTCATGGACGTCTGCCAGCCGCGACTGTTGGACGGCAGCAGCTGCAGCGATGCGCACAACCAGCACCGCTACGTCGAGGACTATGTGTGCGTGGGCGAGGGCTACACGGCGCTGGACGTGCGCCAGGCGCGTCTCTCCTTCCCCAGCGGCCACTCGAGCATGGCCTTCTTCGCAATGGTCTACATGGCAATCTACGCGCATCACAAGGTCACGTGGCGCGGCTCGCGGCTGGCGCGCTACTGTCTGCAGTTCACGCTGCTGATGCTGGCGTGGTTTACGGCGCTCAGCCGCATCGTCGACAACTGGCACCACTGGTCCGATGTGCTGAGCGGCGCGCTGCTGGGCACCGTCTGCGCACTGATCACGGCGCGGTACATTACGCGTCACTTTGGCGCGCCGCCGCAGCAACTGTGCGCCAGCCTGCCACGCCAGGACACCTCGACCACACTCGACGGGATCATACCGAGAACGCCGCCGCCGTACGCGCTCAGTCGGCCGCACAGCTTCAGCAACGAGCAGTACTGCACCAAAGTCTAACCGGAAACAGGACTCTGGAGTTTCCGGTCCACAAGTTGCGCATCGGCAATGAAGACTGTGATGATGATGCCCAGGGAATGAACACGGCGAGAAGAATGGACTTGGCGATGGAATGGAAGAGTCGGCGTACACCACTAACAGCAAAGGGTCAATAAGAAAAATGGCGGTGGTTGGCTTCAAAGTTTCAACTCTTTTACGATCAATGTAACAGAAGTGTAAATTGTAAGAGTTTTACGTTAATCAATTGTAAACGGAACACATATGTTGCCTTGCTTGTTAATGGGTTAATGCCGCTGAAGCATCACTTAAGCAAGTCAAACATTTCCTCATCACCAAAGACAATAATATCAGCAAACAGTTTGCCATCAAAAAAGGGCTTAACCCACTTTCATCAACATAAACCTAATTGTTACTTCATGAATTTATTTTGCTGTAATGCGATTTTTTGTTCTTATGTGCGCCAGAAAAAAAACATGAGAGCTTAAAATAATCGAAAAGGGCATGGCCGCAGTGCAGCGTACAAATGAATCACTCAAAACCAGCTAAAACGCGTTGACTTTTTTGACGCAATGAAAGCCAAATAAAAACCAAAAGCAGCGAAAATAGCTTTTCATATTTTTAGTCTAAATAAAAATTGCATTAACATAAGTCGGGCTATATACTTTATAGAGATTTTGATTTGGTTATAGCACACACACACACAAACACAGACAGACACAATGCACCAAAAGTTTCAACTCACGATGACTGAATTCGCTCAAATGTTATAGTAAATATTTGTAGATTTGTATTAGGTAACTGTACTTGAAATAAAAGCTGTCAAAAACAAACACACACAAAAACACAGAGTTGTATTTAATTGTGAGCCAGATACAGTTTTGGTTTTCATTTCGCGAACTCATCGGCGTCAACACAACTCACAGTCTCATTCATTTGCTTATCTGTGTTGACCCACTACCCAAAGTATGTAAACCCAGGTAAATATGTATAAATATGTATGTATAGTATGTGCAATGCATGACTGAAATTATTTAGTAGTTTTCATAAATTTGGCATTCATTATCGAAATTGCTTCAACATGATTCAACTTCATTTAATGTAGGTAGATTGTTTTATAAAAATGGTAAAATATAAAATATAAATTATAAAAAAGAAAGTATTTAGTATGAAATAGTAGATATATTATATAATAAAAAATAATTAATATATACAAAATTAAAAGTAAAATTAAAAACCAAAAAAATCATGAAAATAAACTCATTGAATCAGGTTCACTTCGCAACGTTCGAAGTACATAAAGTGGCCATGCAATTCCGCTGTTGCACATTTGAAATTTTGCAAATGCTTTACGCGTTCGCAGTGCGCGTCGCATCACTTCCGTCGGTAGATGACGTTTGTGTGGAGAGGGGGCGCAGAAAGAACCGGAAAGAAACCGAAGCATTCGCATCATTAGCGCAGCCAACAGTGTCAGAAATTTCAGCAATGAGTCAAGGCCGACACGCCGCCAGACGAGATGCACTCCACGACCATTGGCTGCACTGAAGTGAGCCGTTGTCTGTGCGTGTATGTGTGTGTGTAGGTGTGTGTGCTAACCTAATAACGTGTCTCATATTTGCTAATGATGCTGGACCTCGTATTCTCGTGGAAAGTTTAAATTCTTCAAAGCTCAGTTGAAGCAAGAAATCGAGCAATTGAAAGCTTTCACACACTTGACAAGTCTAATCAGTTTATATTTTTCTAACCAATTATTTGACATGTTTGTTTAAATTTTCTGTCTTTTCTTAATTTATATATCTCTTTTTTTACACGTAACATTAATTTCCACAGCAACATTTCACAAATAAAGAATAGAAAACTTTCTTTGCGAAACCCGTTGTCCATGACTCCTAGAAGCAGTTATGTGTACAGAAGAACTTCCACACCTGAAACAGTCGTATTAGTCATAAATTGGCTGTTTGGGTGTTGGCATTAAGCTGGCCGCATCGGAGAACCTATCGAGCGTATTCCAGTTATGTTCCAGGAAACCAACGTAGAGAGCAACAATGTCGTCAAGATGTGTGTCCGTGCCATTGAAACCGCTGTTTGCCATATGTCAGCATAATTAATTGGCTTATTGCGAGAGCTTTTGGCATTTAAACACTCAGGTAGTTACCTTTGCATACCAAACCAACTATGTATGATGAACCCTAACAGGAAAAGTTCAACTGATCTTTTTTGGGGGCCTATCCATTCGATATATTTAAAAACTAATTCCGGCTCCAAAGATTTCATCTCACAAAACAGCGTTTGAAGGTTCCTAAATCTGTGTCCTTAAGTGAAAGAGAGACTACAAGCAGTGGGTTAGCTCGGTAACGAATTACTCAATTACTTTCTTTTGGTTCTTAAGTGGGAGAGACCTTAAAAAAATTTATTAGATCTTTGTTCCTTTAGTAGGCGAGACTTCAAGCAGTTTGTTGCCTCCGTAACGAACCACTTTCTATGTCTCATGGGATTACTTTGGTTTCTTCGGTCCTTAAGTGGGAAAGACTTCAAGTAGTGGGTCAGTTTGGTCATTAGATACATTTGTTCTGTTCCTTTGGTTCTTGAGTAGGTCAGACTCCAACTAGTTTGCAGTAGCAGTTGGTCGCATCGGTAACGAGTCACTTTCTATGCCTTATGGGATAAATAAGTTCGGTTTCTTGTCCGTTCCGTGTTTCATTAGAGACATGAGTTCTGTTCCTTTAGTTCTTGAGTAGGCGAGACTTCAAGCAGTTTATCGGCTCTGTAACGAGTCACTTTCTATGCCTCGGTGGATATGACTTTGGTTGCTTTAGTCCTTGAATGGGATGGACTTCAAGCAGTTGGTCGCATCTATACCGAGTCACTTTCTATGCCTCATGGGATATATTACTCTGGTTTCTTCGGTTATTTAGTGGAAGAAAGACTTCAAGCAGTGAGTCAGTTTCGTAACGAGTTACCCTCTGTGTCTCATTAGATGCATGAGTTTAGTTCTATAATGTTTTAATTGGCGAGACTTCAAGCAGTTTGTCGGCAACGTAACAAGTCATTTTCTATGCCTCATCGGATATATGACTTTGGTTTCATCGATCCTTCAGTGGGAAACATCTCGAGCAGTGGGTGAGCTTGGTAACGAGTAACCCTCTGTATCGTATTAGATAGACAAGTTCAGTTCCTTTGGTTCTCGAATAGGTGAGACTGCAAGCAGTTTATCGGCTCGGTACCGAGTCAATTTCTATTCCACATCGTTCTTGAGTGGGAGAGAATTAAAGCAATTGGTCGCCTCGCCACCGAGTCACTTTCAACGCCTAATGGGATACATGAGTTCTGTTCGTTTGGTTCTTGAGGTCGTGAGAGCAGTTTGTCGGCTCCGTTACAAGTTACTTCCTATACCTCATCGGATATATGACTTCAGTTGCTTCGGTCTTTAAGTGGGAGAGACTTCAAGCAGTCTGTCAGCTTGGTAACGAGTTACCCTGTGTGGCTCATTAGATACATGAGTTCGTTTCCTTTGATTGCTTTGGTCCTTGAGTGGAAGAGGCTTCAAACAGTTATTCGCATCGACACCGAGTCACTTTCTGTGCCTCATTGGATACATGAATTCGATTTTTTTGGTCCTTGATTGAAAGAGACTTCAAGCAGTTGGTTGCAACGCCTCACTTTCTATGGGTTGAGCACATAAAAAGAGTTAATGCGACGGATAACGCACTCTCTTCAAACTGTGTGCGAGCTGATACGAGGGCGAACTACTTTTTACGCGTCCAACCATCTTTCACTCGAAGCTAGTTTGCAATCCTCAGCATTGATGTACTCAATAGCGACAACTTTAACTTCGTGCCATCAACGAGACCATTCAAATCAAGGCAACATGTGTGCGTTGCACACATTTTCATAGGTGACACCATCTACGATAATTTAAACGATCAACAATTTACGTTATGTAATCTCTCAATTTTTGGCGTTTATTAACGCTTATTTTGCATATAGATTGAAAACTTTAAAGTCATTGCGGTCATTCGCATCAAAAGCAGCTGCTCTGGAATTTTTAGCTGTCACACGGCGTGATAGGTGAGTCATTCGAGTTCGGACAGACACAGTCGGAGGAATGCAAGGACCAATCTCCCAGTCAGTTGCTGTGGTGTCCTATGTTGCAGCCAAATGCCGTAGACACTGTCGCACCTGAAGCTTGACAAAATATTTTTGCTTTGCTGTGTGTTGTGGAAACACGAGCAACAATGACAACGGCACCAACAGCGAATCGCGGCGGCTGATTCGAGTACAGTGCACCCGAACGAAAATTGCACGAGTGGCGGTCGAGGTGTCAGCTTCCCGCTCCATAGGACATGTGAGCGGCGAGGGACATAGGACATGTGGGTGGCCCTGACGTATGTTACCTATGTGTGCATTGTATGAGATCAGCTTTGCAGTTGCACGTCCTTTGTTGAATGCGCTTTATCGATGTGGAACAGAGCACCCATATGTGTGAATAAGTCCCAATTGTTTGGTTAGCCGCGAATTTTCCCGCAGGTTGGGGGTAAAAAATTGCATTACAAAAAACTTGGGCTTTTGTATTTGGATTTTTGTCTACAGGTGCAGGATTACTTAGTTGGCGTATTGTCCCTTTCGCCATGACGTTTTGGTTTGCTAAAAAATAATTTAAAGATGGCTTCCAGGGGTCACAACTTGATTCTAGGTCTGGCTTGTCATTGTACCATATTCTATCCAGCTTAGAGCACCTTTCGGTCGATCATTATCCGATAGGACTGATTTGTCCTTGGTGCGCTAAATTTGGCCAACCTTACATCTTCGACGAAGTCGGTCTCGATAGTCCAGCGGGTAGCGCGCTGGCTTCTCATACCAAAGGCTCCAGGTTCTATTCCTGCCTCGGGCTGGTGAAAAACTCGTCTATTTCTGTCGCTATCCACATGAACGGAATGAGAATTACAAGAATCGCACAATTGCGCTCTTGGCAGGCAATGGCAAAACCTCCACGTGTGAACGAAAAACTGCCAATTGCCGTTCGGATTCGGTTTTAAACTGTAGGTCCCCTCCCCCTCCCTTTCCCCATCCGCTTGAAATGTGTGCTGTAACATATGTTGGAAAGACAGTGTTGCATGCGCATTTCAAAAACGGGTGAAATATGAGATATTACTCTTATGTTCCTTGCCTATCCCCCATGGGTATAGTACAATGGTCTGAAATGGATTGTGTGCTATGGAAGGCTTGTAGCCTTCCTGCCCACCCTAACATCAAAAAATAAAAAATACATCTTCGACGTTCTAAAGAACTACTCTCATTAAACAGAGCCCAGATCAGAACTATGATCGGTGTCCTTACGGGTCACTGCCTAATCAGCATCTATGCAAAAAGGATGGGACTGTTTTCGAACGACTTCTGCCCCAGCTGTATGGACAAGGAGGAGGAAGAAAATATACCTCACTTACTATATAACTGTCCTGCTTTATTCGGAAGAAGGCTGACCTATTTAGGCAACTTCTTCTTCGGAAGTCTAGAAGATCTAGCTGATAAGATCATACGCCGTCCACTAAGTTTCGTTAAAAGCTCCAACTGGTTTAACGAGTGAGCGATCTGAGGCTCGATCTCAGGTGGTATCACAATGGGCCGTCTGGTCTAAGTGTGCTTCTCTTAGGGCAGCCACACCTACCTACCTACCTACCTTGTATGGTCTTCTACCCAGGCGGGGGTGCGCATAGTAGAGGACCAAAGCCGTTACTCGGTATGAGGTCATTGGAAAATTATTGTATACTTAATTTTTTGAATTCAATCTCAAATACAGGTCTAGGTAGTCTCTGTAGGGTCTTCTTATTCGGTGGAATACAACTCCGAACGATAGACATCACTCGGTCAGCTTAAGGTTAATCATCACTCGGTTTAGGTTTGTTCAAAGACCTAGTTTAGATAAGATTACCTGGTATGAGGTCATTAGAAGACTATTTGTTGGATTCGATCACAAGTGCAGGTCTACTTAATCTCTGTAGGACCTTCTTATTCGGTTGGATACATCTCCGAATGACAGAGATCACTCGGTCGGTTTAAGGTTGTTCAAAGACTTTTTTTAGATAAGATTACCCGGTATTAGCTCTTGGAAAGACTATTTGATAGATTCGATATCAAGTGCAGGTATACTTGATCTTTATAGGATCTTCTAATTCGATTGAATGCATCTCCGAACGATCGAAGTCAACACTCGGTTTAAGGTTGTTCTGGATTCGATCTCAAGTGCAGGTGTACTTAATCTCTGTAGGATCTTCTTATTCGGTTAGATACATCTCCGACTCACTCGGTGAAAGGTTGTTCATAGACCTTTTCTAGATATGATTACAAGGTTCGCAGTGGCGCATAAAAGCAATGAAAGCCATTACCCGGTGCAAGGATGCTCGAACTCCATTTCGAGGTGGAATGTTTCGATTGTGTTTATCTCGTATGTAGGACCAGTAAGAATTGGTGCGGTCGTCTGCTCAAACAGAAAATATGCACCGGATACTCGAACTGTTTCCCTGATGTAGGATTCGATGATCAATTTAAAGTGGATTTTATTCACTGTGCTTCAATGCAGGTTAGTTAATTTGTTCTTTTATGATTTCATATCCAGACTGAAGACTAGGTTGGTGTTACGTTGTTTCGAACTCTATTTTAAGTTGAATTTTTTTGGATTCGCATCTCAGATGAAGAACTTTTTAGGCATTTTTGCAATGTTCTACTTAAACTAGAGGCGTCTTCCGTACCTTGAAATATTGTCACCAGCCGATTTTTCGCACAAATTGCGCCGTGTTCGATTTTAGCACAAAAATAAATAAATCTCAGCTTTCCTGTTCCTAAATCTAATTATGAAAATAAGCAGATCTACTTATGAAAATGTCGCACAACAACAACAACAACATGAACAACGCGTAGTAAATTGACTGTGCTATCGTTGGATGCTAACGCAATCAGCGGCCGGGCTACAGCTGCCGGGAATGCAGCGACACGAATTGAAATAAGTGAAAGATGAAAAGGCCAAAAATGAAGTTTGCAGACGGCAGCGATTGCGCTTTGCTGCAACAGGAAGCATAAATTGTTGCCACTGCTGCTGTTGTTGTAGTTGTAGTTGTTTTGGATGATGGCGCTGTCAATGGGAAGACAAATTGATTTCCATGAAGAATTTCAACGTTGACAATAAATGATGGAGGAGCATGCAACAGCAAGAAGATTGCAAACGCAGAGCAGAGCGGCGCTAGGAAGCTGTGGGATGGCAATAAAAAAAATGATTAAGATGAGGAAAAAAGCAAAGTGAAAATCAAGCAACTAAAAGCAGACTTCAACAACACCAAGTGATGGTGTTTCAGTTGGTTCTGATTGGTGGTTTGGTGCACTACGTCCATAGTTGTGCCCCTTGTTTTTAAGGAGATAACCTTTAAAGAGTCCTTTAGAGAATATCATTTGGGGTTAAAATTATGTTAACCCTTATTCTCATACCCAAACTTACTAACGTCGTTTGGCACCCGGGGTACCCGGGTACCCATTTCATGAAATTTTTAAGTTTTCAATATTTTGTTAATTAAAAAGTGTTTATAAAAATTTGTTCGCTTTTCACCTAAATATCGAGGATCCGGAAGGTAAAAAAAAAATTTTCATTATTTGTCAGTTTTTTTCACGAAAATACATCGCAGTGGGCACCCGGGTACCCGGGTATGAGAATAAGGGTTAAACGACAAGCTTAATCAGTAAATCTTATTGGGAGTTAAGGGTCTCCAGGAAAGTCTTGAAGTCTAAGCTTTCGGAAAAGGCCGACTGGAAGAACTCATGAAATCGGTATTTGAACAGTTAAGTAACAAGTAAGTCAAAAAAATCTTTGCTGGTGCGAACTACAAATATTTTCAATATTTTTTCCAAAAAATAATCCAGTCTGAATATGATTTCTTGATCAAATTCATGTGGAATTTAAAGCAGATTCTCCTACTTTCTACGATCTGGACATATCACTTGAATATTCGACGATCACTAACTACTGAGAGATATAAGATGTATTGATGAGTGAACCTGTTTCTTCATTGGTTCGATTACCTTCAATTACATAAACAAATCTAACTGAAGAAAGTGTTCGTTCTTCGATGCAAAAGGTGTTTGACGTGGTAATTAGAAACCAGCGTTGAGTGGGGCCTTTTCTACTTTGGAATGTTCCATACATACCTAACACAATTTTATCAGCTTTTGCTGTGTTAAACTAAAGAAGGTGAATGTTCTCCAATCAAAGAGGAAGTATAGTCAGATATAAGGAAGCGATAGTCAGAGGTTGGCGAAGCTTCCCATAAAGTTTACCCATGTACACAAAGATAAAGATGATGGAGTTTCATCTCTTGAACCTGGTAGAAAAAGTGCTTGATGCTGTAATGAAATTTCGGAAATTCCCTGTCTTAATGCGACTCATTGAAGAGGTTAAACAAGAGAAGGAAGAAGATTTGTTAGCCCAGTCTTCGTTCGATGAGGGATTCTAATGGCTACTCATTTGGTGATTATATCACAAACCAACATGTGAGAATTTCGTATGAATATATTAAGTTATTTTAGTTTATATAATTAACACATCTACATAATCAATGATCCTGATCCAGGAGACCTTGCATCTCCCATTGAGTATTGAAGAAAATATATTGAGCCCCCAAACAAAACTAGACCTCCAAAATATCTGGGCCAATAGAAAATCCTCTTCACACTCAGTCCTTTTCTTTAAGACCATCCTTGACACTTCCTTCAGAGCGAGTTTACGTCTCATTTCAAGCAAATTTAGGCAAAGAAAGGCCTAAAAGCAGCTGTGTCAAGACAAAGGAGAGTCATACATGTTTTCCTGAGCTCGAGATTTTCTGAGCCCCGGTTAGTCAGTTAGTTAGTCTTACGTATCTAAGTATTTCGTAAACTTTTTAACTTTGGATCTTAAAAATAGGAGGTCATGCATTGCGACCCCTTTGGACTTGGAATTTTTTCCTGCTTCTTATTTATTTACCATATTATGATTTAACATTTCAAACCGCATATACTTCTCTTCTTTAAACTTAAACAATCAGTTTATTAATTTCGTATTATTTCTAAAACTTCAAACTATTCTAAGGACCAACAAAAAATTGTATTCTCGAATCCATAGAGTGTTCAGACATACACAAATTAGCATGTTGACACATGGCAGCAAAATAGCTAAAGTATTAATGAGCCTGTGAATGCCTCATATATACGAGTAAATGTATGTATGTAATACATATATGTATGTATAATATGTCATTCGATCGATTGCATACCCTTCTGTGCATTACAATCACTTCACCCAAGTGATTATTTATTGACACTCCATGCAAAACTGCAATAAAAATTGCAACTAGCAACAACAGTCAACTAAAAACCACATCAGCAGCAATGAGAACGACAGCAGCAACTCGACAACATACTATGCCATAAACTCAAGTGACAAATGATGCTGCTAAATGAGCGAATATTGCATTTTTACTGTGCACCTTAGTTACATTAATAACAACAACAATAAAGAGAGAGGAGCATTTCAATCGGTCTCTGTAGACTTACTTATGACTTAAAATGTAGAAATGAAAGTTTTGTATTGCAAAATTTTTACAATTTAACTTCATTTGATTTTTAAGGAAAACTGAAAATATATTTTAACTCTGTAGATTGCAATTTTGAATAAATTGCACACAACAGAGTGAAAGTTTCATCAATAAAATTGCAAAAAATACTCAACAGATTAAGCTAGGAAAATCTGACAAGTAGCAATTACGGGAAAATATACTATTAACTAATGTTCATTAAAAACAATTTTTCTAAATTTAATTTAAGACGAGAAGGATTCATTTTACTTTTGTTTTAAACCAAAAAAGATGTGCAATTGTATTTATAGTTTTGGTGCACAATAGATCAACTTTGGTCTCAGCACATTTCACGTTTCAAACCTATATATCTATAGTATTTACTGATTTATTATCCGCTAAACAGTGATGCCATTATTTAACTTTAACTGTGAAAGGAAACCTAGGAAGAGCCTAGGAATCGAAGGACAACTGAAAAATGCATATTCAGATTTTACTATTGAAAGGTAAACAGTTCTAATGGGCTGATACGTATCACTGGATTGTGCAATTTGAAAATAAAACACACTTAGTTTCTCAAACGCAGTCAATAAAATAAACCAACAATCACTTTATTTCACAGATTTACACTTCACGGTCTTTACACTTAATTATTTGCTTAATTACTCCGTGTGGCACCTTCACTAGTCAAAATCAGACTGACTTGCTGCGCCACACCCGGCTGCCTTTTATACCTATCCGGCCATCGCGCAGATCGTTCTCGCACATTCCAGACTGGACTAAAGGTTTCCATGATGATCGCGACCATCGTTGCCAGGTTGAACTAAAAGTTTCCATCATTGCCAGTTTGGACAAAAAGTTGCCATCATTGCCAGGTTGGACTAAAAGTTTCCATTATTGCCAGGCTGGCCTAACCGTTTCCCTTATTATCGCGGCCGTCGTTGCCAGATTGAATTATAGCACGGCGCGTAGCGACAGGGTTGCTTTGCACAGCGACAGACTGTCTTATCGTTACAGTATTATTCAAAAATGCTCTACGATATTGCTAGGTAGTTCACTTGAATCACTAAGGGCCTCTATAGCTTCCACTAGAATAACTTTGATAATAAATTTTTAAAATTTTTCTCTTAATAAGCAAAACAATATGAAAAACCAAACATTTAGTTTGAAATTTTAATGATTTTGTTAAATTTTTTTTACATTTCAAGATTTTTTACAATCGCAAAAATATTTATTGCAATTGAATAAATGCCAGTTTTGTCATCATTAGAACTAAAGAATATTTTAAAGTTAATTTCATATCGAACGATTTCCATCTGCTTTGAAATCAGACAAAATCCACATCAACAACATAACAGAGCAGTGTATATGCCGCGACAGCGCAGTGTAGCGCAACGGCAGGACTGCAAATCAGCGACTGCAACAAGAGCCAACACTATGTCGGGCCAACACTAAATGCAACACTGTCAGCGCAAACGCACGTAAGTCAAACTGTCGCTCACTGCTTGCAGCAGCAAGCCTTGCACGTACAAATGAACGGACGGACGGACGGACAGGCAGGCAAGCGATAAATAAATG
This sequence comes from Melieria omissa, assembly GCA_963971225.1. Taxonomy (NCBI): domain Eukaryota; kingdom Metazoa; phylum Arthropoda; class Insecta; order Diptera; family Ulidiidae; genus Melieria; species Melieria omissa. The sequence continues at coordinate 82,558,844 of OZ020268.1, forward strand.
GACTCTCGGCCATGTCGCGCATAGCATAGACGACAGCAGACGGCGCGACGCGGAAAGCACGTGTGACCTGAATGTTGTTGTTGCTTTTATTGTTGCTGCCGCTGCTGCTGCTGTTGGTGTCGCCAAAACGGAAGTAAAACAACATGGACGAACCGTGCAGGATCTGTAGCAGCGGCAACCATTAGCCGCGTACAAGTAGGAAGGCAATAAAATATAACAACAACAACAACAAAAGCAACGATAAATGCCATCATGATGACGAGGTTGAAAAATCAGAAATTGTAATAAGGATAAACGATGTGATACGCTTTGCACGTTACATTTGTTTTTGCTCGCCGTTCAGCCTCGCCGCGCCCGCCCAGTCGGTTGGCTATGGCAATGGCGCACACAACGTTTCGTTGTACAAATTCGACGTGAATAATTGCACAATCCATATTGGAGTATTCACAATTGCTGAACGTACAGACAGCAGGTGACATTATTAGTGACAAACAAAAAAAATAAATAAAGCGCGCGGAGGCAGTGAAGCAGTTGCGTTGCTTTCGAGTAGGCAATATTGTTGTTGCAATGCAAACAAACTTGTGGCCGCATCAGCAACAAATCATTTACGTAGTTCAGAGTCAAACACGCCGAATCGGCCCCATTCTGACATCGTCAGATTTTATTAAAAAAAAATTAAGAAAATCCGTTTATTTATTTTGTCATAACAGTCTTTTCATATACAAATCTTAACCCATTGTTGATTCCGCTTAATTTTTTTCAAAAAGTTAGAAATATGCACACACATTTTTTTCATTTCTAGTGCTTACTTCAAGTTTGAAGTCAAACGACCCATTGTTGATATTGTCAGATTTTGGGCTTAACAAATATGAAATACTTGTCTAATGGTTTTTTATCAGGTGTACAACTTTGCTTCCGCCGAAAAAGTGCTTACAGATGTATTATTCAAAGTATTGTCCGTCGCTAGCGACAACTTTCTCCCATCTTTCCGGCAATTTTCGGATCCCGGCTCGAAAAAAGGAGTCCTCTTTTGACGCTATCCATGAAGCAATCCATTTTTCCAATTCTTCGAAGGATTGAAAATGTTGAACTGCCAGGCCGTGTGCCATCGAACGAAATAGGTGGAAGTCAGAAGGGGCGAAATCTGGGGAATACGGGTGGGGCAAGACTTCCCATTTCAGAGTTTTCAGGTACTTTTTGACTACTTTTGCGACGTGAGGCCGAGCATTGTCGTGTTGGAGGATGACTTTGTCATGTCGCTCTTCCATTTTTAAAACGTTGAAACCACTCCCGACACGTTCTTTCACTCAGAGCAGCATCACCGTAAGTTTCTGAGAGCATTCGATGCGCTTCAGCTGCATTTTTTTTCGAATTGTAACAGAAAAGTAATTGCGAGAATTGGGCACATAAACGGACATTTTCGATTTTGAATAATACGAAAACAAGAACAACTGTCACTGAAACGGCGATGACAATTCGTTAGGCACTGTCTACACTCACTTTAAAGGCATTACCATCTATGTATTTCAACCAGCCTCAGCCGGTACAGCCACCTATCGGAAAACGGCGGAAGCAAAGTTGTACACCTGATATTTGTGAGTGTTTTCAATAGGGTTTGAGCTAATTTAATTCATTCATGCTTTTTGCAGTTACTTCAAGTTTGAAGTCAAAAGACCCTTCAAATCTGGCTTCTGCATACAAACTCGTAACCCATTGTTGAGACCGTCAGGTGTTACGTTCAAATACTTGTTTAATGGTTTTTTAGTTGTAAGTCATGCTTTTTACAGTTAATTTACATACAAATCTTAACCCATTGTTTACCCTGTTACGTTTTGGCTTTTGAAAAAATCAAAGACATTAGCAAAGACAGCATTAGGGTATCATCAAAGTTACAATTATTCCACCAACCAATACCAACAATATTCCTTAATTTTCTCGCTATAAAGCAAAAACTTAACAAATTTCCATTCACTTTTTGAAAACATTAAATAAAATCCCTAAACGACTGTTTTTGTTTTTGTTTGTTCTGACTGTTCAGTTATGTTTCGTTGGCCAATTGATTAACGTTTTGCAGACGCAGCTGACATTTACTGCCATCATTTACTAAATTGTGCACAAATTTATCACACATCTGACCTGCCATTGCTAACGGTAGATATGTATGTATGTATGTATGTACGCGGCTGCCTTCTAAGTATCGAGTGCCCAGTCTGGCTACCTATTCATGCGCCACGCTGTCCGTTCGTACGTCCGTCTGTTCATTCTTACGTACAACGGCCGGTCGGCCGCTTGCAGAAGGTGTGCACAGGCAAATTAATCATAATAACTGAAAAACCAACGAGAACGCAAATACGAAGGCAAAAACACGGACGGTGTGAAGCGCAAAAAAAAAATGGTAGAAGTGGTGAAAAGTAAAAGAAAATGATCCAATTAAGGAGCGAGCGAAGAATCTTCTGAGTGTGTGTGTGCGTGTGCTCCTTCGAAGGCGATGCTGATAAGCGATGTACCCTGCGTCGTTGAGTGCCTCGCCAAGCGTTGAGAATATATTCGGTTTGGCAGACGACGAACGGTAAAAAGTAGTTTAATAGTAATGAAAGCTGGCGAAAACGAACGCAACGAAAAGCAAGAAAAAATTTCGTTTTCAATCGGTCTTGACCGACTTTTTTATATCGAACTTATATGATTTAAAACTTTGTTATTCATATTTTAAATAAATAGTTCTTTGAGCTAAAACTGAATTACCACAAACAGTACCCAGTTTAGCAATGCCAGAAACACTCGACTTAATTATGAATAACGGTTGGAGATGCTAGAAATAGTCCAGTTCGGTCAAATGCATATTTATCCTTGAATGCTTTTAATCTTCAAATTAATTTGTATCCTTTTCTTTTAATCTGTAAATTAATTTGTATCCAAATAAATCATCCATTAGCTATAGGGTTGGTATTCCTAGTACAAACCTTAGTAATCTGTTTACTGATAGAATTAACAGCTAAAAGGTTCTGATTATCATATATTCTATTCTTAGTTTTTCTAGGAGGAAAACTAGCCCCGAGCCTCAAATTATAGCTTATAGCTCGTAGACTATCTGTACTTTGCAGTTTGCTTTTAACCATTTATTTAGTTGGTTACTGTTTTTCAAACTGTTTCGGGATCACAGTAAACGATTAGAAGGCTTTCTCGATTTGGTGCTATCAATGGGGACACAGCCATGTTTTTTGAATGTCTGACAATAAACTAAAAAACCTTTTAGCGGTCAATCTGCAATTATTCGAGACTGATTCCCACAGGGCTCTTTGCCTACGCACAACAAAAAGACATCCAACTAAGTAACTTTCTCCTTTCTCTTCTTCGTGAGAGGGCATCTAATAGATTAAGATTCGATTTTAATAGAAGTTATCATCTGAGACTCTTTGATTAAGAGCCTCATATGATAACAGGGCACATCCGTATGTGAAGAATTACATGGATTCTGAAACGATACAAAGCTTAAAGAAAAGACTTAGTAGCAAGCAAAGAGAGTTTCCAAAATTCTTACTGCATGGTCTGTATGGCCATATATCAGGCCTCCACCTGGCTTATTCGAGACAGCGCGTATAGGGCAGATATCCACACCTACTTAGACAGTCAGGCAGTTATCAAGTCGTTCGCAAGGGCGACCACCCCACCTAGGCTGGTCCTGGACTGCCGTGGGTCTCTAAATGACTTAGCCAGACGCTCCAACGTCTCACTACTCTGGGTGCCAGGGCACAGGGGCATTGTAGGCAACTGCGAGGCGAACGAATTAGCCAGGGCGGGTACGTTGCTCTCCGGTGCTTCTTCCTTTCTCGCTATAGGAGCTCCTCTTGCACTAGTTAAACTGATACTCAAGCAATTTGACTATAAAATAGCAAACGATTTGTGGTCTGAGGAACAGACCTGTAACATCTCCCGAAAAACCTGGCCAACTTTCAACCTGAAATGGACAAATAAGCTGCTGAACCTTAGTCGTCAATCGATAAGCATAACGGTATCGGTGATTACGGGACACTGTGTCATGGGTAAACACGCTGAAAGACTGGGTCTGCAATCCAACGACCTATGTCGAGGGTGCGGCTCTGAGGAGGAGGACGAGACCGTTCTCCACCTGCTATGTCAATGTCCTTCTTAAGCCAGAAGAAGATTTAAATTCCTCGGCTCAGCCTTTTTCGATAGTCTAACTGGACTATCTCCTCTGAACATCAGGGTCATAGCCAGATTCGTCACGGAATCTTCATGGCTCCAGGCGCGGTAAGGGGGGAGTCGCGCCATACACTGTGGTATGAAAATGAGCCAATAGCTGTGCTTAAGTGAGCTTTTCACTTTGAAGGCTGCCACTCCAACCTAACCTAACCTACTGCATGGTCTTCTTTTATTATTTAGCCTCGATTAATGCTGGTGTCCACTAATTGAGGTTCTACTTGCTGAAGATGAAGTTTTATACGCGTTCTGTTCGACTGTAGAGCAATGGAATCTCTGTATCTCCGTTTGGTGTCACTAAGGAACTGATTGGTCTAACACAACTTCTACGAGTCAACGTGGGATATTCCTAAATACTAATGGAAAGTATTGTCTTGCTGTGGGCTCTTTAAGCGCAGACAGCACGAAATTGACTTTAGTAAAGTCTTTTTCGATAGTTGCAATCGCTGCTTATTCAATACAACCTGTGAGGTCTCTTGTTCCGTGTTAAGTATTTGATGGCGTAAAGATGAAGATTTAGTGAAGTAGAATAGATTTGACAAAACCTCTGTTTCATGTGATAAAAATTCTTTTAGAACACCCAGCAATAAAATCACTTTATTAAGCATAATGTTTTCTATGCCAATGCCCCACCCATCCACTTTGCGTCATATAGCCACGGCTCCTGTAAAACTTATAGTGCAGATAGAATCAAATTAACTTCAGACAAGTATTTTTCTCACGCCGCAAGGCTCCCTAAAGATACCTTAGGAAAGGGATTTCTGAAATGAAGACAATAACAATGGATCCAACAGGGTCTTCGAGTGGAAGTGCAAGCCGCACACACCTCTTCACTAACCGAAACTAACCTAACGCTTCAAATGCTACAATGACTATTCGCTCTATGTGAGACCTTAACTTTGTCGATCCTACAATCTTTCGTACCTACTCCTGAGCTTTCGTACTGCCTCGGTCTACCTTGTAGGATATAGGAACGCATATTGTGGCTAAGAAATGTTTCAGTAGATTAGGTTAAGTTATGGTGGATGCCTCTGTAAGAGACACACTCTGAAGCCTATTGAGAGGCCCATTGTGATACCACATAGGTATTTTACCGGTTGACAGTTTTTCTTTCACACTTGCAGGTTTAGCCAAGAGCGCACTTCTCCGATTCTCATCAGCTTTATGTGAATAGCGATAAAAGTAAATGAGTAGACCAGCCCGAGCTAGGATTCGAACCAAGGGCCTCGGCATGAAAAGCCAGCGCGCTACCCTTTGAACAATCGAGACCGACTAGAGAGAAATTGCAGTAGCTTTCAGTGCTTTTTTCATGGCATATTGAAAATTTCCAAGTACGAGTACTGATAGAAAACTGATGGAGGTGACTATCTAAGTTAATATACCTTGACAACTCGATGCAGGGTACCAAACCTGACAGTCCGAGCATCAGCTGCACCAAGTTAACGAACGGAAAATTGTTGTCAGGTTTACAAGTGCGCACCGTGCACAGAATGGAGCAACATTAAATGTTAAAATGTGAAAATAAATTAAAGGTAACCACAAATACGTTTCCCGCTCGACGGTCCAGCCGAAAGAGCGCCGATATGTAAGTTTGAGGCACTAACAAAGCGTCCAAACGAAAGTGAAAATGAATTCAAGGATACGCACGTGTGTGTATTTGTAAGGCGGGAGGTAAAACGGTGCGCTGTCTGAAGGTGTTTGGCTAATGAATCTGTACGACAGATTGAACGTGCGATATCTCCTTAGGGTTAAATTACGCTGCCCACTTCAAGTCTAAATGCCATCTACAGTAATTACGCTGACAGCCGGCATCAGCCGGAGCCACGAGCATGAGAGTGGGCCGGGCCGAATGCGATGAGCGCTCGGCAATACTCACTACCAGCCGGAACGATTAGCCACCGTCTGTCACAAGCGTTTTTTTTGTCACTTTTTTGTGTAGTCCTTGTGTGTGTGTGTTCATATGCTGAATGACTCTAATGGAGCGTTCTAATTGTAGCTAAATGTTTGCTACTAATACAGGTCACAGAGGACGAATGAGGCAATTTGTAGTTGTAGGTATGTGTGCGTCTTCATTCATGTAAGCTAAGGTTGAAAGCTTTCCCAAACATAGCTAATTAGTTTAGCACTCCAAGATTTGTCATTACCTACTGAGGGGATATTGCTGGAATGAAAGTTTGAGGTAGGGCGTTCAAACATATCTCCTACAGGCTCACACTAGCCACTGGACCTAAAATGTATCCTCCGATAGACTTACTCTCAATTTCGTGGGTCTACACTTGCAGTAGAATCCGACTAGAATCAGTTTCTAAGGACTCTACCACCAGAGATAGTTTTATAACACCACTGAAAACGGTTATTACAAACCAAATCTTCACACTTCTCTGTTGCCATTTATCTATCTCTCCATTTATCCACTTTAATTCGAAACTTTTTAATTTTCATTTCCTGTGTAGAAAACACCAAACCATCTTCCATACATCATTCATTCGTCATTATTCACCATTCATTCATTTCCGTCCTTATTCATTTATTCATTCGTAATTACTCATCACTCATTCACGTTTTTATTCATCATACTTGCATTCATGTCATTATTATTAATTTATTCATTCAATCCTGTCATTATTCCTCATTTATGCGTCGTTCGTCATTATTCATCGTTTATTCATTAACATTATTATTCCTCATTTATTCATTCATACCATTTTTCCTCATTCAGTCATTCATTTATGCCGCTTTTTCTCATTCATTCGTCATTATTTATTGTTAATTTTTTCATATTCTGCATTCATTTCTTCGTTCATATCATTATTCATAATAATACGTTGTTATTAATTCACTTAAACATTCATCATTCATGTCATGTCATTATGTCTCATTAATTTATGTCATTATTTTACATTCATTCGTCATTTTTCATCGGTCAAGTATTAATGTAATTATTTTTCATTCATTCATCCATTCATGACATTATTCCTTATTCATTTTTAGTTATTCCACCTTCATTAACGTCATTATTGATCACTCATTTAATGATTTGTCATTAATCATCTTTCATAGGTTCATTACTATTACATTATTCCTCATGAATACATTCAATCTTGTCATTATTCCTCATTATTCATCCTTCATTTATTGAATCTTCATTAATTATCATTAATAATCATCGACTATTCATTTGTTGCAAACAATTTTTTCCTAATTCGTGATTATTTCTCATTCATTCATCCATTCATGCATCCTTTCATAACATTACTCCTCATGCATTCGTAGCTATTCATCATTCATTAACGTCATTATTGATAACTTATTCATTCATGTCATTATTTCTAAATCATATTTTCATTAATGTCATTATTCATCATTTATTCGTAATTTTTCATCGTTCAAATATTAATGAATATTTACATCGTTATTTCGTTCATAAGTTCATTAGTGTGATTATTCCTCATTGTTTCATTCGTTCATATCGTTATTCCTCATTCATGTTTTGATTCTTCATTAATCATCATTCATTGATTTGTAAATTCTTTAATCAATTAATTAATTAATTATTCGTTCGTCATTTTTCATTGTTCATTCATTCATGTCATTATTTCTCATTCATTTAGCATTCTTGGCTCATTTCTTTTTCATTTATTCGTAGTTTTTTATCGTTTATGTATTAATACACATGTTATTCAACATTCATCCACGTCATTACTTATGGCTCATCATTCATTTATATAATTTTTCCGCATTTATTGATTCATTCATTCATGTCGTTATTCCTCATGCGTTAATTCATCAAAGCCATTATTTCTCATGCGTTCATTCATTCGTGTCATTATTCATCATTCATTTATTGAAACTTCATTAATCATCATTATTACTCATCCACTATTCATTCGTCGTTTATAATTCATCCGTATTTTTTTATCATTCATGTATTAATGTCATTATTCCTCATTAATTAATCGATTCATGACATTATTCCTCATTCGTTCGTAGTTGTTCATCATTCGTTCACTTCATTATTCATAACTCATTCAATGATGTGTCTAATCATCATTCATACGTTCATTAATGTCATTATTCCTCATTCATTCTTACTTTTTTATCGTTCATGTATTAATGTAATATTTTTTCTTTCAAAAGTTCATTAGTTTCATTATTCCTCATGCGTTCATTCATTCATGTAATTTTTCCTCATTCATTCGTCATTATTCGTTATTCATTAATTTGTAATCAATCATCGATTATTCATTCGTCATGAATCATTCATTCGTATTTTTATATCGTTCATACATTAATGTAATAAGTTTTCATTCATTCATACATTAATGTAATTATTCCTCATTTATTCGTAATTTACATCGTTCATGTGTTAATGTAATTCTGTTTCGTTCATAAGTTCATTAATGTCATTATTCCTTATGCATTCCTAATTCATTCATCATTATTCATCGTTCATTTATTGATTCTTCATTAATCATCACTGATTGATTTGTAATTAATCATGGTTTATTCATTCGTAATTTTTCATCGTTAATTCATTAATGTATTTCATTCTCATTCATTTACCATTCTTAGCTGCACAACCCCATGAATCGAGTCTTTGTTTGCTGTAGTAACGAAACCAACAATTCTGTGGATGCTTTATTACCAGAAAGTGTTCAGTTCGGATACAAATAAAATCTCGTCACAAAAAATTCACCATGTAACAACATAACAAATTTGTATGCAACATTTTTATGGCTTAAATCTTTCTTTCGTAGAATCACTTTCCAACTTAATTGTGCCTATTCAGTGACGATTATGAATTTTTAAGTGCCCATACGAGATGTCGAGTGCTTCAGCTAGTATGGAAAAAACTCGGCCCATAAATTTTGCTACTGTTGAAAATTTACATTTTGCCAATTTCCAGCTGTCTATGCGCTGTGACTTCCGTTTGCCAATAGAGGCTAATAACTCACCGACCGGTGCACACCACGTTGCCGACACGCCGCTTCGCTGCTCACCGCGTCACTGGACGCTGGCTGTACGTACATACATACATACATACGCGAGCTGGCCACTCTGCTTGCCAACTGCTGCTAGCATTTCCTAATTTCTCGCATGGGAAATGAACACCGCCCAATTGCCGCACAACCGCCAGCCGAACCAACGCTGACGCTGACGCTGGCCATGGCGATGACGATGACCTCGTCGTAGTCGCTGCAATTGGCCTGCTGCTGCATGTGCCGTTAGAGGTTAAAGTGCTGCATGGGCCATTGTTGGCGCACTCGCCGCCTAACCGAAAATCATTGCCAAAAGCCGGTCGTTTTTCAACGCCCGACTCCGGCGACGCGCTACCTCCGCAAACAATTTGCACCACAAAATGCAGCGGCATATTTGGCCGCCGGCTAACGAGAGCCTAACACAGCAAAAACAACAACAACACCAGCGCCACCCCACCTAGTTGCCATATTAGTGACCAGCAACAGCAACAGCGGCACCCATACAACGAACGCGATGGGAAGCGATGAAGAGTTTGGTAAAGAGGTGTTCACTAACTTATTTTTAGCTTGTAATTGTTATATTCCCTAATAAAATGCCTTATGCGAATTTTAAATACGAGGACAGTTGCAAATATTTAAACAATGCGAATATAACAAAAGTGTGTTCCAGGCAAAGGTCCTGGCTATTCAGGAAGCCTGTAGGCTGGCACTGGCAGACACCACCTTCAAGGATAGAGCCACCATCTTCTCGGATAGCCAAGCTGCATTAAGGGCGCTGGGCTCTCCGATGATAACCTCCAAACTTGTCTGGAACTGCAGGGAGACCCTTCTGAAACTGGCTCATCGATCGATTGTTACCCTCATTTGGGTTCCTGGGCATAGGAACATTGAAGGCAACGAAAGAGCGGACGAGTTATTCAGGAGAGGTTCCGCTCTTGATCAGAGGGATGCGATGGATAACGGGCCACTGGCCTTTAGGGGAGCATGCAGCCAGGATGGCCATTCTTCACAACACCAGCTGCCGCAGTTGTTGCGATCCAGCTGAAAAGGAAACAATTGAACACTTCCTCTGTGCATACCTGGCTCTAGCAAGAACGAGGTTTAAAACGCCAAACAGACCATTATTCGAACATATCGAGGAGGTCTCTAGCAGGAGTATCAGCGACTTGCTGGCCTTTATCAACGCCTTGAAATGTTTGCAGGAGCTAAGGTTCTTCGAGGCGTTGCTGGATAACCCGGTACCTGTACGTGAATACCGATAGAGTTTAATGCAATATCGATCCTGTCAGGCGGTCTCGATAGTCCAGCGGGTATCGCGCTTGCTTCTCATACCGAGGGCCTAGGTTCGATTCCTAGTTGGGGCTCATTTACTTCTATAGCTATGAAGCAGATGCGAATTACAAGAAGAAAAAAACTGCCATTGGCCGTTCGGATTTGGCGTTAAACTGTAGGTCCCCTACCCCCTTTACCCATCCGCTTGAAATGTGTGTTGTAACATATGTTGGAAAAAACAGTGTTGCATACACAGTTCAAAAACGGGTGAAATATGTGTGTATCACAATGGGCCTCATAATTGGCCTCTGAGTGTGTATTACAGAGGAAACCACCATAACCCAACTTAACCTATCGATCCTATCAAAAACATGTTGGGAACGTATGGGGACTCTAAGAATTAAAAGTCATACAAATCTACTATACGTCGATGATTCAAAGTTACTCAATGCTCATAGAGTAGGGGTGGCATCTATTTTGACAGCCCACACCTATTGCTCAACTCATCTTTCTGCCTTCTGGATCACTACAGTGTCTTCCAGGTGTAGATTACTTGAAGTATGCAATTAGCCTCAGTTTCAGGCAGTCAATGAACTCTTACTCTGGACTAAGTCCTCATGACATCTCGGACCATACTGCTGTAACCTCCTCACACAACAGTGGGCGCTAGGAGCGGTAGCTCGAAAATAACGAAGGCGACGTTCCTAAGCGGCGTTAGATGTCAGCCCCATCACTTAGGACTACCTGCAGCAGGCCATCACCTACTCTGGCAGAACAACACAACCGATTAACATAACCAACACAATGCAAACCACAAGACGTCCCCGTGTTCCAGAGAGGAGTGAACAACGAACAAAACAAAGGCAAATAAAAATCAGCCATAGTACATATCAAAACCACAGCTTTTACTGGTTAGCGCTGCTGGTTATTAGGACACACAGATATGTTACTAATGAATTTACCAGTCTTGGTATCCCCGCACCAGTTCCAAGCTGATAACCAATGCTTACTTGTGTCATAAAAATGTGCACTAACTTTACACAGAACACTCTCCACAGTTCCAGTTGAAGTTGTTGCAGTATCATGAGTCAGTGGCGTACAAAGGATTACATTTGGAAGGGCAAGGGAGGTGGTTTGCGCACAACTTTTGAGCCGAATGCAGTTCGAAACCACAATTTATTTCAGCAATTTTAGTGTTTGGGGGGTTAGAACTACCAAACTCCACGCCCCCTATATGCGCCACTGTAAAAGGTCACCATTTCGGGTAACTCCAAGTGTATTGAACGAGGTAGGAAACTTTTTTTTACAACTTTTTAGATCTTTCAATAAAGTCTCAGGGACTTCACAGGAATATGGAGTTTCATGTGAACAAGGGCTGTAGAACATTGCCTTCCAATTAATCGATACAAAGCCAATATGTGTAGACTCGATGGCCCTTAAAAGGTCCTTCTGTCAATTCAATCTCAGATCCATGACTCTTTCCATGTGCTACAAATTCAACACAGGACACAATGCAGGATACAAAACGAGCAGAAGTGTGAGCACAGCAACGACTGAATTTATGTGCAACAATTTCCATATTGAGTTCGCCTGCAACACGCCCCCACATGCCGTCCACACTGTGGTCATTTCGTGCCAATACGTTGGCCGCCAAAGCCAGAGAGCCGGCAGCGTTTTTCACGCATTTCTAACGCTTTGCCAACACTTGACGAGCAACGAGGTAGACAGGGTGAATGCAATTTGCATTGCAATAGGTGATTTTTGCTTCACTATGAGTATGTTTCGTTTTTGTAGACTGCAATGTTTGGGCGAAATTTTGACATACAATTTGCTATGGTTTGATATGTTTTAAAATTGACTGACGATTTACATTCGTTCCAACGTTCCCAAGTTTCGAGGATTGGTTGTTTTTCCGAGTTCCATCTACAAAACAATCGATCTCCATAAATAAGAAGCCCTTAGAATAAAACCGATAATAGCAGTGAATAGAAAAAGAAAGACCACGTCAAGTATTCGCCCAACCATGATGGGAATACGAAATTATTATTTTCTTTGCAAAGCCCCATTTTCTCCAATACCTCAAGGGCCGCCATGTCGTTTCGGGACAGTGTCCCTGCTTCAGCGCCGTAAAGGAGCACCGGCCCAATGAGGGTTCAAGTTTTGTCCATCCAGAAAGGTCTGTTCTATTCAATTACCTATTGAGATCGTAGTAGCATCGATGGGCAAGAATGATGATCCACTTTATCTCCAGGCTGATATCATTGCAGCTGTTTAGGGCGGTGCCAAAGTAGACTAAGTCCATGACAACTTGAAAAATACACCTGTCGGCCTCGACGTGAGAGCGGTGAGTCTCTGTTCGTCTGCTCTGAGTCCTCATTTATCAGCCGATTCATTATGGCAGATTTTTTTTGTTTGTCGCAAGAGCTTTGACGACACAGTCAGCCTTATTGGCAATCTCGGGGGGAATTTTTTTCCAAGGAAATATTTCTCTTCCCTTGAAGGGAGTTTCTCTATCGTGAATTTCAATCGGAAAATGTTTCAAATAAAAAAAAATGCTGCCAAGTTTGGCGACGCCTCCCTTCAACGCCACTCCGCAGCAGACAGCCCATTCCGGACAACGCAGACGAGGCGCCCAATTGGCGATGCAGTCTATTAACCGGGCACAAGGCCAAAGACGTCGCGAACTCCACACAACAGCGCAATCCTCGCGCCAACGTCCACGCTCCCCTCCTCCTAGCGAGCGGTCGTCGCGTAACCAGCAGAGATCGGTCCGTTCCAGGGTGCGGACCGCGCCCATGCGTCAGGCGTCACCAGCGTCGCCAACATCGTTCAGCCGACCACGCCAGACAGGGCATATCTACGAGCCAGTTGCGAGGACAAAAGGCTCAGACGTTGCTGACGCAGGCTATTAAGTCCCTGACGGAGTTGAGGGGGTCGTTTAAATGCACGAGTGCATCCGGCCCTAGAATGTTCACGTCGCACAGTGGCTGATTCTGCCGACGTAGGTTGCAAAAGTCGATTTTGTCATGTTCGATTTGGGGGAAACTGTTATACTTGTCCCATAGATAAATGCTTGGACCTAAGAAATCCGAAAACTTTAACTAAATTGGACAAATAGTTTTGCTTGTAGAGCCCGTCAAAGTTGAGCAATTTTTAGAGTGTGAAATAATATCAGCAATTTGCACTTTTTCGGCAAAGCTGAAGTTTTAAAATACGGAAAGGAGCAAATCAATTGAAACTTTTTGCATCAGCATCGTAAAAGAAGGCATTTGTAGTAAAGAATTAAATGTAGAAAAAAAAGTTGGTTGTTGTTGTTGTCTTTTCATAGGCACTCAATTGAAGCACTGTTTTTATCACTCTTTTTGAACTTTCGATAGACTTTAAAAAAAAAGGCCATACTTGCCACGGCTCCGTCTTTGGGAAAATTGTTCACTAGTCTTCTGTGAGTACTGCCCTGAAGAGATCGGGTGCCCGATTTTGCCCGACTGGATTTTACAGCGATTTTTCTGTGGCCACCTCGCGCAATTTTGTGCTTTCGGGTGCGTGCGTTCGAACAAGTTCGTCAAGATTTTGATAGTTAATCAATTAATTACACGCGATTAAACTTGTTGGCTTAAATTTTGGCTTCATTTAATATGTGATACAAGCTTGCAATTCAATATTAAGTCGACTTTTTTTCGGTGTATATTGCTGTAAGCTCGAAGTAAAGAGTACTTTTTTCTGGATGCGCAGTTCGCACGTATGCAAAACAAGTTGGCTTTCATTTCCGCCTACCAGTCAATCATCAATGAATTCTTTGATGTGATGTTTTTGTTTTTAACAAATTACTAACACTGTGTCTGTCATACAATTTTAGAGTAAGTAAAGTTAGTTTCGAATTTAATTTGAACTAAACATCACTTCAATTCCGCCACTGCAACTAAACCGAAGAAGAAGCACAAAGATGTTTCTGGAAAATTCGAAGCCGTTTGAAATATTTACTATTTCGAAGACAAAGGAGAAGTTCGTTCTGGCTGTCGCTAAAGAAATTGGTTACGTCGAAAAAAGTTTGCCTGCAGCCAACACATCTTCGACTAAAGAGAAGGACTTAGGACTCCAGGACTTATCGCACTACAAAGTTGAAATGGATTGCGGCAAACCGTACCAAATTCAATTTTGTCCAGAATAATGAGGAGTGGTTGGAAAAAACAATTTACTTCAATGCAGGAGATGCATGCAGCATAAGCGCTGACCAACCACCGACATTAAAGGCGACAAAAGGAAGGCCGAAAAAGTCAACTCAGGACGGTGCGTCATTCCATAAAACAAGGAAGCTTATGGACGCAACGGGGAAAATAATTACCACCCACTTTTCAGAAGCTTTGACCATAAAATAAAATAAGGATCAGGAAAAAATTAAAGGCATTATAGTGAAAGCAGTTTTACCAGCAAACTCGGATCGTGTTAAAAGAATTAAAAACAGTATTCCCAACCCACGCAATGTGCTAACGCTCAAATATAATCCTAATGAAGCATTAGCATTGTTTTTGAACTTAGGATTGTCCAACAAAAATTGAGATTTTACGTACATTTTTCGAATTCTGGTTCTCATTTTGAAAGCAAAATTTATGAATTTTTATCTTTAAATTTGACTCTTTCAGCTTATTTCACAAAATTCCTATTACTTTTCATATTTTTTAATGAATTTTCATGAATTTTGCAACTAAAACTTATCATTGTTGTTCGCATTATTCTTATTTACAGTAAGCCGAACTTTGACAAAGTATTACGCAGCACCCTGTACCTCGATTGAGTTTATTTTTGAGAATACAATAGCCTGATGAATTTCTAATCAACACCAAGAAAAATTTTCCAATTATCTCTATTAGTTCAGAAGTTATTAATTTTGCAACCTGAAATGACAAATTGAGCCACTGTGCGTCGTTGCTCACCGTCACCGCACCACCTACATCCCTCACAATCAAATATTTACTTTACCTTTTTTTACTTTGTTATTTTCATAAATTAGAATCAAATTATGAAAAAACAATTGTCAATATTTAAAAAAAAAAATATAATAAAAAAATTATTGTTCAACGTTCCACCACAGTCACCGGAAGCATTTTCAATAACGCTACAAACAAAGTTTTAAGACAAATTCTGCTTTCGGAATTCATATTTTGACAGTCAACGGAGTCAAAATATGACTGAAAATATGACTCAAATTGCAAAAATTTTCCGAGCAGTGTTTTTTATAGCGGCTGAAGGAGAAATCTCATCGCAAAAAAAAGAAATGAGATTGGTGCCAAGAAAGAAACAAATCCAATCCTTTGGAGCTACCAGCTACGCTGTATGTATTAACATCTAACATTTCAGAACAAATATGCTATTTGATTATTTGCTATAGATTTGTAAAAGACTTTCGCATCAACAAAGCCGCATTCAAATATTTACTGGAAGTGCGCACAGAATCTTTGCCGCCAACACGAACAATTTCGCTGTAACGCCAACTAAAAGGATATGCGCTTCGTTGCGGTTCTTCGCTAAAGACAGCTACCAAGCTGGGCATAGACTTCGAGGAAGGACTCTTATATCAATATGGCAATGCTGTAGATATTTCTTCAGATTTTTTGCTATTTGGAATGCCAGTTGTACGAAGTGGAAGAAGAAGTGTTAAATTGCGAGGCGATTTTTGTGATTTTTAAAAATTAATAACTTAGGAACTAGACAACTCCGACGACTAAAAACTTAAAATTCCTCTTCTAATAGTGAATACTACCTACCATACAAATTTCAGTGCTCTAGTTCACCGAACAGATATAAGAGACTAGCCGACTTCGACATTGGTTTGGCGCAATCTTCATTTTCAGAAGTGCTTTCCAAAGAGTTGAGCGTTTTTGAGCGCACAACTCTGTGCCCCAAATGGATAAAAATGCAGAAGACCGCAGAGGAATACAGTGCCACTAAATTGTATTTTTACAACAAATTTAAAATCTCAGGGTGCTGTGCTATATTGAGGGAACGCACATTGGGATCGTTGGTCCTCCGGAAAGTAAGCTACTATAACTGGAAAGCGTTTTATAGTTTTAATGTGATGCTCGTAAGAATTTTGAATTTTGCAGCATTAATTAAGAAGCAACTTAAGATAATAATACTGCTTAATGTACTTAAAGGTTTGTGATGAGGCTATTCAAATTCGCTACGTTAACGCAACCCACCCTGGTGCAAGTCAGTCAAGTAAGTGAGCTTAGGTCGTGGTTGGAAGCTCAATACTTGCACGGTGAAGAAAATTCGTGGATTTTAGGTATTTGTATAGAATTACAAACATTAATTCTTGTATTACTTATACAAATTCGTATATACTCGCATTTTTATTCCAATCAGGTGCTGCAGGCTAACCGTTGGAGCCTTGGTTGCTGACACCGCACCGAATTTGTAATGAAGGAACTCCTGAGTGCATGTTTACTAATGCTCATAAGCAGTGCCGAAATATTGAAAGAACTAATGGTCCTGTGGCGCCGGCAGTAGGCAACCCTATTTCATGATATTATTTCATGTATTATTTCATTTTGTTATTTATGTGATTCCGAATTCTCATTTTGTTTATAAATATTTAATTTTCGATCATTGTTCAAAAAGGCAATCCTCACAATGTTTATCAGTTTCAGGTTTTATATGTTCGCTACTTTTTACCAATAAATGTTTTTGTGTCGGTAATCGTTCAAACTTTCTGAGATCTAAACCCGAGCTAGTTCTTTTCAGAACTCGAGCTCTGTGGTTTTAAAGTCCTTTAAAAAGCAGATGGAGATGCTTATTAGGTGCTAGAGAATTGCCCTGTAGCCCTTTAAAAGCTATACAAATCACAAATGTATGCTGTGCACTTCACAACATTTGCCTTCATTTCAAAGCCGAACCAGTCAATACACCATTAGAATTGAACAAAGTTGTCAATGAAGAGGTACAGGATGAGTCAAGAAATGATATGGAAAATAGTAACATGGCGACTTGCACAGCGTTTTCGAGTACAAAATAACATGGACATGTATGTATTTCATTTCCAAAATAAATAATTCTAACAAAATTTGCATTATTTAGCGTTACAGTGCATCCGCATATTCTCAACCTTTTCTTTTTCGATGTCGATGAGTTGCTGCTTCAGTTCTACGAGGGTTGCATTTAATATCACTGATCAACAGCAAAATGGCTTTTCTGTATCTGATTGCTATTTCTGTTTGACGACGCCTATTTCAAAAGGTAATGGAGTATCGCAGAAAAAGAAAAGCGCAATTATTTATCCAAATATACCTTCAGCTGTTCGTCCTTTGCCTCACAGTGATAAATTTCCAGTTCCAAAACGTCCTAAATCATGTTACCGTGGAATTCTAAAACGTATAAAAATAAATTAAATTGGTAAAGAAGCCGTGAGATGTTGCAAATGCCACGAAGAGAAAACCATGTCAACCGGTTTGTTGATTTAGAAATTACAATCGAAAACGTGCAAAAAGTCAGGGAAAATCCGAAAATGTGACACGCCCATTTTTTGCGAAAACGGAAACTAAGTTTTAAAAACGGTTTGCGGATTCGAAATCAGCGGTACCCAATTACCCTAGAACTGATGTCAAACCCAGAAAAGCCGACCAAAAGTCGAAATTTGTTGCCCTGTGTATTTTTTCAAAAAGGATGAAAATGCATTTTGTTATCATCAAAAACGGTTCTATTGCATACATACACTTATTAATGCACTCAAACCAATTGTCGAAGCACTTTTTCCACTCAAATTGAGACACCTCCAAAACATGGTTTTTGAATGCTTCAGTAGCATCTTCTGGCGATGAAAATCGTTGACCAAGCAATTTTTGTTTATGTGCGGGAATAAAAAGAAGTCATTGGGTTCTACGCATGATACAATAATAGAAGGTAGAACCGCTGTGAATTGTTTTGACACTAAACGTGCTTATTGACGTTTTTCGTATTTGTCAAAAGCTTGAGCCGTGATGCCACTTCGATGTAATATTAAACTAGAAATATTTAAGGTTCTTGGAATTTTAAGATCTTTTTTAAAATAAACACGGAATAGACTTTTCACTGTGACCAATACATTTTGGGCGAAAGTTTAAACATGTTAATGCACATTCAACAGCAGGTAATACTTTGCTTTATTAAAAAACTGTTCAATGGATTTTCTAACAACAGTACGGTAGCACATTTTCAAAGAAGAACGTCAAAAAGACCTTTATACTACGTTTACATTGAGCCCAAATGCGTGATTTGTGCAAAAATTCTCAAATGCGAAGCCAAATCACGCATTTCCCCATACAAATTGAAATCGACGAAATTACTCATTTCAACAAAACGACGAAGCAAATGCGATAAAACATGACCAATTTTATCGAACGCATCACAAAATGAAAGCTCTTTCAAAAGCTTCAAAAGCTTTTATTCTTTTTGACAGTTCAAAATCAAAACAAACGAATATTATCAAAATGGAAATTTCGAATGGAAATTTTCGTCTGCTTCAAATATGTAGAATATTCTTAGCACATTAGGTATGTAATATATTTGTATTCAAATACTGCAGTAGAACATAGGAGTAGAACATAGGAGTAGCAAAAAAGCAACAATTGATTTAGTCAGAAGCCGGAATAGAGCTGATCTATGAGCTGCGGCAAGAGGTCAGGAGCAGTGAGCATTTGACATTAGCTGCCAAACAAAATGCAAATGCAATGCGAATGAGGCAATGTAAACACTTTGAAATGACTCATCTGAAACTACGCATTTGGGTTCAATGTAAACGTAGTATTAGTGTCAGATGTGCAACATGGTGGCTGAGAAGAAGCAACGGCTCTACCTTCTATTTTTGTATCATGATTCTAGGTTAGAGCTGTATGGCGCTGACCCATCAAATCGATGCTTTGGTCGATCAAATAGGCGGTTGTTTGAGCCGATGTGTGAGAGCGTGCATTGTCCTTTTGAAGAATGATTCGGCATCCACGGTTGTTTTTCCGTATTTCAATAAACATTACTGTTCACAAAATGTTTGTGTACCACTCAGAATTAACCGTTCTATGTTGCTCTAACGGCACAGTAGCCACTGTGCTGCATGCCCGAACAACTTCTGTTGGATTTGGCTCGGCTTCGAAGATCCACACGGTCGATTGCTGTTTCGTTTCGAGCTTATACGCATATATTCATGATTCATAACCTGACACGATCTCATAAACGTCTTTCGAAGTACCGTGATTGAATTTTTCCATAATTTCTTTGCACCAATCGACACGAGCCTTTTTTTGAGCAATTGCCAAATTATGCGGGATCCAACGAGAACAAATCTTTCTGACAGCTCAATGTTCATGCAATATCAAATGCACGGCCGTGGAACTAATGCCCAAGGATGCCTCTATCTCACGATGTGTCACATGACGATTTTTCATTATCAGTTCACGCACAGCATTGATGGTTTCTGGCACAATGACCGATTTTGGACGACCTTCACGAAATTCGTCCTGGAGCGAACGGCGACCACGCTTGAATTTGTTAAACCAGTTATAAATTGTCTTGAGGGTTGATGCTTCATCACCAAGTGCCGAATGAAGGCAATCGAAGCATTGGTGTGGAGATAATTCACTTCGGAAATTGTAAAAAATTATTGCTCGAAAATGTTCACGAGTTTAATCCATTTTTTGACCGATATGAATTTTTCAAGTCAGTGTTAACAACACAAATAGCGCTTGAACGTCAAAATGTTCTAAGCACGTTTATGGTAAAAAATGACAAACTTTTCAATGGCAATCTCAGATTTTTCGAAAACTTAAACTTTTTAGAAAAGTTATACCCCTTTGTCAACCTACCGTTGCATTTTTCATGCGCAAATTTTCAGCTAGATTCTTTTTTACGTATTTTATTTCAAATTAAAAAAAAATCATTTCAGATATCAGGCAACACTGCACAGAATGCTGCGTACAGATTCCTTATTGGACTAACAAATGCTGCTTTGTAATCGATGCCGGGTATCATTTTGACACTCAATATCATCTGATATCGATTTGTTTTATGTTTTAAATATTTTTTAATTGTTTGCTTTAAGAAAATAACAATGAAAGTTTATGTTTTGAATGACTTAAGCTTAAATCAAATTTTTGCTAAAGAGATAATTTATGTTTCAAAGATCTTTTAGACAAACGTTTATCATTTCCTACTAAATGGGCAGTCGCCGAAAGAAAAACATGCTATAAATAATTTTATACATTGGATGATTTCAGTATTGGCGGTCAAACATAAATCCTCAGACTCCAAATACAAAAAGGTACAAACCGTTGAGCCTTAACACTGAATCCTTTAGCATTTTGCTCTAATTTTTTTCATATTTTTATTTTGCTATTTTATTATTTGAAGCAACTATTCATGTAGCCTACAGACTACAGCTGCTACCATAAAAGGTTCTGTAAATGTATGCAATTCATGTCGTATTATTTTGCTTCAATTAAGTTATAATCCGGCCGGTGGGCGAATATTGAAACCGAAAAGCAACAAATTACATCATACATGTGTGTCCGCAACAACAACAAAAACAGCAAAAAAGTCTTAAATATACATTGTACATATGTATTGAATTTGATGTGGTACATATGTATGAATCGTAGTCGTTTTTTTATGGGATATCGTCAGAATTTGATGTGGTACATATGTATGAATCGTAGTCGTTTTTTTATGGGATATCGTCAGAGGCAAAGTGGCCGCCGATGCCATAGAAGGCACTGCTCACTTTTGTTAATACAGCCTATTTGATCCTTTCGCTTTGATCCTTTCGGGGCTTTTCGTCTTCATCTGCGCAGCAGCCATTCGCAACCACGTATTCCCATGACTAAGAAGCCGCTTAACATTTTATTAAATATTCACAGCAAATCCGGCTGCAGTGACACCACCCGCGCTGTGACATCCCACAAAAACCAGTGGAAGCGTATCATATACGCATACATGTACGTACATGTGTGTGTGTGTGTGTGTATGGCAAAAATGTAAAACAACAACAATGCCAAAATATGATTTGAACCCTTCACCCTTCGCCCTTCGCCTCGCACGCGCAATGTCAATGTCAACGCAAAAGCCATAATGGGCGCTCTCGGGTGGCTCGTGTGGACAGATGGGGTGGGATGAGGCGGACCAAAATGATTATTAAATTTTCATATTGTGAATCCTTTCGAGTTGGCCGTTGCAATCCTTCTGCACGATTGAAGTCGGCAAGAAATTCTTTTGCCGCTCTGAGTGAGTGAGTGAGTGGTGAAATGTCAAAGCGAGCGACACACTGACGACCGAGCGTGCACCAACGTTCGAAGGTCGGTGCGCGGGCAATGGAAAGGGGAGTCGAAATTTTGATGTTGATAGCGTTGGAATTCCCATTGGCATATTAGACGCGCAAGGCGGATTTATGCCAAATAGTCACTAGCACTCAACAAAGCGGCAGCGGGCGTGAGGGCGACGAGCGACGACAGCAACAACGACAACGGAGACGAGCTGGAGAATCAATAAACCCTAAATGAGGGCTTAGCGGCTAAATTGAATTTGTGCAAAATGTGGCTGTGGCTGTGGCTGGGCGCGGGTATGCAACTGTATGTGTGGGTTAGTGTGCGTGTGTGTGTGTGTGTGTCTGTGAGTGCTGCAAGTAATTCAACTGGTCGCTGTAGCTGCTGCTGCTGTTGCTTCGTTTTCCAGTTTGGTTTTTTGTTTTTAGTGGTTTGGGTTGGTTGTTGTTGTTGTTGTTGCAGACTCTGTTGTTGAGCAAAATCATAAAAATGCAATAATAAAATGGGCAATAGAGCAATAAGCGGCAAGCAGACAATGCCCGCCTAGCTGCAAGAAGCCTTTGACAGTAACTAACAACTACGCACAAAATTGTCGGTGCCTGATTCAGGACCCTTTTTAAGACGGGGTTTATATAAGAGTATTTAAAGATACATAAATATGAAATTTTCATTGATTTACAACTTTTAGTATTTGGCTCAGATTTTACATTGCTGGCGGTTTGGTAGAATTTTATAACTAAATTATAAACTACGAACCAACAACAAGCTGTATGAGCTGTTTAACACTAGAAACACTGCAACTACATATCATATCCGCTTATATCTCGAAAAGTACACATCGGATTTGGCTTAATTTTCACAAAAAAATTAAAAAAAAATACATAAAAAATACGATAAAAAAATAAAAAACACCATTTCCATTTTTGGTTACTTAACACTTTCCACCCTGAATTTTACCCTTTTTGGCATTTCAGTCATGCAACATTTGCCTAAGAAGTATGCACACGACATTTGAAGTCGCCACGCCTCTTTGTTCCAGTTCTAGAACTAGTTTACTTTTGAAAAATTTTAGCTTGAAACGGGTTAAATAAATTTTGTATCAATATTTTTTAAATACGGCAGCTGCCGTAGCTCAGCTGGCTAGTGCGTTGAGCCGCGAGTCCAGACTCGGGGAGTTCCATACTCCGTTGCATTAACACCGAAAAAAAAGAAACACAAACATTTTTCTTTCGGCAGCAAACCTCTGAGAGTAAAATTGCCTATGAAAAAGCTCCCAACTCGCCGTTCGGAATCGGCATAAAACTGTAGGTCTCTTCCAACCTTGTAAAAACATTCGCACGCACAACACGGTTGGTTGCGGGTAGCCAGCAGACGTCTGCATGATTGCATTTAAAAACTTGTGACTCATTCACTCTTAAATTACCTACTCACTCACTCACATTTGTTTTTGTGATTGTGATTGAATGAGTAATAATTTGCTCTCGAGTGAGAGATTGTACTGTATTCACAAATTGAATGAGTCATTTTATAGTGTACTCAAACAGAAACTGTATTCACTTTATGCTGTGAATACAGCGAAATCAAATGAATGATTCGAATCATTCATATTGAGTAGTGTGCTCATAATAAAACTAATAAATGCTTTTCTATCAAGTTCTATCAAGTTAATAAATTGTCAACGAATACTAACAATGAAAACAAAAACAAAATATACCGTTACTATATACAAATGATGCTAACTAATGTTGACAAACTTACGAGCAAGTGAGTAATGAATATTCACTAAAGAAAATGGTGTGTTATAACTCTCTCTATTTTGTGACTCTTTCTTTTTGTGCACAGCTTTTTCTTTGCCTACAGCAATTACTGTATTCATATTGTAATAACTCTCAGAAGTGTCAACACTGTGGGAGAGAAAGTGAATGGAGCCATGCAGATGTCTGGTTCGTATCACTGGATTGTGTCAAAATAAAACAAACTAAAATTAGTTTTGAAATCGGGCTCGCGTGCCAGTCAAGAAGAAGACGACTTTTTAAATACAGAAACATTATTTAATATTTATGGAAAAATACAAAATTATCAGTTTTTGATTTTATTTCACCACTTTTAGTGGGAAACAGTGGTTTGATCAAACGCGCCCAATTCGTAGACTTCAATTAGAACACAAACTTTGGCTGATATCGCTGCAAATAATTGAAAATTTTTTTTGGCGCAATTATTTTCCAAAAATCATTCGTAGCTTTTGCTATAAAATGACAAACAGGTGAAGTTACTCTGAGGCAACTTCGGAGCCGAAAGGGTTAAGCAGCTCACACTGCAAAAATTAAATATTTGTTAAAATTTTTAAGTGGGTGCAGTACTTAAGCGGATCGAGTACTAAACAGTTACTTAACACTTTCGCTATTTTGTTGCCATATGGCAACATTCCACTTTGTGAAATTTTGTCTATTTTAAAATTAATTTAAAAAGGATAAATTTTAAATATCAAAACTAAATTTCACGCTTTTTTGTAACATGATACCATAAAGGCACTTAAGTTCCGGCTGGTCGGGCATTCAAGTGTTAATCGTTAGTATTCTACGATTTTGTGTATATTGCATTTCAAAGGTATGTTGTTCAGGGTTCCATTGGTAACCATTGGAACACCTACCCAGAAGTGACAATGGCCTTTTTTTTGGAAAATATTAAAAAAACGAGAAACATTTGGCTTGCTCCTTAAAATATGCTAAATTGGTTATACTTTCAACGAATGTTTTATTATGGACTTAGTCAAAACAGGAATTCTGCTACCAGTGCCCCATGTTGTATGTAGAGGGAGCTAAGCTGCTCAGAGTCAAAAGGTTAAAGGTGTCGTTTATGAGTTGACCTGACTTCCTCAATATGTTTGTTGCATAACTATTATATAACGGCACATTCGGCTTATTTAAAATTTCCACCCTTAAATTGTAAGAGAAGTGATGACATCGCACAACTTTGAAGTACTTTTCTCCCCTATGAAAATTAATCAAATTCTATCGATAATCGAATTCTATCTATGAATATGAACTGCTGTTGAATAGAAGGACCCAATGGGCCTGATCACAGCACAGAACCGACCTATGTCGCTTCAGACCGATAAAAACAAAAATACGATTGCTTGTGGCTTGTTTGCTTGTTTGCTTGTTTGCTGCGACCATCACTAAAGCAATAACGCCCGCTTCAGTTGCGTCAATTCCCAGCGCGCCACTGTCGGTTGCGGCATTTGCGGTGTTGGCCGTTCTTTTCGTTTCGAGTGTAGCGGGTGCTGTGTCGGTGTCGATATTTCTGCCAATTGCCGCATAAAATTGCGCCAAGTGGTGCAATCGCGGAGTAGAGTACAGAATGCAGATGGCTGGAGTCGGATTGCTGACATCAGTGTCTCGCCTCTGTATGTGTGTCTTTGTATGTGTGTGTATGTGTCTGTTTGTGTGAGTGTGTATGTGTAGCGAAGTGCATATCAAAAACATATAAAACGAAGCATACATTTGGGGATTTGCCCGGTGCTTTTGTGTTTGATTGTTAATTGAGGTGATGCGGTATGCGGCGCTCCTTTCACAACCACACACACACACACAACCACCTCTACAGCGTAGCCTCAATTCTCAACGCAACAATTTCATGCTTTCCGTTGCTCTTTTTGTTTTGCTGCGCTCCCACTCACTTCCACTTTGCACGCTGTGGCGTTGCTTTATGACCATATTTGTTATTTTTGTTGTTATTTTTGTTATCTTACTTGTATTCAGCTTTTTGGCTGCGGCGTTTTATGCGCGGCGCACAAATGGGTTAGCATTGCAAGTCTATCGTGCGGCTGCGGATTTGGTGGAATTATTGCCTTGTGGGGAATAGCTGAAAATTGAAGTGGAATTATGGTCGCTGATTGGCGGTGATAGGATTTTGATTGATATGAAATCGTTGTCCATGCTGTATGCACAAACAATATAAAACAAAAAACAAATAAAAGTAGCCAAAACTGTTCAACGAAACGAACAGTGAATGCCGCCAACTTATAAAAAGCTCAATTTTTTTTGTTCCAGGCGTGAAGTGAACACGTACGCCAAAAAGTATGCAAATATTTGTGGCTTTCAAAGAGTTACGCATCGTTGGAGAGTAGGAAGGTTGGCAAAGGGAAATGAGAGATGCTGGCATTGTAGAGTTGGAGTCACGTAACAGGATCGTTGTGACATTGGGAAACAACGAGGATTGTTCTCTTATGCTGCTCTTTCTGTAAGGAACTTCTTAAGTGAGTTGTGGAACTGTAAAAACTTTAGAAAATTTGCAATGTTGACTAATCTTCTTTGATGACTCGGAACAAAAAATAAAATAAAAAATAAAAATAAAAAAAAATAATAAAAAAAAAATAAAATAAACAATAAAAAAATTGATCGACCGAGAAGCCGCTGAAAATCATTTGACGAAGTTTTTTGCCGAAAAACAAAAAATTTTCTACAGGAATGCAGTTACGAAGCTACCTGGGAAAATTACAAAAAGTCATTGATCAAATTTATTTCCACTAAATATAATTTTTATTTAAAAATGTACCCAAAACGAGCGTGTAAATAAATTTTTGTTGCGCTTTTTTGAAAGTTTCTGTAAAATCAGGGGTCTGGTGCGCCTAAAATTATGCCAAACAACAACGTACCACAACTATTGCCAGCGATCAACGCTTACGCTGAGCTACTTCGAAAGCATTTCGCATAGAAAATGGCAGCAAATATTAAAAAAAAATAAAGAAAAATTCATATATGCATGAAGCCATAACATAACAACAATTCGATTCAATATACACGCACAGGTCGAGCATAGCGTAAGTTGAACATCTTTGGTCCAACTAAATTTACTCATTTGATATTGAAATGAACGACACAAAACGCTTTTAAGCGCAACACACAACCATACACACATACACACACACACACATTCACAGAAACACAGATAGCCAGAGGTGAAAATGCGCCAAATACGAAATGACATTTCAAAGGCAAACCTAAAGTATTTGGTCCATGAATTTTAATGAGCGCAGTCACCCGACCGACATACGGAGCGGCCACGGCGATGGCGACGTTGACGACGACGATGGCGATGGCGATGGCCACAAAATGCCGCGCGACATTTGCATATGTAGGCGCACATATGTATGCTTTTCAGTGTGTTGGTGTGTGTGTGCGTGTGGAGATCGCGAATTTCTGCATTAAATGGGTCCGACAGCTCATTAACAATTAGCAGAGTGTGGCAGCGTGACGCTGAATTGCGCCGAATGGGTCTGAATGTGCCGGCACAGCATGACAAAACGCACACATACACACACATATACATACAATACATTAACATTTACATATGTGTGTGCAGCTCGGTACATATGAGACCAGTCGACAAAACACTTTGCAGCGAATGCACGCCGCTGAAATTTTGAATGCCAACCAGGCCAACCAAACAGGCTAAACTGGCGGACGCGTTGGTACGGCTGGCCAGCGGCCATAGCACACACACACACACGCACACAGAATTTGTATGCATAGCGATGTGCTGCACATTGGCATCCGCATCCGCAAACGCGGATCCATATGCGTTATTCAAAGAGCCAATAGATCCAAAGATCCGCATTCGCATAAATACTGCACATCTGTTTTGCAAAGAAAAATTTAAAATATGTCTATATTTTGAATTGGAAAATTTATTCAATCAATTAATTAATTAATAATTAAATAATAAATAATAATTAAAATTGAAGTATTTAAAATAGTAAATAATTTTTCAATGTTATTTGTACATTGTTTTTTCATTATCACATCTCTTCGACTACGCAAAATGGCATCTGTTCCATCACTACACATATAGGTTAACATGTGTATATGTATGTGTAGTTGCACTTGTGTATGTTTATGTGAATATTGGAAGCGATAACGACGCAATAATGATGAAGTGTGGCCGCATTAATGCACCAACAAAGCGGCGGTGTGTCCGATTGGCAGCGACAGCGGTCAATTGCATTGGCGTTCATTACATTTAAGGCCGATATGCCAAATACATGCATGCATATGTATAGTAAGTATATGTACATAAGTATGTGTATGTATAAGAGATTGCAATACCAAGATCCCGGGATTTTTTGGGGATTTAATATATAATTTTAAAGAACTGAATCGGACATATTTTTCAATTAAATACATTTTATTTTCTTATTGAATACAGTTCTGTGTTCTTGCCTTAAAACTTAATATTCATAATAAATAATATAAAATTAATAACATAAAAATGCATGTGATTGACAAACAATCTGGCAAATTTGCTGATGAAAAGCATTTCTTTGGTTCAATAATAAAATCTTCAATACAATACTAAAATCTTATGTAAATCTACAGGCAGAAGGCGCTCACAAATTCGAACTACAGTTGTGTCTGGATATAGTGAACTAATTATTGCAAGGCCTATTCACAGTATCGATGTTGCTCACTATATCGAGGTTAAAATTTTTGTTCAAAAACTCGTTTTATTTGCTCAAAAAACACTTTTTGTTTTTTGATTAAAATTTTTTTCAATATTTAGAGGCTCCATGTCGAAATTTGGGTGTTCACTATATCGGGAGTTCACTATACCCAGACACGACTGTACTTTTTACAACGGGTAGTTCGAGTTTCCGGAATTTCGGAACGTTTTTTAATTTGTATTAAAAGTCCAAAAAATATTGAAATGACTTTTAATAACTTAAATTTTAAATTTAATACCTTAAATGTAAATTATATTTTTTTCACATTGAATTACCTCATCAAGCTGATTTTTTAAGATTTTAATTTTAACGTCCAAAGTTAACAATTTTTTTTAACCCTGCTGTTAGGTTAGAAAAGGGACCATTTGGTCCATACTGCAATTTTCGTACAAAACAACAATTTATTCAAATTTTTGGTATTTATTTTGGTTCATTCATTCTTTACTCAACATAACTGATGTAAAAAATAGTTAATAGTTAAATAGTTAGTCAAAAGTTACAAAGGAAACAAGCCAAAAATTGACCCAAATGGGCTTAACCTAACAGCAGGATTAAGTTTATTCGACGTTTCAATACGAAGGTACCTGGGTACCTTTTGCATTTTTAAAGTTAAAATGTCTTACTTTCGGCCAAGGAATGCTTTGCTCATATTTTTAGTATCTTCTTAATAATCAATTGACTACCGATTAGATAACTGATATAGAAAGACAATTTTTTCTTTATTACTTTTAGAACCGATTTTTGAGCACTACCCCTTTGTTCTGTACGAAGGTACCCGGGCGCCTTCATACAAAATACAGTAAAACAATACAGTTTCAACGTAAAATTACTCGTTCATATTCGAATGGACCAAACACATCCGATCGATCGGCTTTATATGCGTGTAACTCCAAGATGTTTTACCCTTTGAAAGGAGAAGTTTAATCAGAAAAACTAAGTAGGCAATTGCCAACGTATGAAAAACACAAGTAGGCGCAAAAATATTACAAATTTGTATTCAATACTCTAAACCTTACGTCCATAATTCTGCAACGGATAACCTTTTTACTTCTGAGGCACTGGCGGAATACCTCTTCGCAAAAAATTTCACTTTGGTGTTAAAAATTAATACTTGACCCTTAAAGCCATCGATATCCGGTTTTACAGCGCCAAAACTTTGGAGTTGTATCTTCCAAAGAGCAACTTTCAACTATGCACCACGGCAAAGCAATGCCAGGGGGACAACGTGAGGGGGTACTGGTGGTTCAAACACCCCAAATATTGGCTAGCTACACAAATTATGGGTGACACATTGATTTCAAATGGTATTGGGGTCAAAAGTTGTATACAGAACGCCTCCTAAAATGAAATCCTGTGTGCGCATCTGATGCCGAAAATCCAGAATAGGCAAAAAAAAAACACAATTCACGATTTTTAGACAGTTTTGAAGCAGTTTGCGGAGCACAGAATCCCTTATGTTCGTTTCTGCAACCGTCAGCAGGAAAAAACTAGACTCGGACCACTGGCCAAATATGAATAAAACAAAATAATAATATAAGTAAAATACGAAAATGCTGATATTGCTGCACTATTAATATGTGTTTTATGTTTTTAACTTGAATTATCAATAAATAACGCTTTGTTTTATAAGCCAACAATGATTTTCTTTTTCACATACAAATTGCATGAAGGTACCCAGGTACCTTCATATGGTTAATAGGTGGAAATTTTTCGTATTGACAGAAGGGTATTGACAGAAGGGTTATTTTTACTTTCTAAAAAGTAAACTAAACCAAATATTTACGAATAATATGTAACAATCATTCACGAGCGTGTGGCCAAGCATTGCTAATTTGGTGATTCGTGATTCCCCTCTTTCAATTTAATTTGTGTACAACGAAAGGAAAATGAAATTACAAAGTATCAGTTCGAATTTTAGAGCATTCAATACTTTAAAATATGAGATTAGAATTTCTGGAAGATTCGAATTTGTGACAGTTCGAACTTGTGGGCGTCTACTGTATTCCATTTGGAAGTTTTCCCCACGGTCTATGCCATTTTAAAATAAGTCAAATTCGTTGTGAGTAATATCAATAACTCAAGTTTTCTTATAGCCTTAAACCTCAGATGAAGCATTTATATCAGCTTTTTCTTTCTTTAACCCTCTTATGTACACGATTTTCCGTGTGTGTTGTGAATGTGTCAAGTCCAATTGGTGTAAATCAGAGTAAGACCTACAAGTGGGAACAAACCTATTTTTGTTGAGGTTTTTGAATGGTTTCGTTTTTGGAAGTGTAAGCTTGCTTACTCTTTTATTATTTTTATTTTTGCTACTGTTAAATTTTTACTAAAAAAATACTATTGTTGCATTGAAACTTATGCCTTCTCAGGCAGCCATATAAATTGAATCTGTTTAGTTTTAAATTGATTTATTGCTTTTGCTGTTCACGCACATTAATTTAGCTTAACTTGTTATCGAATATGTTATTGAACTTGTTTTTGTTTTAACAAAATAAATTATTTTTTTCTATTTATGTAAATAAACGTTTTATAAACATTTATTGAACATTCAGTAATATTTACACAATTCTTCAAACGAAATTCCAAAGTCAAAAAATGTTAACAAACGTCTTTTGCTTTTGTTAGCTTCTCAAATTTGTTTTAGTTACGTTAATTTTCAATGAATTTGTTTATTGATAACAGCACGACACAGGGTTGCATGGTGAATTGAGCTCAATTCAAAGGCAAGTTTGCGTTAGTTAAAATTTTTAAAGCGAGATTTTTGTATGAAATATTGAGACCAAATTAAATCTAAATTGAGAAAATGTGTTAATTGTACAATTGCGAATTTAATTTAAAACAAAACTTAATTGTTTTTATATATTTCATTATTTATTATTATTATTATTTATTATTATTTTTTTTAATTTATATACATTTTATTATTTTTTTTATAGTTTAATTTTTTATTTATATAAAAAAGTCATACAAATTCAAGTTAACCCATTGATGCCAGCTTTTTTCTTACAAAGACGCAAACTTATTTAACTAAAAAAAGAAGAAATTTGTATGTAAAAGCTAAAGATTTACAAGGTTTGGCGAATCCAAAGTTACTTTAACCGTTTGGCAGCTACGCAGCGCCATCGCGCTTCGATATTTCGTCTCTAAAACAGCTGAGCGGCGCGATAGCGCTGCCATTTCAGTGCAAGTTTGTCGATCGTCGTGTGAGGTTGTTTCTTGCCGTTAATGTGTTTTATAAATAAAAGTGTTCTTTCTCAAGTTTAAAAAGTACGATACATCAGTTTTTATTTTTTAAATATTGTTTTTAAAACTTTTTTTCGCATTGAAAAACGTAGCCGTGTCGAGTGATGACTTTTCTATGAATTTTCTATAGCAGTTTTGGAATGTATTAGCATTTTGATAGTTAGCTGCCAAACGGTTAAATAACTGACAGATTTGAGTCGCTTAAATTACTAACAGATTATGAAACTCAGTTTCGACTTAGTTTTAGTTGGTTCGCAGGCACTAAACATTGTCTAAAAACTCATAACAAAAAAAATTGCATTTAATTTTTTTGTTCATCTAGTTTCGGCAAATCTGACACTGCGCCATTTGCCGCTTTCGTTTCCTGGTTTCCTGGTGAAAACACCAACACAGACACAAAATGGCACTCGCGTCCAAAACTGCTGTCGCGACAATTCCACAGTTTTTTTCTCGGTTGTGCGACAATTTGTTTCGAGCACGTTGTCTACTTGAAAAGTGCATGTGTCTGTAAGTGAGAAGGAGAGATACAGAAGGAGACAGCGAGATGCGAGTGAGAGGGGAGCTGCGTATAGTGTCGACACATCATAAAATCGCAATCGCGGCAGCTTTTCGCTGCATTCGCTGCTGAATGTTTACGAGTGTTTCCGGCACTCGTCCTTTGCCGTTGGTTGTTATTGCTGTTATTGCTGCGCCCAGTGTGCGTTGAGCCGTTATGACGCAAATGGTTGCGCATTTTATTGTTGCATTAATAACGGCACAATGCTACATGCACAATATTGGCGATTATGAACACCTGCCGCAGCAGTTGTGAGCGTTTTGTCTGAGATCACGCAACGCGAACCGAGTACAAAAGCAGATAAATAAAAGTGTTGGTATTAGCTTCAACTGGTTGCACCTTTGGCTTGTTAAAGTGATTCCAAGTAATATCAGAAAATCGACCACATGAAACACAATGTTAGGTTGGGTAAGCTGACGAGTCAAGTCGGCTGCGCTAGTGATACCTGTTGGAGTTCCTGTGTGCTGCCTATCGACGTTAAAATTGTCGGTGAGAATGTGAGTGTTCCTAGCAAAGTTCAGCAGCGACTTAATGTCATGTTTGGGGATTTCTTCTAAACCAAAGAACAATGTTATTTTTATGTAAATATTTGAAGTCTAATTAGACAACCGGATGATTCAGGTGAACTTGGACGATTGTCCGGACTCCGAGTTTGGTAAACATTTTCCAGAGGTTTAGAAAATATCAAAACGTTAGGAGTTAGTTAGAAATAAAAATGATCTTAATACCGAACTCCAAATTCAATTCATTTCATTTATTAAAATGTAATTTTTATTTGTTCGGGTAGAGATTTGTTCTGTTATGAAATGTCAGAAAAGATGAAAAATTGTATTTTATTTTTTTTTAATTTTTTACTTAGCTGCGAAACTTCATTGCGCTAACTAATAAAGACAATGCCCCCTAAGGAAAAACTTCTAGCTTCCTTGAGTTAGTGACCCAGAACCACATTAGCACCACCGGTGCTGCCAGAGAATCGTGGAGAATCTAAGTCAGTTCTCAGACAAATAGATACCAACTAACTAACTCATCCAACTAATCCAATTTTTATTTCTAGACAAAGATTCATTGAATTAGTATCAAATGAATGCTACTTGCAGTTCACTAATCCAATTGGGTTAAATATTTCAACTAAATTTTTGGCTCTTTAGCATCACCAATTTAGATGAATAGACGAATTAGAAAAACTTGGTGACCTTCTATCGCAAAAATAAGAGCTACTATGAAACTTCGGAGATCTCAAAGCAGAATTGCTATCGCATACTGCAACTGAGCTGTTTTCTTAATATGAATGTTGATCTATTGAAGAGGAAGAGTAGTTGACCTTGAACTTGCCTCCAAGCCCGATGACTTAACCACATTAGATAAAAGTTTTTTTGAATAATTAAAAAATAAACGTTTGGAATGGAACTAAATGGATATGATGAGAGCCAAGAAAGGGAACTTTAGAGGGTCGAATTTCTCAAGCATTGAGGCTAGATAGCCCATTATGCTTAAAACTCGAGAGGAAAAGAGTGATAGAAGATAGTGTGGTGGGGTTAAGAAAAGAAAGTGGCAGGAAAGGGGTAGGGACTACAAATCTTGCACGAACTTCCTGGATTCTTGAATGAATCTCAGGAGATCACGCTCGGTAAGAGAATGACCTCGCGACTTCAGGCCCCAAAATGCGAAACCTCGTTTTAGCCAAGACGAGACATGCCCCGAGAAACTGCTCTGTGCTGTCTACCTTCTCTGGACAAGATGCGCATGTTAGATCATCGATGATGCCCATTGTGGTCATATGTTGGCCCCAAGGATTGTGTCCTGTGATTAGTCCCACAATGCTGCGAAGATCTTTCCTTCTTAAATTCAGAAGGTATATCTCTGCCTACATGCTCGGGCCTAGTACAAAACACAGTCCTGTAGCTTCCCAAACTAGACCAACGCTTCCTATGCAAGCTGTGCCGATTATTGGTTCTGGTCCCAAGGCCTTACCCAATGATCTGCAGCTAGTCAATTTATCGACAGTTTCGTTACCTTGAAAACCATAGTGTCCCGGAATCCCGATAAGTTGTAGGTTATTATGTCAGGCAAGTGACCTAAGCTTCTCTTACAATCTTCAAAGTCACTCGCGCGCTCTCCAAGGCCTTAAGTGCAACCTGACTGTCTCTACAGGCTTCTTTACGTTTACTGCGCCATTTTTTTTTATTATCCATTTCGTTACTTTCAGAATGGCGAGGACCTCCGACTGGAAGACGATTGCCAGCCTTCCTTACGAATAGTAACAGTGGACACTCTCATTAAGGTGCCATCCAGCTTCAGTACCTCTATTGGTCTTGGATCCGTCAGTGAAGAAAAATGTCCATCAGGTTCTGTGGTATGGACTCCAGATAAAACCATTGTTCACACGTCAGGAACCTGCTTTCAAAATGTCTCCCAAAGGATACTAGAGGTATCAGGCAGTTTTAAGGGGTCAGCAGCAATGCATATTGTCCTAAAAACCTCTTAAAGATTTCTCTGTGACCCGAGTTTCTTTCGTTGTGCGACTGCCCGTAGGAATGCAGTAGGAATGTTTCTTTCACTGCTTCCTGTTGAACTTTTAGATCTAGAGGAAGCAAGTCAAGCATAACATTCAGGGCATCGCTGAAAAACCAATCGCCCCGGCTTTGGCCAAGTACTTCCGTTGGGTCGAAACAAGCAATCTCCATTTGGTCCATTCAGACGTGTGGTCTTTCCTTTGCTGCTTTTCAAATCAGGGCTATGATTCAGTTCAGTGGCTCATTTCAAAACACCAATGATCGTAGTACGATCCCGTTAAGAGTGTTAAAAGTCGTATGAGTAATTTTAATTAGGGTCGTATGAGTAATTTTCATTAAGGATCGTATGAGTAATTTTTGTAAAGTGTCGTATGAGTAATTTTACTTAAGGGTCGTATGAGTAATTTTAGTCAGGGTCCGATGAGTAATTTAAGTTAGGGTCGTATGAGTAATTTTACTTAAGGGTCGTATGAGTAATTTTAGTCAGGGTCGGATGAGTAATTTAAGTTAGGGTCGTATGAGTAATTTTCATTTAGGGTCGTATGAGTAATTTTTGTAAAGTGTCGTATGAGTAATTTTACTTAAGGGTTGTATGAGTAATTTTAGTCAGGGTCGGATGAGTAATTTAAGTTAGGGTCGTATGAATAATTTTTGTAAAGTGTCGTATGAGTAATTTAAGTTAGAGTCGTATGAGTAATTTTCATTAAGG
This sequence comes from Melieria omissa, assembly GCA_963971225.1. Classification (NCBI taxonomy): domain Eukaryota; kingdom Metazoa; phylum Arthropoda; class Insecta; order Diptera; family Ulidiidae; genus Melieria; species Melieria omissa. The sequence goes on from OZ020268.1 coordinate 82,594,115, forward strand.
GTCGTATGAGTAATTTTTGTTTTTGGAGCAACAGGTTTTGAGGCATCACTTCATATGGGAAAATATTGTTTAGGTTTAAATTTGTAGGGTATGTCTACATGAGAGATGATGTGTTTTGTATCCTTATGAACAAAAATCGACTCGAATTAAGGGAGCATATTTTCAACAGGAGACAGATTTAGGATATCATTGGACCTCTGGACGAAACATTTTTACATTTAGTTCGACGAATGTTTTGACCTATTCTATTCTTTCTGTTTATACTCTATCTTCTAGTATCTTCCTAAAGATTACCTTAAAAAAAACGCGTGGGCACAGCACAGTGTCCATGCCTTCAACAAGTGGATGTGTGACTCATAGATGGACTTTCTTCTATCATATTCATTCTGTCCATTAAAAATGTTTTAGTTGGCAAAATGACCAAAGCTGCATGTGTGCTGCGATAAAACTTGGACAATCGTCTGCGGCAGCGGTAATTTGCTGCAGTGCCGATAAGGCAGTTGTGAGCATGTGAGGTGCTCTCCAGAAGTCACCACGTTGCTCTCGTTGGACCGCTGTTAACTATTTCACTGCCTTCACAATGGTTGCAACATTTTGCTGCTTTTCTCCGATTCCAACAACAATGTTGAGTTGCATGTTTATGTTCGTTGTTGTTGCTCGTTGTTGTTAACTTGTACAGTTCTTGTGCTATCCAACTTTTCCCCAGAAAAAACAACCAATGGGCGTTTATCCTTCCAAAGCATCCTTCACCACGTTACAGCAGCAACGCCCACAACTGCAACAGTCACATGGCTTTGTCCTTCAACTTGTTCAACTCGAACCACATCCCGAATGTCTCGCGCTACTGTTGCACCAACCTTCGGTCACACACAGCCAAACAAACACATACTCACACTTACACATGTATGAACATGTGGATACACTGTGTGAGGGCGTTTTTGACAGTGATTAGTTATTTAGATTTTGCTGCCAATTGCTGATATTGCAGTAGTGACGTTGTCTCTATAGTTGTTGTTATTGTTGTTGTTGTTGTACCGTGTCGTGTTGTCTGAGCATTTTCTGCAATTCGTTGGCGGTCCATTTCCTGCTGCACACTGGGGCGCAACCATACAGACAGGTGCTGAAAATAACATTTTTTTCGTCATACGTACGTTACATTCAATTAATTTGATTTGATTTGACTTTGTTTGAGTTTATTTTGTTATTTTGTTTTGTGTGATTTTATTTGATTTAATTTATTTTAATTTATTTTTTTTTATTTTATTTTATTTTATTTTATTTTATTTTATTTTATTTTATTTTATTTTATTTTTTTTAATTTAATTTTATTTTATTTTATTTTGTTTATTTTATTTAATTTTTTTTGATTTGATTTGATTTGATTTGATTTGATTTGATTTGATTTGATTTGATTTGATTTGATTTGATTTGATTCGATTTGATTTGATTTGATTTGATTTGATTTGATTTGATTTGATTTGATTTGATTTGATTTGATTTGATTTGATTTGATTTGATTTGATTTGATTTGATTTGATTTGATTTGATTTGATTTGATTTGATTTGATTTGATTTGATTTGATTTGATTTGATTTGATTTGATTTGATTTGATTTGATTTGATTTGATTTGATTTGATTTGATTTGATTTGATTTGATTTGATTTGATTTGATTTGATTTGATTTGATTTGATTTGATTTGATTTGATTTGATTTGATTTGATTTGATTTGATTTGATTTGATTTGATTTGATTTGATTTGATTTGATTTGATTTGATTTGATTTGATTTGATTTGATTTGATTTGATTTGATTTGATTTGATTTGATTTGATTTGATTTGATTTGATTTGATTTGATTTGATTTGATTTGATTTGATTTGATTTGATTTGATTTGATTTGATTTGATTTGATTTGATTTGATTTGATTTGATTTGATTTGATTTGATTTGATTTGATTTGATTTGATTTGATTTGATTTGATTTGATTTGATTTGATTTGATTTGATGTGATGTGATGTGATGTGATGTGATATGATGTGATGTGATGTGATGTGATGTGATGTGATGTGATGTGATGTGATGTGATGTGATGTGATGTGATGTGATGTGATGTGATGTGTTGTGATGTGGTGTGATGTGATGTGATGTGATGTGATGTGATGTGATGGGATGTGATGTGATGTGATGTATTGTGATGTAATGTGATGTCATGTGATGTAATGTGATGTAATTTGATGTGATGTGACGTAATGTGATGTAATGTGATGTAATGCGATGTAATGTGATGTAATGTAATGTGATGTGATGTGATGTGATGTGATGTGATGTGATGTGATGTGATGTGATGTGATGTGATGTGATTTGATTTGATTTGATTTGATGTGATGTGATGTGATGTGATATGATGTGATGTGATGTGATGTGATGTGATGTGATGTGATGTGATGTGATGTGATGTGTTGTGATGTGGTGTGATGTGATGTGATGTGATGTGATGTGATGTGATGGGATGTGATGTGATGTGATGTATTGTGATGTAATGTGATGTAATGTGATGTAATGTGATGTAATTTGATGTAATGTGATGTGACGTAATGTGATGTAATGTGATGTAATGCGATGTAATGTGATGTAATGTAATGTGATGTGATGTGATGTGATGTGATGTGATGTGATGTGATGTGATGTGATGTGATGTGATGTGATGTGATGTGATGTGATGTGATGTGAAGTGATTTACATTCTAGTATACATTAAGTCATGTGATCGAAACTATATCTAGGCAAATTTCTTTCTAAAATTCGATTATGTTGTCGCGCAGATTTTGGATATTTTGTATATATTTTTTGATGTCTTACATTTCTGTGAACTAATTTATCTGGGGTTTTTGAGATTTTCGTTTGGATTTGTTTCGTCAATTGAAGTTGTCCTTGTTGTCCAATGGGATGGAACCCATTTTTTGAAATCTGATAAGGGAAAATTTGAAAATATGTTGACTTTTCTGTTTGCCACTCAAGTTTTCCGTGGTTGGAGTGAAACAGAACAAAGTCTAGATTTTTCTACAACACAACTTTTCTTGGGCTATTAATAAGATTTTCTAGAAAACAATTTTGAGAATCAAATAAGTGAAAAGTTGGAAATTGTTTGTCATTTCTTTTTTTAAATCGATTTTGCAAAGGAATATTATGAGTAAAAATAGAGTTTCTCGTCGAAATTCCTAATGTTTCGTGAGACATTTTACCATCAACTCATTTTTCGTTTCGTATTTTCGCTGAGATTTTTGTGGATTTTTTACACAATTTTGGAAATTTGTTTTATATTATACTTAGATCAGAAAGTGTGAATGCTTTTGGTTTGACTTCCTGCTGAATATCAGCGAGTTTCTGATAAAATCTCGAAGGATTTCTTGAAGTATTCGTTGACATTTCGGAGACTTTGAACTTAACTGTAGAAAGCTTGTAAATTTTATTTCAAGAATAGCTTTTGCCAGCGGATTCACTCACAACAACTTTTAAACGAATTGAAGCCAATTCTATATAAGTTTCTATTTGGAAATTAAAAACAAACACTAATCGAAAAATATAATTTTATATATGTTATATATTTATATAAATATGTAATAAATATGAATTTTAGGTTTATGTGCGTAGATACTAAGCCTTACTACCTGAAAGCTATTTCCCTGAATTAGCAGTTGCAGCTTGTAGCGTTGCGACTTGTAATAAATAATCATATTTCAGGAACAGCACTTCAAGTTTCAACTTTTAACATATCATATTTTATAATAATCAATACAAATATAAGTGAAATTCCCATACACAAAGTGCTTGTACTAATATTTTTGTAAGCTGAGTTATTGTCGCCGAGATGCTAAGACGCGTGTTACGTATACGCCCCGTTGTCGCATATGGCGCTGGCATTCTTTGTCGATTGTACATTGTTCTACAGTCCTGTTCCAGATTGAAATGAGAAAGAATCAAATAGGTGTCAAAAAGCATTAATTGAAGCTCAGGAAATGTCAAATGGATTTCATTAACTATTAGTGGGATGTCAGTACAAATATTTCCTTGGCTGTCACTTGGAAGAGACTACAACAGCATTTTATCTTTTCGAAATAATTTTCGATTTCTAGTTTTTTGTTAATATCCGGAATTAACTCGATTAGAACTTGGCGAATGTTAGTTTTTAGGTTTAAATTCAACTTTCAAGGAATCTGTTAAACCAAATAACAACCAAAACGCAAACTAGGTAGTCACTTGTCCAAGATGTATTTACCTTCTCTGAGGCTCTACTAACTTTTCACTTCTCCAGATATATCACATATTTCAAACGATGTAAAAAATTTATACTACTTTTGCTAAAAAAATTTCTTCCTGGCATCTAATCAAAATATCTTCTACGCATTCCATGCACCGAAGGCTTCGCTTCTTGCAACATTTGACTTCTATTTATATGGAAGCTTTTGTATATATGTATTAATGAATTTAAAATTGTTTACTATCTTCTTTATGTGAATACGTTCCACTGCCTGCTGTGACCAGTTGATAACAATTGTTCAATGTTACGTTGCCCTACCTGTCGTCTCCATGTGGACATGCGCCCATTGCGAAAACACGCGTTGGTGTTAAGCTGCTTGGCAACGCTTTGTTTCCCTAAAATTTCGGGCAGTTTAATTTAAAATTGTCAATTGCAACAGTCATACAATTACTGCATAAAATGCAGTTATCATTGACACTGTCCTACCTTGCTGCAGTTTATGGCTGGCGCTGTCACAGTGTCGATAAGCTTCAGGGTTAAAATTGTCAATTATTTAGAGAATATTTGCTATTTGCTGTTTTTATTGGAAGATTCTGAAATTGCTTGTGCGTCCAATTGCGCTGCTCAAAAGTTAAAATCTGTGTAAATATATTTTTGAGATATCTGTCAACAGTAAGCGACATTTTTGAGCAGGAATTAGGAAATTATTGCGCATAGGGCGAGGCGCAGAATAGACGCTCAAAGTCCATTTTAACATAGCACAAAAAACTGGAGTTAAATCATTCATAGATCATTCTTAAGCTAGCAGTGGGCTGTATAGACTTTAGATATCTCCTCGGAGAAAGTGATACTCAAGAGACTTCTGTTTGCATCTTTGTATGGAGCAAAGCCAGAGTAGGTCACCTAATGTTCTCTTTTTATTGAGGTAGCTGTGATCGAAGTCTCAACCATCGAGATCGAATCCATGCTATTTATATCAATGCTGGCCAAATAGCCCATCAAAATCGCGTTATATATTCATCTATGATCGCAGACAACCTGAACATGAATTTTGTATTTTTATTTTTAAATTTTATTAGATGCTTTGTCTGGTTGCGAAGTGGGTTAGTGGTCCAGTGGTCCGCCGCACAGTGTTGCGAGTAGTGAAAAAACCCCAAAATGCAATTGTATAAGCCCAAAAATCTGAGTGTGAAGTTTTGTTGGAAATACTTCAATTAAGAGAAATCTGAAGTTTCATGAAAAAATATTGGATAACATAGAAGTAATGAGCCTTTAAATTACGCTCTTCCAGCGTTGAAAGAAATTTTTTACAAAGAGCAAATTTTTGCTTTGACTTTGAGGTTGAATATTTTAAAATAAAATATGAGCAGGGCCCTAAAAGTTACTATTGTCGTAGGTTTCATATAATTTAGGTTTGGCAAGATCAAAATTTTGCTGATTACTCTCACCTCTGAGCAGTACCGTTCTGATGAAAATGAAGTAAAAAAAATGAGTAAATAAAAAGTGAGTCAAAACTTTAAAAGTGATTAAAAAAAAACGCTAAATATTATTTTTCAAATTTTTTGATATTTTGTTTTGGCAAGTATGTAGATTATGTTGTACAATTTTAAACTGTCCATATTTGCGCGAATGGAAGTTATTGGCATTTTTCGGTGAAGACTTGAGTGCAAATTCGCAATATTTTCAACGTTTGGTTGAATGCCCATAGCAATCGGTCAAATAATGCTCTGCTGTTGATGAAAAAATTTGTTGCAGATAGCTTCGAAAAATCAATTACTATTATATACGAAATAGAGCGGTTAATTGTGTTTCGACACTACATTTTGATTTTTGTTTCGTACAAACTCAAAAGTTGGCAACTTAACTACTTTACTTGTATGGAGGCGCCCTCTGGTGGAGAATTTTCGAACTCTAATTAATTTTGTATTTTTTGCACTCAGGAATTTGGACGATTGTTGAATAAAACATTGAAGTCGGTTTAGTAGTTTCGCAGATACTATATTTCCTCACTTACTTTACTTTATTTACAAGTGTGGAGCCAGTTCCCTTGAAAATAACTAGTTTTGTATGGCAGCCACCTTAAAAGTTGAATACAGCGATTAGGTGTGTATAGAAAAAAAAAAGTCTGACATATGGTACGACTGGGACCAACCTGAGAGCAGCGGGAGCCCACTTTCTGAAAACGATGATTTTGTATGGGAGCTTCATTAAGGGTTGAAGTCAGGGGGAGGTAAGTTCGAAAGAAATATTTAGGAGCAAAAATTAGTGGGGGTCAGTCTAAGATTTTAACACTCTAAGAGCAACTGCTGAGCAGCTGTGAAGCAATTTATTGAGATTTCATTTTCAATCGCTTTTGTCTATACACACATTTATAAATAAATTTATATTAAAATACAAACACATAAGTCATTGCCACACCTCTTTTTAGCCAGGACGCAGGATTAACACATTCTGCTCTGTGTCCTTTTAGTATTGAACTTATATCACGAGTAGAGTATTTGTGCTTCATGCGGCGACACTTGAGTTTACTGACACATGCTATGAAGCTTCTTCGAAAAAGTTGCCCGACGCGTTAGTTGGAGGTTGGATAATGAAGAGAAAGGCCGTGTCTCTGATGGAAGAACCAAGTTGAGGAGTCTCCATCACTGTTTGGTTTGGGCAATTCGAGAAGCAAAGAATTGTTATGGCCAGTTAAATGGGTAAGTAAGTCAAAGCATTGGCTGACTAACGTTAACTCATCGAATGCCAATATTGTTGGGTAAACTCAAGGCGAATTCATACCAGGTGATAGCGTTAAATGAGGCGAATTGATTTTTTTTGTGGTGGAAAAGGTCTAGATTGTCAAAGTGCCTGTGTAAAACTTTGACAGTTTAAAAATGAAAAAGCAAGCTTTGTTCTGATTGGCTGATTTTGACAATCTAAACCCAGAAAACAAAAACAAAATACATTGAAATTTTGTTGCTGTCCTTACGCTATCACCTGGTATGAATTCGCCTTGCCTTACGCTATCACCTGGTATGAATTCGCCTTGGGTAAACTTGTTTTGCTGCTCCCTTTTCCTTTGAATTTATTGTCAATTCCAAAATTGACTTTTTTTGTTTGTTTATGTAAAATCATTTTTTGCTCAAATTGGAAAAAATACATTTTTTTTTTGTCAAGTTGACGTGTTCTTTTACGGATTCTTTGAGACATACTGGAGATAATCCTTGCAGTAGGTACATGCATACTTGCAATACACACACATAAATATATATATTAAACTCTGTACACATTGAACAATTCTACATACATATGTACATATGTGCTTAGAAGTTTTGTTTATGTTTTTACAGGTTTGTGGATCGCTTCAAGGATAAGATGGACCTGATCGCGTGCTGCATACGTTGTTTGCTGTGCATTTTCATGGTTGGTCTCTGTGGTAGACGCGTTGCTGCACGCTATAATGTATGCGAAGTCGACAAAGATAGTGAGTACAGATCGATTATAAATCAATTGAGGGCAACAGGCTTGTTGGAGCAAATTTTGTCACACGTTCACAAAATTCAAAGGACATTTTGTTACGCGGAAAATTTCGTTATCTCTGCCGTGCGTCCAAGCTGGTGCATTGTTTGTTGACCACAGCAGCAGCAGTGTCCCATAATGCCTATATTAAACAACAACAACAACGCTTGACAAATGAGATCTAATGAAACGTAACGTACACGTGCCACATGAGCGCAACGCTATTCTAATGGAACGAACCGTATGTGTATGTAGTCGTACGTCTCATCAGATTCAGAACCTTCGATTTGTTCGGCATAAGAACGGTTTTCCGACTACGAGTACTTTAGTCGAACTAAATGCGCTTTAATTACTTTTAGCCGGCAGACCGCCACTCGTTTGCAAGTACTGCTTCGCTTCGGGTGCGTGCCTTCCTCCCTTCAGCGAGACCATTTGCAGTGTAGCCAGCGCCGAAATTGTTCTAGGTAATCTCCTCCGGCTGTATCCGGACGCCAGGCTCAATTTCAAGAAGTCTATACGCTTTGAGTGCATAACAGTTCGAATGCAGAAAGGTAAGCTTGGCTCGGGCTCGACTAAGACAAATTGCATTACTCAAGTCTGACTCGCATATGTGCAAATTAGCCGACGGTTCTAAATGGGAAACGCGCGGCTGCATGTACTACAACGCAAACAAGTACATCCTTAACGGATCCTTTCGATACATGCGATTCTATAAGCACGTCAAGATCGGCAATGTGAACTGGGAGAAGCACAATCGCACGTACTGGAATCGCTCTCATCACAATTACGTGCACTGCTGGTTCTGCATGGAGAACAGATGCAATCAGAGGCTGTTCAACAGAACGGCGCCGCGAAAAATGTTCGAGCGTCCGATCTTTGCGCGCCACTCAAGGACGTGCGTTCTAACAATTCACCACGACTACGATAAGTTTGTGAGATCGTGCCGAGAGAATAACGTCAAAGGACATTGCAGCAGCTGGGTATGGCCCGGCAACTATTTTACACCCTATCATCCCAACGTCAGAAACGTCAATTGAACGCAACGACGCAATGCTATGCGATCACTACTGCTCGTCCACTCATCCACTCACCAACATGCACAACTCTACATACATATGTCTGTGTGTAATCAGTGAAGTCCATTTGTATTTTATGAATAAGATATTTGTACTTAAAGTGCTGTGACATTTTGGTTGTGTGTTGTTAGCCGAACGGCAGCCATTGCTTCGGAGTGGGGTTGTAGTGGGGTTGGGCGTGGGTGCGGCCGTAAGGCGGCTCGAAGCGTTTCATACGAAAATAGGCTTTGGGCTGTTGGTACTTTCGCCATTTCGTTGCCATATGGTAACGGTACTTTGTGGACGTCTGAACCCTCTTAGAATAGTTGGAAGTTTCAGAAAAAATACGAAATTAAAGAAGAGAAGTATACACGTTTTTTTAATGGTATATTTTGACATAAAAAGGGAAGAAGAAGCAGAAAAATTAGAACACTTTTTAACCCTTCGACTCGTTACTACACATCTGCACTTTGTCGTCTGGCCAGACGAAATCTGAGTGAGGCTTTTTACAAAGGCAAAGCGCAATGACAGATGAAGTTATTTATGTTTATATGGTAGGCAACGTATGTAAGTACGTATATATATACAAATTATGTGTATATATATATACTTAGTTACCCACAAATACACTGTAAAAGGAGATGAAGATCTTGTTTTTTTTTTATTTTTTTTTAACCATTTCGTCTGGCCAGACGACAAAGTCCATCCGAGGGTTAATTTGACGTTTTCGTACAATTTAGATACTTTTTTTATTTTTGACAGCTTCAACGATATGTTTGCTCTCATAGAAAAACACTAAAATACTGTTACGAAAATGACTTTCTCTAAGTTCGTTTTGGATTGTGCTTGAAAATAAAACTACTTCAGTTACTCAGCGTAAACGCTGTCAAAACCCAACAAACGCTTCCTTTACAAATTTACACTTGTTACTACTTTACACTACTACTATTGCATGTTTCCCCTTTGCTTGTTCAACACAGACTCGACCCTCTGCGCTGCACACTGTTGCTTTTATACTGGTTTTCTTATCGCGCCGAAGTTTCTTGCACATTCCAGTTGTACTTTCTATCTCGATAGTTCTAGCACAGCCCATCACCTTCGCGAACCATCCTTGCCATATTGGAATTATAGCCAACCGGCCGTACTCCTAAGTGCATGCCTAAAAGTATGCTGAGGCACAGAGTGCCTCATCGTTACAATACAAACAAAAAAATGTTTATGGAATGTTGCTTATTTAACAACATAGAAGCCTAAAAGGTAAAAATTCAAATTTCAACTTTCCCCAGTAAAAATCTGTAGCGAAAGGGTTAAGCAAGCGAAGCTTATCGAATTCTCACTGCCACATTTTTTTACTATCAACAAAAAGCACCAAGCACTGCGGAACACAAAGAGAAAAGATGAAAAGCTCAATGATCTACATGCATATTTCGTCAAAATGAATGACTTCAGATCGGCCAATATGAAAAACTTGTTAGGATGCATTCACGAATCAGATTATCGAATTGTTTTCAACACTCCTCTCTTAGTCGGTGTACTCCTCCTATTGTTGTTCTACGAGGGAGATGACAGCACTCGACAACAAAAGTAGGGAATCTGTTTGAATTGAATGGTTCCAGCTCAGAGTCTGCAGAGGCATAGCGTAGTTAGATGGATGGATATGGATGGAGTTGAATTTGAGCCGTTGCACAGTGATTCATTTCATAGACAAAATTCAAAAATTTATAATCTCAGAATTTAACAATTCTTATGTCATTTGAAAGGTAAAACTCCAACTAAGAAAACCACAAAAACTCTGTGCAAAAAATTAATTAGTGTCTATGCAAAAGCAGTTCAAAGTCGAAACTTTTTTCACAAAAAAATGCAAATACATAGTTTCTGTTTTTTAATCTATTGAGTGAAAAAAAATTTGTAAAAATTCATAGTTAACAAGAAGTCGCTACAACTTTTAACATAGATTAAGGAATTAGTTGGGCATTTTCGCTTTTAATGTTTTCTCAAAATTTGCAAAGCTGAGGCTTTTACTTCAAAAATCTGAAAATTGGCCAAACTTAGAGGAATATATCTGAAAAGTATGTGAAAGTATGTACCGGAATTGTTTTTTATTTTAAGAAGCATTCTTTCTCTGTTCGATAATGTAATTACATCCTTCGATATTTTCCAATCTCAGAAAATAATTCAATTTGAAAAGTGGTCTTAACACCTAGTTTTCCGCAAAATTTCATTTATTTATTCCTGAAAGTATACAATCATCATGAAAAATTAAAAATAAAACAGCACAAATGCAAAACATTCATCTTTTATTATCATTTTTAATGCAAAACTAAAGGGTCCTCAAACAATTTCGGTTACTCTTTGCAATTATCAGTGTTGACGTAACTGATTAAATGCAAAATCTGAAAAATTTAGCGAACACACTTGGTGTTGATGACGGAAATTGCAAATTTAAGACTCAGGCATTGCCAAACAACAAAAGTTTAAGAAAAACAAAATGGAGATTTCAATTCAGCAAACCAGGTTTAACTAGTATACACAATTTTATGAAGAACGTACCACTCCTAAATTTTGTCCCGTCGAATCACTGTGCGTTGGTCAAAGTGAGGGTCGTGATCCTGGCAAATGACCACAAAGACCCAAGAATTCTCTAACTGCGTTCACAGAAAGCCCAAGCACTGAAATATACAAATGCGCGACTCTTTCCCACAAGAGGATTCCAGGTCTGTGAAGAGAGCTCCTCAAGCCGGGAGACCCAAAGGTCAGCCATCTGCTTTTAAGAAAAGACAATGATCGACTGACTTTCAATCTTTTCTCTCACAAACTTTCGCACTTATAACATCTTTTTGCCACATCTTTGTGTCAAGTCCCAACTGTCATGTCTCAACGGTCAAGTCTCAGCTTTCTAGTCGATTGGACGAAGAAACCTTGTCTGTTGAGGTACTCTTCCGATTCATTAGCTCAGTGTAATTTCGACAAAACATTTGTTCATCCGCCGATAAACCTCATAAATGGTGATAATGTTTCTGCTGTAAAAATAATTTCTTGTTATTTTTAAGTGTTACTATGCTTTCAGGTATTAAGTATAGAAGAACACAAAGCTTTTCCTTGTAGTATTCGCGTTAATTTAATTTATTAATTGAAATATAAGCAAAATTTGATAAAATTCGAGATAAATTTTAAACAAGAAGAAATCTATATATGTATTTTCCTTATTGTATTACAACACAACAATCTTTTGCGAACTTTAAAAATTTCATTGATTTTTACAATAAAACAAAAACTTTGAACACTTTTACTTTTAAACAAAACATTTTTTTTATCAACACTGACAAGAATTGCACACATAATAAGAATGGCTTCGTTGAGTTCCACTGCACGAAGTCAATACGGCGGGTCACATGGTGCAGATGGGAGCACGGACGTTGCATTGGCCACATTATCAGCCTCAGTTTTGGACGGTTTCAATTGGAATCATATCCAGTCACACCAAAACCCGTCCGAAACTAAGACTAATTATGCGCATCGAGCCGTTTCTCGTGAGTCTCGTACACTCTTCGCTAAGGGGCGTTGTGCCGCGTTCGCTGATTTAAACTGCAACGTTAGTGTTTTTTTACTTGATTTTTATACACAACAACACACGCGTTCTGTTTATTGCAATCGAATGAGATTTTCGAAATAAAAATATCTTTTCACTGGCAAAATTATGTAGAAAGGGAATATAGAAAAACACTGCATACAGTATGGCGCAAAAGTTGTCACCCAGTGTTTTTTGGTTCTTATATGTTTATGAGAGAATGAATGAATAATTGAATGAATTAATGAATAAATTAATGAATGAATTAATGAATGAATAAATAAATAAATAAATGAATGAATTAATGAATGAATTAATAAATATGTGAATGAATGAAGTAATGAATGTAATTATGAATGAATGAAATAATGAATGAAAGTATGAATGAATGAAATAATGAATGAATAACTTAATGAATAAATAAATGAATGAATGAAGCAATGAATAAATAAATGAATTAATGAATTGATGAATTCATTAATGAATTAATAAATTAAATTATAAATGAGTGATTGAATTAATGAATGATTGAAGAATAAATAAATGATAAAATGAATTCATGACTGAATGAAATAATGAATGAATAAATGAATTAATAAATTAATTAATGAACGAATGAATTTATGAATTAATGAATAAATGAAGGAATTAATTAGTGAATGAATTAATGAATAAATGTCAAACAATGAGTGAATAAATGAATGAATAAATAAATGAATGAATTAATTGATGAATGTATTAATGAATTCATAAATGAATGAATGAAGAATATATAAATGAGTGAATGATTTAATGAATGAGTGAAGAATAAATAAATGAATTCATGACTGAATAAAATAATGAATGAATAAATGAATTAATAAATAAATTAATGAATGAATGAATTTATGAATTTATGAATAAATGAATGAATGAGTGAATTAATTAGTGAATGAATTAATGAATAAATGAATAAATGTCAAACAAAAATTTACTTTTGCTGGTATTTGCAAAAGTTATAGCATCTGCCGATAAGGTATATGACTATTGTGTCACCCTGTAAGCGGTAAACGAAAAAATTTCTGAAAAATTTAAATACTTTGAATTCCAAATACTGAAAGTACTCAACATTGCACATTACATGAACATGAACTTAGAAAATTTTACCATATGAGTTCTTAACATGTGAATTCTTTTTGTTAATTTATTGACGTTCAATTAATTTAAAATTGTTCTTGAAATGAAACAGTTTTTACATAATTATTCAATGCAAAAAAGGTTGCAATGAAAATAAAGGAATTATTAAAATTATTTGTAGCAGCAGTAATAAAAATAGTAGTAAAAATTGTAGTTAAAATTGTAGTAAAAATTTTAGTATAAATAACAGTAAGACGTAAAGTAGTAGTTGAAGTAGGAATGGTTTTAAGTAGTTGCAAGAAGCAGACGTAGTAGAAAAAGTAGTAGAATTTACAGTAAAAAGTACATAATAGTAGTTGTAATATAAGAAAAAGTAGTAGAAATAGTTAGTAGTTATAGAAATAGTAGTAAAATTAATGGTACGAATAGAATTAGTACCAGTATTTGCAGTAGTAGTAGTAACAGTCGTAGTAGTGGTAGTAGTGGTAGTAGTAGTGGTAGTAGTGGTAGTAGTGGTAGTAGTGGTAGTAGTAGTAGTAGTAGTAGAATTAGTAGTCATAGTAGTAGTAGTTGAATTAGTAGTAGTAGTAGTAAAAGAAGTAATTGTAATAGTAGCAGTAGTAGTAGTAGTAGTAGTAGTAGAATTAGTAGTCATAGTAGTAGTAGTTGAATTAGTAGTAGTAGTAGTAAAAGAAGTAATTGTAATAGTAGCAGTAGTAGTAGTAGTAGTAGTAGTAATAGTAGTAGTAGCAGTGATAGTAATAGTAATAATAATAGTAGTAGTAGTAGTAGTAGAAGTAGTAGTAGTAGTAGTAGCAGTAGTAGTAAAAGTTGTAGTAGAAGTTAAAGTTGTAATAGTAGTCGTAATAGTTAAACTAGAAATAGAAGTAGTGAAGTGGTGGTATTAGTAGTAGTAGAAGAAGTAGTGGTAATAGTAGTAGTAGTAGAAGAAGTAGTAGTAGTAGTAGAAATAGTAATAGTAGAAAAAGTAGTAATAGTAGTAGAAGTAGTAGTATCAGTAACGAATTAGACTTAAGACATTTGGCACTGATGTGTTGGGACCACTTTGGCTTCGTGTCAACACAGCATCTACTCAGAAGGGAATCTGAAGTCGCAGTTCAATGAATATCGACGTGTGTTTTATGGTCGCATATCTCCACCTGCTGCCGTGTTTTGTTCGCCCCCCCCCCCCCGGCCCGGCCTGTTGCACTCTCGGCCAACACGCAGCCGAATGTGTCGCGCTTAATTGAATGCAATTTCATTACGTGGTGTGTTTACACCACCCTCGGCGCCAGTTCGAAAAAACATCACATCGACATGCCCGCACACTTGCTTCGCCCCGCGGCCCCTGCGCCCTTTCTACCTCCCCTACTCCCACCCCGACACTTGCAATCGCCTTCTGCTTGCTGTACGTATGCCAAGCTGTCGGCAGAAGGGTCACCATTCCAAAGGCATTCGCAAAGTTCTCTGCAGCGATATGATATTGGTGTTGTTTTTGTTGTTGTTGTTAAAGTTATTGCCATATTGATAACTGGTTGTGCAACTGGAAGCGCCGCACAACGTGGCTGCATTTACGAGAGCAAACGGAAATTGAACTATTTTCGTTTGACTCGCAGGGGGCCGGGCAATGCAATTACGCGGAGATGTTCTCATTGATGCGGCGACAGTGTGGGTGAGGGTGAGGGTGAGGGCGAGAGCGAGGGCGTGACAGTCGTGCACGCACGCCCACTCTGATTTGGATCGCTGCTATTAATTGTTGATATCTTTTTGCTGCCCGCATTAGGACACAAGCCGATTGGGTCTCTGCGCTTAGGAGCCGTTTGCTGTACGTCTCGTGCGCTCCAAGTTGTATGTGTGTGTGTGTGTGTGTGTGAGTACGCATCGGACGGATGCTGTTCATTAGCTGTTCCGTGAGTTTCGTACCAAATTTTAAGCTCAATTCACTGTCGATTCATTGCGTTCGAAGTAACCTTGATTTCGTTGGTCATCATTTAATTGTAATGACATTTTATTGGTAACTTTTTATTTTTAATATTTATTATTTTTTATTACTTTTTTTAATTATTTTTTTAATTGTAAATTATAAATAAACAACAAATACGAAAATTTTAAACTAAAACATCGAAACATTTGAAATTGGAAAATAAATACACAATTAAAAATAGTGAAAATGGACCAAAATTAATTTTTGAAAGTTAAAAACTAAGAAACAAATCAGAAACTAACAGCCAAAATTTAATATAAATATAAACAAGAAAATTAACATTAAAACAACAAAAATAATATGAACAACATAAGACAAGTACAATAAAAAAACATTAAAATAAAAAATAAAAAAAAAATTAAAAATTAAAAATAAAGAAATTTAAAATTAAATATTTCAAATTAGAAAACCAAAACCACGAAATAAATAATTAAACAAAATTAATTATGATTTATTTTAATAATAACACTGTGCAAGTCGAAAATTCAGACATGAGTGGGACTTACAGAGCGAGTTTACATAGGTATACTGAGTTGAGATCCACCAGCCGTTTGGCTGGATTGGCTCTAGTTTAAGAGAAATCCGACTTTGAAGTTTGCTCATTTTCAAATGCTAATAGGTCCTAAATCGTTCCGAATATCGCTTTACTGTCTTCGGCAAGTTTGTAGATATTTTGACGACCAACAAATTTGCTTAAGACACCAATAAGAAAAAAATACATTCAAACTGTGTAATTGCGATATGTGCATTTTTTGTCGCAGCGCAACGTGGCGTATGAGTGTCATTTAATTGTAGTATTAATATAAATGGTTAAAGGTTCGAAGACTTAAGCGACGAACTCGACTAAAATGAGCAAACTTCAAAGTCGGATTTCTCTTAAACTAGAGCCAATCCAGCCAAACGGCTGGTGGATCTCAACTCAGTATACCTATAGAAACGTCACTCAGTAGGTCCCCCCCATGTCTGAATTTTTGAGGGTAAATTTCACGCACAGTGTAATTATAAGTTAAAAATAAAAATATACCTAATATTTAAATTTTTTGTACTTGCTTTTTAGTTTTTGATTGTAACTATTTTGGGTATTGAATTTTGTATATTTTATTTTGCTTTTATAATGTTGCACTTGTTTTTTTAATATGGAAATATTAATACTTATTTAGCATTTACAATTTTTTTTTTAATTCTTACATTTTTTATTTGTGGTATTTGTTATTTGGAATTTGTGATTTGAAGTTTTGAGTTTTTGGTGTATTTCCCTGTTTTTTCTTTAACTTTTTCCCGCAGATTTGGTTTTATATATTTGTTATTTATTTGTTTGCGCATTTTTGTATTTGTAATCTTACATATTTATTCTTTTATATTTCAGTTTTAATATTAAAAATTTTATATGCAGTAAATGAATCTTGTTGATTCATTGTTTTGAATTTTTTAAGATTTTAATTGTAATTATTTAATTATAATTTATTATTTTATTTTTTTTATAATTTGTTTTTATAATTTTTTTTTTTATAATTGTTTTTTTTTGTATTTTTATTTAATATATTGTTTTATTTCTTTTTTTGTATTTGCTTTTTTTTTATTTTTAATTTTCAGTTTTTAGTATTTTATTTTTAATATTTATTTTTAATGTTAATGTTAACAATGAAAACTAATTGTTTTTAATATTATTTGTGAAATTTTTCCTTTTTATTTTTATTTATTTATTTATTTTATTTTTCATTTTGTACTTTAATTTGTAATGTTTTATTTGAAGTATTTAATGTTAGTTTCCTTAGTTCCTTTAAAGTGAAACTTTAATTTGTTGCAACTTTTCCATCGCTGCCTTGTTTTCGTTGCTTTTTTTTGGGCACCGCTTTTCCTTGGGTGCACGTTGGTTGTACTTAACATTAAACTTTCTCATCAGCTGTGAAGCGAACACAAAAATTAACTCAACTGTAAAATTAAAACTCAGCAATGAAAAATCATCATCGTCAAGCACAGCAACAGCGGAACCACAACAACAACAACAACAGAAAAATGGTGGCGACATTGCTCAGGGCACCCCACACACATTTCACCTTCAGTTTCATTTAGCCTACCAACGAATTTACAACAACAACGACGAAATATACTCAAGTGACTGAAACACGCTTTCGAGGGCCAAGCGAGGTTGCTTGCGGGTCGCATTAAACGTTGGCTCGCTTTTCACCCCCCGGCGCGCCACTGGTCTATCTGTCTGTCTAGTGCTGCCGCCGTTCGGTATCCAGCGACCACGACCGCTACAGAAATGACATTGAGACCGAAAAATTGTTGCTGGAATGAGTATTTTTGCGCTACTCCCTCGAATGATTTATTGAGGGGCATTCGCAAGTTATCGCCATTTTACTCCACTTGATTGCGTCGGTGTGGGGCGAAAGGTGGCCTCTACTCGCAGAGATTAGATGAGTCTGGAGACTCATGGAATTGAAATAAAGTGTTTAAATAGTTTTAAATAACCGAAACACCGAAACATGGTTCAATAAAAATATTAATTCATCAGAATTCTTTGATGATTATTATCAAGTCTTTCGCAAGGATCGCTGTCCAATGATTTCCGGTTTAGAAAGAGGTGGAGGAGTGTTGATAGCGGTACGAGCAGTACTGTCCAGTAATCTGGTAGCATTGCATTTTGATGACATCGAGCAATTATGCGTTAGCATAAAATGTAGCGAGAATAGATCTATTTATATTTTATTGTCATATATTCCGCCTAATAGTACTATTGAAATTTATTCCAGGCATTTAGATAATCTTAGTTTTATTATTAATATGGCAAAGCAATTCGATGAAATCATCTACTTAGGTGATTTTAATTTAGGTAATATATCTTGGATATCCCATGGAAATGAGTTATTACCTGCTAATATTAAGACCGATGTTGATCTATTACTTATAAGTACTATATTGTCAAATGGTTTAAATCAGTTTAACTCAGTTCTGAATAACATTGGCCGTGTATTAGACTTAGTTTTTGCATCAAATGAACTGAAAGTATCTTGTGAAGAAAGCCTGTTGCCAATTCTAAATAATAGTCTCCACCACAAGGCCCTTACTATTAAGTTTGAATTTTACGATTTCGAGCGCACTACAGTTAACATCTTATCTGAACGCGATTACTTCAATGCGGATAACTCTGCGATTATAGAGTATCTTGGTAATGATGATTGGTCATTCATGAACTCTTTCAATGATCCTAATATTCTCTATAGAATGCTGATAGAAAAATTCACATATGCAATTTCGTCTTTTGTTCCGTTGAAGAAATCTATGTTGCGTAATAAACCACCTTGGTTTAATTCTAAGTTATGCCATTTAAAAAATGTAAAAAATAAAGCTTTCAAAAAGTTTAAAAAGACGAACTGTGCAAGCGACCAGGATAAATTCATTGAGTCAAGGAAAAAATTTGATTGTTTGCACAATTTCTTATACATATAAGCAATACTTGCTAAGAGTGGAGTCGGATTTAAAAGCAAATCCCTCTTGCTTTTGGCAGTATATAAATACAAAGCGTAAATCTAGTGGTTTACCTAACAGATTAGTTTATAATGGCGTGGCATCGGATAATCTTGACGACTCCTGTAATTTGTTTGCCCAATTCTTTCAGGAAGTCTATGTGAAATATAACGACTCCCATTGTCCTCAAGATTTTGGTTCCTCGAACACAATCCTTAACTTTACTGTATCTGAAGATGAAGTAGCGCTGGCGATTTCTTGCTTGAACTCCAGCCCTAAAGCTGACCTTGAAGGATTTGCCCCAATATTTTTTAAACGTTTCTCTGCAGTGATAGTTACCCCTATCACTTCGTTATTCAATAAATGTTTGCAAAATGGTATATTCCTAGATTCATGGAAGATTTGCTCAATTGTCCCAATATACAAATCTGGTAACCGTAATGATATTTGCAATTATAGACCTATTGTTAAGCAAAGTACAATTGCCAAAATATTTGACCTTTTAATTAAAACTAAACTTTTCAATCATATCGGGGAAGTTATATGTGAATGTCAACATGGGTTCTATCCAGGAAGGTCAACATGCACAAATTTGTTATTGTTGAATAATCATATTATCAATGCTTTTACACATCACGCGCAACTCGATGTTATCTATACCGATTTTTCAAAAGCATTCGACAAGGTCGACCATTTAATCTTGATTGACAAGCTACGATCTCATGGTATAAATGGTGTACTCCTAAAATTCTTTAGTAGTTTTCTATCTAATAGGAAATTATTTGTAAATATAGGGAACAACAAATCCACCACACTAGTTCATGCCTGGTCCGGCATTCCGCAGGGTACACATTGTGGCCCACTTTTGTTTTTAATTTTCATTAACGACCTTCCGAGTCATTTCAAGTTCGTTAAGTGCTTGATGTTTGCCGATGATGTCAAATTGTTTCGTAAAGTTAATAATGCCATGGATTGTTTTAATATTCAGGAAGATCTCAAAGCTTTTGAATCGTGGTGTTCATTGAACCACTTACATCTGAATGTTAATAAATGTTTCGTGGTATCATATACAAAAAGAAACAATTTCCTTGTTCACGATTATACTCTCAATAGCCGTAGTTTGGAACGAAAGGATGAAATCAAAGACTTAGGTGTTTTATTTGATTCCAAGCTCACGTTCACTAAACATATTGATTACATCATTTCTAAGGCATTTGGAATGTTAGGTTTTATACGTCGGAATACAGAAAATTTCTCAGATCCGCTAACGCTTAAATCGCTTTATATATCTTTAGTGAGGAGTCATTTAGACTATTGTTGCCTAATATGGAATCCTTTTTATCAAATTCATTCTGACAAAATTGAAAGAGTTCAAAGAGTGTTTACCAAATTCGCTTTGAAGAGACTGAACTGGCCAAACCTCCCATGCTATGTTAGCAGAAGGAAATTGCTAGGTTTGCAGTCGCTGTCAGATAGAAGAATTTATCTATCGATTATGTTCGCTTATAGTGCTCTAAACAGTAAGATAAGCTGCCCAGAAATCGCAACATTCTTCAATTTTCATTCTTCGCGTCATGATTTAAGGCAAATTCGCCTTTTTGAAGATTACTCTCATAAGACTAATTATGCGTACAATGAGCCTATTACAAGATGCATTCGGTCAATCAATAAATATGCCAATGTCTTAAATTTTAATTTAGATGTAAATAGATTCAAACTTTGTTTATTTGAAATTTTCAATTAATGCCTTAGTCTGTAAGTAAATCCTGTAGACTGAAGTATATGCATAAATAAATAAATAAATAAATAAATAAATAAATAAATAGATGTCGAAAAGTAATTACAATTTTATAAATAATAAATATTTAAAGTAAGTAAAGTCAATGGGCGTAATCAATCACGATTCTCTTGTCCCTAAACCTGTCTAAATATTTAAGCCCATTCAATCATATTTCTCCACACAAAAAGCTAATCCATTGCTGAACGCGTTTGATTTTGATTTCCAAAAAGTGAAAGTCAAATTGTTTCTTACTAAAAGGACTTTCACTAATTTATTCATGTGTTTTCACAAACTCTGCACATAAACTTTTAACCCATTGTTGAGCCTAACAGATCTTTATTTTCAAAATTAAAAAAAGGATCAAATTATTTGTCGCTTGACATGCTTTTACTAAGCTTGAAGTAAAAAACCCCATTAAATCATCTTTCTCCCATGCCAACTTTTAACCAATTGCTGACCCCGTTGGATTTTGATTTCTTAAAAAGTGAAAAACGCACGTCAAATTATTTCGCACTTAGAATACTTTCATTAAATTTGAAGTCAAAAGGCGTAAAAAATCATGGTTTCTCATACAAACTTTTCATATCTTTAATTTTGATTACAAACAATTGAAATGAAATGACAAATTTCACTTCAAGTTTGAAGTCAATAGGCCCATTAATTTATGTGTCTTTACAGAATCTCCATACAAACTTTTAACCGATCGCTGAGCCCAACAGATTTTTCAAAAAAAGGATCAAACTATTTTTCGTTTGAAGTGCTTTAACTATGTTTGAAATAACAAACAAACCCATTAAATAATCTTTTCCCATGTCAACTTCTAACCCATTGTTGACCCCGACAAATTTTGATTTTCAAATCAATGAAAAAGTCGTGTCTAACTATTGTTTATTTCGAGTGTTTCCACCAATTCCAAAGTCAATAGGCCCATCTGCACCAAAGTCTTCCAGCATACGAACTTTAACCCATTGTTGACACTGTCAAATTGTGATTCCCGAAAAACTAAAGAATACGTGTCGAATTTGAAATCCACCTTAATCCATGTTTTACTTCTGATAATTTTATGTAATTTTTAATGTCACGACAAAAAGTTATATGTAAACTATTCTTAGCCAGAACTTCCCCGAAAATTCGCAACGAATTTCGTATCAATATCTCAACTTGTCTACTTCTACTAGCGTCATGTGATCACACTGACGATCAAACATTCGGATATGGCACAATCATTGTTCCAGCTGTTCTTGTGTACTTCTATAGCGGTCACACCCACCGCTGGGCGTTGAAAAATCCATACCAAATTGAATATACGCCAGCAGTCGCTTGTGAGGCCACAGTGGGCGAAATTGTTATTTGAAGTTGAAATGTGAATTATCTGCGTTGTTGCAATTCCAAAGTAAACTAATAATGCTGCACTTGGTGGCAGCGCGGAGTGCAGTGATAGCGTTTAAGCTGCGCTAAGCACGCGCAGGCCGCGAGTGTGCAAACAACACAACAACAAGTGCGACGGCGCTCGTAGGTCCTTGTGAAACCGTAAGGCGAAAATATGCGCAGCGCTGCGCAAAAAGTTACTAAGCGCAGTTAATAGAGCTGAATGCTGGTCGGCCGAGGGTGAAGTCAGAGGCAGGGCGTGAAGGCATTAGGAGCGCTCAGGCGGCGAAAACTAACCAAGCGCCCGCAGCTCACCATTCAGCCAGCCAGTCAGTCAGCCAAGTTTATTATTAAAAATATGAAACAACAACAGCAACAAAAAAAAACTGAAATGCTAAATACGACATTATTGAGTTGTTGGCAAAGTGCTTATGCTGTCGTTGTTGTTGTTTTAATGTTGGTCCTTGTTTGTATGGTTTGTTGTTATTGTTTTGTAATTGCCTCCGCTGTCATTACATGTTGCATGTTGTTGTTGTTGCGGCTGTTGGTATGAAAGCAGATTTTAATATGCCAACAACAAATGCGCACAGAAATTCAAAACTTGCCACTTTCTACAACAAAATATGAAGAACTCGTAGTTTAAAAGTTTACTATAATATTTCTACCGAGACCCAACCGACATCTTTGCGTTAGTTGGGTTCGAGACCAATGTTCAAAAACGCTTCAATACATCCAGAATCAACACAATTGGGACAAAGGTTCCTCTTCGACTTCGACTACAAGTTGCCAGTTGTACTAACAGCAACAACAAGCAAATACGACGATAGTTGCAACTACACCCCGTGTTGCGGTCGCTGGTTGCATAGTTGTGTAGGCATGTTACGGCCTGTTTGCTGGCAGCCGGAATCGCTCGTTCCGATGGTACGTGATACGTTTTGTTGCAGCCTTTGCTTTTATCTTCATTTGTCGCTGAGTTATTGCAATGAAGCCAACGCGATTAAACTGCAAATTCCGTCTCAAACTGCACCGCCTTTGTCGTTTCGTATTCTATGCAAATTGGCATTTGTTCTCTCTGGCAACGTTGCTTGTTATAATTAATTGCAACGCTTAATTAAAACTTAAATCGCTGCAAAAACTTTATTAATCATTTATGCAACTGCGAGCATTGTACAACTAGTCCGCACAGCCATTGCCGCATTTCAAGCGCCGACAAACCGACGAGCAATGCAACACACAGCAGTTACGGGTCACAAGTCAGTCGGTTGTCGTCGCTCGCTAGTCGACCAGCTGGAATATCAGCCAGGCCGCACACATAGCTAGGTGGCAAATAATTGCAACAACAAATAAACACAATGAAGATAAAACGAAAACAAACGAGGCGCAATGTGGCAGTTGATCGTGATCGACTTGTTTTGTACGCTGCATCAAACTTTACTCTACTCACTTAAGTCTACTTTTCTCTACTCTCTACCCGGCTCTCGACCCTCGACTCGACTCGAGTCTCTGGACTCGACTCTCGACTCGACTCGACTCTCGAATCTCGACTCGACTCTTGACCCTCGACTCGACTCGACTCTCGATTCGATTCGACTGGACTCTTGACCCTCGACTCGACTCGACTCTACACCCGACTCGACTCGACTCGCGCCTCGACTCTCGACTCTGGACTCGACTCGACTCTCGACTCTCTACCCAACTCGACTCTCTACCCACCTCGACTCTGGACTCGACTCGACTCTCGACTCTCTACCCAACTCGACTCTCTACCCACCTCGACTCTCGACTCTGGACTCGACTCGACTCTCGACTCTCTACCCAACTCGACTCTCTACCCACCTCGACTCTGGACTCGACTCGACTCTCGACTCTCTACCCAACTCGACTCTCTACCCACCTCGACTCTCGACTCTGGACTCGACTCGACTCTCGACTCTCTACCCAACTCGACTCTCTACCCACCTCGACTCTGGACTCGACTCGACTCTCGACTCTCTACCCAACTCGATTCTCTACCCACTTCAGGAACCGTGGATTGTAAGATCCAAAATTTCTGGATTGGGGTCAGGTCGATACAAATTATATCAACCCTCAACCGAAGGTAGGTTACGAGCCTGTATAATAGTCAAGAATAATATTAATTTATTTCTTCTCTCCCAATACAGCAATGGAGACCTAACGGCGGGTATGGTTGAACGAAGAGGAAGGCATAGCCTGATTCTGGTGTCAGCGTACCTGCCGTACGAGGAGCTGGACCCACCATCCCAGGCGGTCCGAGACCTGGTCGGCTTCGCCAGCGCGAAACGGCACGCGTTGGTGCTAGGCTGCGACGCCAACGGCCATCATACGCAATGGGGAAGCAGCGACATCAACGTGAGGGGTGAGTCCATCTTTCAATTTATTCTTTCCACTTCTCTATTTATCTGCAATAAGGGCAACACGCCCACCTTTCAGAATAGGGTCAGGGAGGAAGTAATTGATTTGACCTTGCTATCTGAGGCAAACGACGTTAGGGTTGACAACTGGAGAGTATCGGACGGCTGTTCCTTCTCGGATCACAACCGAATACTTTTCGATGTCAATTTTGACGTGGTTTGCAAATTACCACCTTTGAACCCAAGGAGGGCAAACTGGGAGAAATTCGCGACTATCGTTCGTTCAAGACTGAGGCCGAAACGTTTCGCCCCAGCCACAGACAAGCGCGCGATTGAGAACTCGGTTGAACTCCTAACGGGCACTTTGAACGCAGCCTTCAAGTCTTCCTGTACGGTAAGTCGAGTCAAGAGGAAGCACAGCGACAGCTGGTGGAATCCTGAGCTTCGACTACTACGTCAGGAGACAAGGCGACTGTTCAATAGAGCAAAATTAAGTGGAGAGACAAGGGACTGGAACGCATACCGATCCAGTTTCAACGCCTTCAAGAAGGCTATTTGCAAAGCCAAAAGAGAATCGTGGAGAACCTTCTGCGAATCGATAGACTGTGTCAACGAGGCGTCCAGGCTAAGGAAAGTCCTGTCTAAGCAGCACTGTGCTCTTAGCTGCATCCGCAAGCCGGACGGATCATGGACGGAGTCAAGTGAAGATTCGCTCGTGGCTCTAATGGAGGCACACTTTCCCCAGTGTCATGTTCCTATTGACTCGGATAATCTCCCAGAGCAACTCGGAACAACCACACCACCGGAAGCTGTTGCCAAAATAGTGGACAAGGATAAGGTCGAATGGGCCATAAGGTCGTTTGACCCCTACAAGTCCGCAGGGCCTGACGGTATCATTCCAGCAATGCTACAACAGGCCGGAGACTGTATTCTGCAACCCCTTGTAAACATCTTTAAGGGATGCTTATTAGGGAATGTAGTGCCAAAGCAGTGGAGAGAGGTCAAAGTAGTCTTTATACCAAAGGCAGGAAAACCCAGCCACACCACGGCTAAAGACTATAGACCCATCAGCCTCTCCTCATTCTTAT
Organism: Melieria omissa; assembly: GCA_963971225.1. Lineage (NCBI taxonomy): Eukaryota > Metazoa > Arthropoda > Insecta > Diptera > Ulidiidae > Melieria > Melieria omissa. The sequence goes on from OZ020268.1 coordinate 82,619,677, forward strand.
TGAAAACGCTGGAGAGGCTGCTGGACAGATATATAAGAGACAACCGGGGGCTAGCTTCTGAGCTCTGCAATGCACAACATGCCTACCTCCAGGGGAGGTCGGTAGACAGTGCACTGCACAGCGTAGTTGCCCCCATAGAGAATTCGTTGGCCTTAAGGGAGTACACAATGGCGGCTTTCCTCGATATAGAGGGAGCTTTCAACAATGTCACCACTGAGGCCATAATAGAGGCACTTTGTGCTCATAGTGTGGAAAGCTTCGTTATCGATTGGGTTGGAACTATGCTGCAAGACAGGATAATCAACTCAACGATAGGACCGGCTTCCATCAGAAGGAGAGCCACAAGAGGTACACCCCAAGGTGGGGTGCTTTCCCCTCTTTTGTGGCTACTGGTAGTAGATGAGATTCTAAAAGTCTTTCAGAGAAGACGCATTAGAATAGTGGCCTATGCGGACGACATCGTCATCATGATACATGGCAAATTTCTGCCAACTATCAGTGAGCTGATGGAATCCTCATTGGCTGATTTGGCAGCGTGGGCGAGGGACAACGGCCTCGGGATAAATCCCAAAAAGACCGAACTAGTCCTGTTCACCAAGAAAACGAAGATTCAGGAATTCGCTCTTCCCTGTGTGGACGGGCATCCCCTGAAGCTATCAAAAGAGGCCAAATATCTTGGCATTATTCTGGACTCAAAACTTTCGTGGAAGCGAAACATTGAGGAAAGAATGAAAAAGGGATTCAACGCGCTGTATGCCTGCAGGGGAGCCTTTGGTAAAAAATGGGGATTAAAACCGTATATCGTCCATTGGATGTACACTGCGGTTATCAGACCCATCATTACCTATGGTTCTCATGTATGGTGGCCAGCTATTGACAAAAAGAGCAACCGAAGCAATCTGGAGAAAGTGCAGAGACTTGCCACCTTGGCAATCACAGGGGCGGCAAAAAGCGCTCCACGGATGGCCCTGGAATTGTTTCTGCACCTTCCCCCAGTGGACTTGTTCGTAAAGGCCAGCGCAGCAAAGACAATCCTCAGGCTGAGGGAGTCTAACCAGCTGAAGCCAGGCAACTATGGACATTCCAGCATTCTGAATGCTCTAATGACTAGCTCTACCGGACAAGGTCTTCTAGGTAAGGCCACTGATTTCCTGGTAAAGCGCAGCGACTTCAAATTGAAGATCCCCATCGATTATCCCTCCAGAGACAACTGGCAACAGCCCGAGGTGGAAGACTCTGCGGGAGTCTACTTTACCGACGGCTCGAAGACAGGGGACGGGACCGGTGCGGGTGTCTACTGCGAAACGCAAAATGTCTACTGGTCGTACAGACTACCAGACTATTGCAGCGTTTTCCAGTCGGAGGTTTTCGCCATCATGAAAGCAGCGGAACACATAAAACACACGGCACTTAGTGCGGCCGTCATTTGTGTTGATAGCCAAGCTGCTCTTAAAGCAATTGAATCCACCGTAGTGAAATCAAAGGTAGTACTAGACTGTCGGAAAGCACTGGATGGCATAAGACAGTGCAGGGTCCGCCTGTGCTGGGTTCCCGGACATAGCAATATCGAAGGGAACGAGCAGGCGGACGAATTAGCCCGTGCAGGGTCAGCGATGCCAGCCAGCGAGGCGGTCAACGCGGTGCTACCACCGATCTCTGCTATGATGGGTTCAATAGGGGAGTGGCTCACACGAGCTACAAACAGAGCCTGGACAAGTAGGTGCGACTGCAGGATTGCACGTACCCTGTGGCCGGCGCTCAACGCGAGAAAAACTAAGAGCCTTCTGCTCCTCGACAAGCATGCTGTACGCATGGTCACGGGGGTAATCACAGGTCACTGCGCCATTGGTGTCATGCTATGCAAATGGCGTTTGGCGACCGACGATTTATGCAGGAGCTGCGGAGACGAGGATGCAGTAGAATCGGTCGAGCATCTGCTATGCCACTGCCCATCACTACAAGGACGACGGCTCCAGACTCTTGGGGCAAGGTTCTTTGATGGGCTAGCGGAGGTAGCAGACGCACAGATTACCGATCTACACAATTTCCTCGCCAAGACCAAATGGTTCCCAAAAGATCCCGCCTGGATCTACAGGGATCCCAACAGATAGAAGAAGGCACCGGTTTCTCCGAAAATGAAGGGATTCACAATGGACCCAACAGGGTCTCCGAGTGGAAGTGCTTGCCGCACACACCCCTTCCGTAACCTAACCTAACCTACCCACCTCGACTCTCGACTCAACTCGACCCGACTCTCTCTCTCTCGAATCAACTCAACTCTCGAATCGACTTGACTTGACTCTTGACTCTCGACTCGACTCTCTGCCCGAGTCGGCTCTCGACTCAACTCGACTCTCGACTCAACTCGACTCGCGACTCGACTCGCTCGACTCTCGACTCGGCTTGACTCGACCATTGACTCCACTCGACTTGACTCTCGGCTTGACTCGACCATTGACTCGACTCGACTCGACTCTCGACTCGACTTGGGTCTCAACTCAACTCGACTCGACTCGACTTGACTCTCGACTCGATATTTTAAGCATAAAGTTTCTTAAAGAATTATTTACTTAATGCATGAGGGCCGATCAGTGTTGCCTACTGCATCATATTCATAGCTAACTGTGAATCTGAACTGTGTGCTATCTATCTCCATGGCTGTAGGAACTTCTAGCTTCGTGTAGCATGTTGTCATGTTTCTTGGTCTTTGTGTTTTGATGTCCTAAGAATAATAAAATCAACGTTTAACTTAGAAATTACTCGATGCACAAGGAGCATAAATAGACTTAGGAACTTAGTAGACCTTTGGAAAGTAGAACACATGCTGACAAGATGTAAGTAATGCTGTACATATACAAAAATCCATTCTAGTGCCTGCACACTGACGAATAGGGCTGAGTGTAGGCCAAAACAAGATTCTACAGAGGATATTTGTCATTCTCTGCGAGCCTCACAAGGATTTTCGCAATTGACCAAATCAGGAGTAACGAGCTACAATGATTCAATTATACGGTGCTCCTTGCAGAAAGCACAAATTAAGGGTTTGTGCATCTAAGGTGGAAAAGTCTTTGAGTATCTGCTGCAGAAACGGAAAAATAAGAATGTTCCCAACTCAGAAGGAAAGTAATTCATGTACTGACTGCAGAAAAGAGAAAAAGGGACGTGTGCATCTCAGGCGCAAAGGTCACACGGAAACAGATCTCTTTGAATCGACACTCAGGGCAGTGGAAGAATAATACGGGCCCAGGAAACTGCGACGCAAGTATTCTTCTTAGAAGACTGGCTTGGATGTGAATCTCTTCGACATTACCCTTTTCGGAGGGCTTTCAACAGCCCCTTGAAGACTAAGAGGAAACAGATGTCATCAGCAGCCAGATGCCAGTAGACATTCGATGCATTGAACGTATCAATGATGCCAAAACTGACCAAACCGTTTACACCGTTCGTCAAGCAGTTAAGTAAGTTTAGTCTTCAGAACAGTGAACGGTCCAAGTCTTGCTGTGGACGGGATCAAGTCTTACTATTACTTCCTTCGTAGATGACCGTTGCGGACCATTTAAAACCGAAGCTTATCAAATCGCTTCTCTTGGTGACAAATGTGGAAATATCCACTTTTTAACGCTACAAGTGCCATACCAAAGTACATGTAGCCAGACGCCTCAGTGCAGGGTACAATGAAATTGCAAATGGCGATGGAGTTGAGAAGGTAGCACAGCGATAGCAGCACAGTTGCAGTGCTGAAATTACAATTCCTTGTGAAACATTCATCAATAAGTAAGGCAAATAAGAACCTCCCCCTCTCAAGTGAAATACCCAAGCGCCAGCTGTCAGTATCGGTGAAAACGACAACAAAACAAAGCCACAATGCTAACAATTAGCAAAATGACTTTTTATACTATTAGCTATTGTTGTATTGACTATTTACATATTTGATGAGAAAATTTCACATCGAACCATTTGAGCAGCAAACACTTGAGTGCGGTCGGGTGGAAGCAAGGCGAATTCATACCAGGTGATAGCGTAAGGACAGCAACAAAATTTCAATGTATTTTGTTTTTGTTTTCTGGGTTTAGATTGTCAAAATCAGCCAATCAGAACAAAGCTTACTTTTTCATTTTAAACTGTCAAAGTTTTACACAGGCACTTTGACAATCTAGACCTTTTCCACCACAAAAAAAATCAATTCGCCTCATTTAACGCTATCACCTGGTATGAATTCGCCTTGGGTGGAAGTGAGATACTAACCGATTAAGTGTCAAAAACAATATCGACAACTCCAAGTAACTTTATGAACAATGTTGAATTGTATTTAATTTGTTAAATAATTCAAAGTGACTTTATAGGATACCATTCCCAGATGAGCTAAATTTTCTTGAGTTTTAGTTGTTAGAGTTGAACTTGGTTTGCACTGGGCCCTTGGGTATGTTTCGATATACAGAGGGAGCTTGTTCCAGATTAGGTTACGAAAGAAAAGGTTATAAGAGTTAAGCGTACAGACGACGAATCTGATCTGATGTCAAGATGGAACCACAGTTCTACTGTGATCTAGAAGACATGTTGCCGAGGGTGTTGGTATGGTCCCAGGCAATAATGTTATGCGACTTCTGTCGAATAATGATTTCTGAATTGGAACCCATTAATCTGGCAATCAACAGTTTAGTTGACAGCCGATCAAGACTTATATTCATACACTAGAAGAAGTGTAATTCGATTCATAGTTGCAAAGTGTTCAGGACCTATGGGAAGCGTTTGATAGGGTCCTTTTGCGGCCAACGTAGCCCAACTGTTTGGTGCGCTATAAAATGAATCTAGAGTTTATATGTAGAGTAATGAATAATACCAATAAATTAGTGTTGAGTTCTTAGTAGGAAATAGCAGGTTAGGTCTTTCGTAGAATTTTGCTATAATTAAATATATAAAATGTTTCCTTTTGGAGTGATAGAACTTTTCATAGGGGAGAAACTGTCAAAATTGTAATGAGCTGTAAGTGTAAGGTGACCATGTCGTTCAGTATGGTTTAATATTTCATCAAGGAATCATTAAGTCCTCAGCAATGGTTAGTTGGTAGGTTCAAGTGGCGATGTTCCAACATCCAATTAGCGCGTTAGCGCCGTTTTGATACCATTATTCCCGGTAGGTACCCTAAGGTATATTGTGTGGTGTCATCTGGACTTATATGTATTTATCCATACATATCCTTATATCCAGTCCGAGAGGTTAATGAAAGAGAGTAGTGAGTTTACACTGCACTTCGCTATCTCTTCGAAAGTCTGAAATATCGGTTTTCCCAGCGTTTTCCATCTCCTCCTTGCTAAGGCCGGGCAGGCGCAGAGAAAATGGTGAACGGTTTCTTTCTCATCCGGGTTTTCACAGCTGTGGCAGCTGGTGTTGTATGGAATCCCCATTTTTGCCAGTGATGACTGCCGTCATCCCGTCGGCCTTTGTTCAAGAGCTCCGCGGTCCTATTCTTGTCGTATGTTGGCCACAATGATCTGCTGATCTTATAGGATTCCGTCCTCTGCCATCTATTGTTGGCTTTGGCGAGGAAGTCCTTCGAGACCTCGTTCTTGATAGAGCCCAGTAGAGCGTAAACCGTCAGCGCCTCGTTCTCATCAAGAGCGGAGCCTCTTCGAGCCAGCTCATCGGCTCTTTTGTTCCCGTCAATGTTATTGTGCCCTGGCACCCATATCAGGGTAACTCTGAACCGCTGAGCTAGCTCTATCAGGAGCTTCCTGCATTCCCGCACTAGTTTTGACGATAGAATCAACGATTCCAGTGCCTTGACCGTAGATAGGCTGTCGGAAAGTATTGTTATGTGACTTTTGTAGAATGTGTCTGTCAATGCCATCCTGCACGCTTCCCTAATAGCAAGCACTTCCGGCTGGAAAACGCTTGCTGTTTTGGGAAGGCGGAAAGACACGTTTATCTTTAGATGTTTGGAGAAAACTCCTGCTCCTACTCCGCATTTCATTTTGGAGCCATCAGTATAGATTGTGGTACTCAGGTTATGTAGGATGTTCCCCTCTTCAATTCTAGACGAGAGGGGATACGGATATCGTAATTTTTCCGAAAGACCATGGTAGGAATTGCATAATCCGTCGTTGTAGGCAGGCACCTTTGCCCTCAGCAATGAATTCCAATTATTTAATTGTTTTGAAAAAGAAATGGTCTCCAATTCATGAAACACATAGAAAACCATGCGAATTTTATGGTCGTAATAGGTGAGATTGGAACGGCAATCTTCCTATGAAAAAGTTCACATAGCCACAAATGGATCGTTTGTTGTTAAATTATATTGATATGACGCGACTTCCACTTTACGGCACTGGGTACCAAGGGGATTTTAATATAAACCTCGCTTGTAAAACGAAGAGCCTAGGAATTTAGGTTTTCTTCTGGTCAGGAGGAAGGTAGAGCAAGCAACCCTCACATAGACTAGTTTAGTCTGTTGTGATACCATAGAACTTAGTTCTAGTACTGGTATGATAATCATAATCATTGTATCGTAGTCTCAGTCTTTCAGTTTGTCTCCCTATTAGGCAAAACAGTTACATACTTAACTGATCCAATATCGGCCTAGGCTGAGTAGCTGTCTAGAAATCCCTTTGAACGATCAACGCAATAAGTGTTACCGAATTTGCAATTTCATAGGCTTAGAAGTTGCCTGTTAGTCCACGGAACCCAACGACAACTGACCATGAATTCAGTTGCTACAGTATTATGAAAGCGACGCCAATCAGACACAAGCTTGATTGCCTGAATATCTGAATAAAAACGTAGAACCATGATACAAAAATATATTTTGTATCATGCGTAGAACTTTTTTTTCACTTTCAAAACGCCGATACAAGTTTATTTTATTTTTTTGTCATTAAAAAAAAAAAATTCTGCACAAATCGCTACGAGCAACGTCAACGCATTTGAAGTCGGTCAGCTGTTTAACATCAAATGCTCAGCAATAAAAATTGGTGGCAGCCAACTAACCAACAGACTAACAAATTGCACCAAGGAATAAGTGCTAAAACAGCAACAACAACAACAACACCACTAAGCACCATTGTCGCAGCAATAAATTTATTGTTGTCTTAACAAAAGTTCATTATTTTTGGCTTGGATTATAAATCTCGAGTATGGCGAGAAATTTCAAAACCAAAAACAAAACAAAAACAAAAATAACGCGCTCGAAAGAAAAGTAAAGGAAAATGCAGACAACACACCTCATTGCGAAACACAAAACGCGCCCGGGCAGTGCATTAAAACAATAGTCGCACGCCGCTGCCTCGAAGGACGACAGCCAGTTTGCCACTCGAAGGACAACTGAAATCTTTTTAAGCAATTTCAGCACGTAATCTGCGCCATTATTGCCAAAGCGCAGTTCTACCAATAAAACAAGTCAGAGTCTTACTGTCGGTCTTGAACGACGCGTTGACAAACTGCATTCAACTCGTCGAAAAGAATCAGCCTTGCGAGCCTCTTTGCTGCTCTTTTCATTTGCAATCGAACAATTCGTAATAGAGGCGGCGTGAGTGCATCAAAACGGCGAAGCAGCCAGCAGCAAATCAACAAATCTGCTATCGGCGCCTGCGATGTCAGCAGCAGGATTTCAATGGGCCTTGAACAAGCTTCCAACTTGTTGACAGGTATGGAAAATTGTAAATTTTCAGACGTAAGCTCAACGCTTTCAAGTTTTCACTCTTTCGTGTGTCAAATATTAGAAACTGGTTGACATTTCAACTATGGATTCGCAGCATTTGTCATTATTTTGACACGATTTCATTGTAGTCTTAGATTCTCCGATTATGACTCATGACAAGTCATGATTATGACTAAATCGTTTCTCCATATAGACGCCGATCTCAGAATATACTGTAGGTACGCCTACTTTGGTGGGCGTTACAGTGCAGTTAAGCACTGTCACTGTGTCGCTACACGAATGCAACGCGGCATCGAGCACGAAACAAATTACAGCTGACGTTGGCGCCAGCGACACGACTGGCGGCGTGCTGCAGCGCGAGCCATCGAGTGTGTTTTTAATTCATTTCGAAGCAGTTGGATAAATATTTGCTTTGGCATTTGAGCGTGCGACAATGTGCACCGTGCACAATGCACCCAAACACATAAAACACTTTTGGCAAACGAAGCGACAATTGCGCTGCTAACAAAATGTCGCGTCACCAGTGGAATAAAGAAAAAATAGAAATAAAAAATAAGTAAAACCGCTCGTATGGTTTTGTTACGAAAAGTGTTTTCATGCATTTATGTTTGTGTGTGTGTGTGGACAGTGTGCTCACTAAATAATTAACATATGGCACATCCTGTACGACGATGACACCGATGCCAACTCTTGTATTTACTGATTTGTTTGATTGAATGACATGTTTGCGAGCACACCTTTGTGTATATTTAGTTTTTTTTTAATTGTATAAATTAACTTGCAGTGCTTCTTCATATAAATTATTAACCCATTGTTGACCCAGTCTGATTTTTATTTTCGAAAAAATAAAAATTACGTGTCAAATAATTTCTCACCGAAAGTGCTTTCAACAAGTTTGAAGCCAAAAGACCCATAAAATCTTGTTTCTCTATATAAACCGTTAACTCTTAGTTCACTCTGTCAGATTTCGATTGTCAAAGAAGAAAAACACATATCGAAATATTTCACATGTTAAGTGCTTTCACTATGTTTGAAGTCAAAAGGCCCAAAAATCTTCTTTCTCCATATAAACCTCTAACCCTTGGTTCACCCTGCCAGAGTTTGATTTTCAAAACAAATGTAAAGCACGTATCGAAAGATTTCACATGTTAAGTGCTTTCACTATGTTTGAAGTCAAAAGACCCATAAAATTGTGTTTCTCCATATAAACATTTAACCCTTGGTTCACCCCGTCAGATTTCGATTTTCCAAAAAATTAAAAGCACATATCGAAATATTTCACATGTTAAATGCTTTCACCAAGTTTGAACAATCGTATTTCTCCATATAGACCTTTAACCCTTGGTTCACCCTGTCACAGTTCGATTTTCAAGAAAGTAAAAAGCACGTATCGAAATATTTCACATGTTAAGTCAGATTTCGATTTAAAAAAAAAATTAAAAGCACATATCGAAATATTTCACATGTTAAATGCTTTCACCAAGTTTGATCAATCTTATTTCTCCATATAAACATTTAACCCTTGGTTCACCCTGTCAGAGTTTGACTTTCAAAAAAGTAAAAACCACGTATCGAAATATTTCACATGTTAAGTGTTTTCACTAAGTTGAAGTCAAAAGACCCATAAAATCTAGTTTCTCTATAAAAACATTTAACCCTTGGTTCACCCCGTCAGATTTCGATTTTCCAAAAAATTAAAAGCACATCGAAATATTTCACATGTTAAATGCTTTCACCAAGTTTGATCAATCTTATTTCTCCATATAAACCTTTAACCCTTGGTTCACCCTGTCAGAGTTTGATTTTCAAAACAAATGTAAAGCACGTATCGAAAGATTTCACATGTTAAGTGCTTTCACTATGTTTGAAGTCAAAAGACCCATAAAATTATGTTTCTCCATATAAACCGTTAACCCTTGGTTCACCGGTCCGATTTCGATTTTCAAAAAAAATGAAAAGCTCGTATCAAAATATTTCACATGTTAAGTGTTTTCACTAAGTTGAAGCCAAAAGACCCATAAAAACTTGTTTCTCCATACAAACTCTTAACCCTTAGTTCACCCTGTCAGATTATTTTTTTTTTTATTTTCTCACTTTAAGTACTTTCACCATGTTTTAAGTCAAAAGGCGTTAAACATTTTTCTTCATACACACTTGTAACCCATTGATGACCCCGTTAGATTTTGATTTTCGAAAAAAATAAAAAAGCACGTGTCAAATTATTTCTCACCAAGAGTACATTCACCAAGTTCGAAGTTAATAGGTTCATTAATTCAAGTTTTTTCACAGTTTCTTCATGTAAAATTTTAACCCGTTGATGACCTCGTTAAATTTTGATTTTCGAAAAAATTAAAAAACTTTATCGAATTTTATCAGGTTCAGTAATTCATGTTTTCTCACAGTTTCTTCATATGAAATTTTAAGCTGTCGATGGTCGCGTTAATTTTTGAGTTTCGAAAAAACTGAAAACACATATCGAATGATTTCACATTCGAAGTACTTTCACCAAGTTTGAAATCAAAAGGCGTAAAAAATCATGTTTTTTCATACAAATTTTAACTCTTGATTCATTCCTTTAGGTTTTGATTTTCAAAAACTTAGAAACACCTTTAAAATTATTTTTGATTTCAAGTGTTTTCATCAACTTTGACGTCAATAGACCCATCGGTCTATGGCTTTTTCGTAGTCTGGCGAATACGCACCTTAACCCATTGTTCACCGCGTTTTGATTTTCGAAAAAATAATAAATATGTGGGGAATTATTTTTTATTAGCAATGTTTTCACCAACTGTGAAATCAATAGGACCATTAAATCGCATTTCTTCATATAACGAACCTTATCTTTGTACTTTAGCTGTTTGAGTTGGGTGATGATGAATCAGTCGGTCAGTCATTCAGTCAGGACAAACAATTATTTATATAGATATTAAACATGATTTAGGGCACAGTTTTTCGATTTCAATGCGCAGGAATCTCTTATTTTTTGCGTTTGGTAAAAACATGCATTAGCCAAAAAATGAGATGGTCAATGTTTACAAAATTGCTACTAGGAAATTCCAACGAATTGCATCACAGCTGCTCACAGTTTTTTCAAAAGGGGTTAGAATCTATGAATAAACCCACTAGTTTTCTATCCTGAACATTTCCTTCAAACATATTTATACCCCATCTCCAACCATTAACATGGCTTCCAAATCAAATGATCCTTTTTATAGAATGATTAACCTTCACTGATTTTCCTTTTCGAATATTTTTTCTAAACATTCCTACCAGCTATCTCCAACTTTAATGGAGTCTGCCATACAAAACTGAATATTTTCTATGAAATTTGCTCCCAACTTGTAAACTTGTTTTAGTTACTGAACCGATTTGAATGATTTATTCAGTAATTGGCAGCATTATTCAGTGCAAAAAATACATAATTAATTCATACTGAAACATCCACCACCAGAAGGCGTTTTCCATGTAAAGTAATCTCTGAGGCTATCAACTTTTAGGTTTCTACGAAACAAAATTCAAAAAGTTTTCTCAAAATTTCATTAACCTTGCCATTTCAAATATGATTGTAATCTCAGTTGAGTATGGTGCAGGGGCGTAGCCAAGGGAGGGGTTTTGGGTGTCAGAACCAAGGCCTATAATTATTTAAAATTTTCAATCACTATGCATGGTATAGACCAGAGATGCCCAAATGCTTCTTATGGAAGAGCAAACTCAAATACAAATAAAGGAATTCATACGCTAGACAACTACAAAACCTACGTTGAAGATAACTGTCGCCAATGTGTACCAACAAAACATACGGTGCTGTGTGTGTATACTTGAAAGCTCAGCCTAGGCCGAAGATCATTTACATAAACAAATGAGGAATCGGAATCCTCAGCCTATGCTGAAGAGCATTTACAAAAACAAATGAGCATAGGGCATGGGCACCTCTGGTATATACCTTGTGACCGAAAAGTTTCCGGAAATTTTAAATAAAACGCAAAATTCTTAATCTTCATCAATATTTATTTGATCTCCTTCAAAATATGCTCCATTAGAAGCGATACACATATGCCAACGTTTCTTCCAATCATCAAAACATTTTTGATAGGCGCTTTCCGGTATGGCTTTGAGTTCCCTCTGCGAATTCTGTTTTACGTCTTCTATGGATTCAAAACGCGTTCCTCTGAGTGGTAATTTGAGTTTGGGAAACAGGAAAAAGTCACACGGTGCAAGATCGGGTGAATACGGTGGCTGTTCGATGGTATTTATTGAATGTTTGGCCTTAAAATCGTTGATAATGTTGGCTCGGTGCGAGGGAGCATTATCGTCATGAAAAATCCATGAATTATCCTTCCACAATTGAGGCCGTTTACGGCGGATATTTTCACGCAAACGTCTTAAAACAGTCAAATAATAGTCTTTACCGACTGTTTGTCCTTCAGGGACGAATTCATGATGCACCACACCACGAATATCGAAGAAAACAATCAGCATTACCTTGCTTTTCGAGCGACTTTGGCGTGGTTTTTTCGGTTTCGGCTCGTCTTTTCCTCTCCATTCCGATGATTGTTGGCTTGTTTGCATGTCGTACTCGTAGACCCATATCTCGTCACCAGTTATGATGCGTTCCATGAAAGTTGGATCGAAATTGGCACGATCAAGCACGTCCAAAGAGACCTGTTCACGGTACTCATTTTGAAGAAAATTCTCAACAAAATCGCAACGCACTACTGAGGTGAACTGGTTTCAACAGCTGCCGTAAACAAACTGTCTGACAGATCGTGCTCATTTTTGGCACAGTAATTAAGGACAGTGCTACCAACCTACAGAAACTTAAAATATCGAAAAATATATAGCGCGCGAATTTTAAATGAGAATTTCCGGAAACTTTTCGGTCACAATGTATAACATTACTTAATATAATACAAAAAGGATATCCACAAAATTCCATAACAATTTTTCATGCCCATCCTTCAGTTGCTTAAAGAGAAGTACCAACAAATTTTGGGACAACCTCTAGTGTGTTGGATTAAGGCTCAATGCATCGATGAAGTTCAGTGCTCTTGTACCGGCAACTCTTTTTTTTTGCGACTTTCTTCGAATTGAAGTACTTTTCTTTGGAGCTAATTCAGCTCTTTCACCATTACGAATGAATTCCAAAAATTTGATGTTATGATGATTTGTTTAATTGAATTTTACGATCGTTGTTAGAGCATTTTAAAGGTCAAAATTTGTTCAATTTGTTTCATTTCAATGGCATTTGGCAAAATATTAAATATTATCTCAGCATTGTTTGGACTGCAGCTGGTTGGGTGTTGTGCTGTCATTATGGCTGCTGCTGCTGCTGCTGCGCCTGCAACGCACATTCACTACACACAAGTGTAGCTCGGTTGTTTGTCGCATCATTGCGCCATTGTTCGCTGCGACCGGACATGCGCGTTGTTCTCCGTTGTCATCGCGGAAGCGCAGCCAGCAGACGCTTTTGTTTGCATCAACAATTTCAGCCCGGCCCGCATATGTCGGCAACCGGCAGATGCCGTTGTCACTAAAAAGCACGCAAGAATACTTGCGTGCGAATGTGTTTGTGGCAGAAAGTTAACCAGTAAGCCCCGAACGAATGCTTGTTTCGAAACGATTCAAACCCAAACAAAAGTAATTTACACTTGAAATAAGTGAACTGAACATATGGCAATGCTAAGCCATATAATGGATTAATTGAAACATTGATAGATCGCTGACATATTGGTTCGATGCAATGACTATGCGAACTCGCACTCAGATTATTTGATCCCAAGTTGGTGCTGCCACTTTGAATTTCGAATAAGTAGAATAGATATGCTGTTGAGACTCACGGGCCGCCTTCTATTACAAAGCACTAAACAAATTTACGTAAACCTATGAAGCGTGGACCGTTGAAAACCACTGAGCCGCGGGTAGAAATCTTTCTCAAACATTTCCCCCTCCCGTCAGTGCTGATACGAGGACAGTTAAAACCACATACCGCAACAGTGTTGCCAGATATCTCAAATGACTTTGACTCAAATGACTTTGACTCAAATGAGAGTTAGGAACTCTTAAAAAATATTGAAATTTCCTTCCAAAAGTTGAAAAGTTCTTCTAATTTTTTTATATTTTGAGTAATTTTAATGGAATTAAACTTCTCATAAAAAATAAAATATACATTTAATTTAATTTTTTTATTTATTCATCTTCAGCTTAACAACAAAAACTGTACAAAAACAGGGAGGAAATTTCAGTATTTTTTTAAGATTAAGAGGAAAGTCATTTGAGGTATCTGGCAACACTGTTCTTGTATCTGAAGCTCATCTGTTGACATGCTTAAACTGCCCACGTCCGAATTCGCTTATTTAAAGCAGCATTGCCAGCACCCACTTTTGGATAGCATTGCCCGCACAACACATTCACAATAGACAGAACCATATTTTGAAAACGAACCAAACTAATCTGTACCCCAAATATTTTGTACTAAAATCTTTAACTCAAAGTAAATTACAAGTAGTGAAATTCTTGGACAGCTCCTCTCAAATTGTTGGCTTCGGATTCGACCAAATATTGTAGCCGATTAAAAGGCTTCGGCTAAAATGTCAGCTTTGGTCGGGCTCTACATTTAATCAATTCTTTATTTTCCTTTAATTTTTTTAAATTTGTCTAACACCTTCAAATTTATGCTTCATGGATCTCATATTCGTCGCTGACAATACGCATCACAACATTGGTTGTCTTTCAGCTGCAATCGAGTTTTCCCAGCTTGTCGTCACACTCACCTCTCCCAATGTCAACTGTCTGTCATCGAAGTGGCTATTCTGAATCATGAAATGGTTGTAGCGTTGTCTTTGCGCCAGCAGTGCTTTAAGACACACATACATATACAGCCACATACTAGCGATTGCAATCCTGGACCAGTTTTACAATCCTGGGAACTTTTTTCGGGATTTAAAACATTATCTTAACCCTTTCGGGACTACTGGGATAATACGTCCCAGCAGGTTTTTAATGCCCCTCAAAACAATTATTGAAATCTCACGACCCACGCAAAATATTTTTTCGATTACGATGTTCCCGCATAGAAGAATGATTTCAGAATATGTGAGCATGCAATATAATTTTCTAACCCTAACATTCATAGCATGAGAATAGTTCTACTGAGAGTGTTTTGCATTTCAAAAATAAACTCCGTCCCGAAAGGGTTAAGACGTATTTTTCAATCAAATAAATTTCATTTTCGTAGTAAATACAATTCTCTTTTCTTACCTTCATGACAAATAACATAAACATTTTGTCGTAGGTATCAAATAAAATCGTTTGCCTTTTTTCAGGTTTAAGTAAGCCATTTTATGTTTCGATCCCGGGATCGAATTTTGTAAATTCCAGAATTTTTCAGCCATCCCGCGATTTCGGAATTCGGGATCCCTGGATTGCATTCCGCAGTACATACATACGTATGTATAGTATGTGCGTGCATCCACCTGCGCAGTCTTAAAATGCATAATAATTGCATTTTGTTTCGATTTACTTCGTTAGTGGCGCGCGCTGTGTGTCTGGAAAATGCATTAAGCTGCGCCAAAACGAACACTAAATCACATTACATCCATCGACAATATCGTTTTGTTGCATTATCAGCGATGCAAGCAAGCTGTGCCGTAATCGATACACGGTCTCACCGTTCCATCGATGCAACTTTCGAACAACTTTGTTGGGCATTTCGCTGACAATTGAGCAGACGACAAATGCTGGGTTGCATTCGCCAAGTGTGTGATTTTGAAAGCACTTGCAGCGAATTGCAGCGAAATTTTAAAGGACTAAGAAGAAGAAGAAGAATAAGTCTGAAAAGACATTCGGCTCTTTCAACAATTTTGATACAGCCAACGACCTCTACGAAATATGTAACTCTTTGAAGTTGGACAGCCAGATATTATAGACGTTGGCTTCACTGTGCACGACCACCGCACTTTGTCTTTTAAGCCCCGAACACATTGACGGCAGCAGCGACGCGACTGTTTCTGTCAAAATATAGAATCAGTATGTTCGTATTAAAATCCTGCACGAGTATGCATTTTTCCTATTCGAAAACATTCAAATGCTTTCGAATAGAATACTTCACTTCATCTCTGCGGACCAGTCCGAATGAATACGAGTATAGCTCTCTTCGAGTACGAGTAAAGGCTTGATTACACGTAACGTGTCGAGTGACGAGACATCAAAGTGGTACTAGGCCGAACGAATTGGGATAGCGAGCAAAAGCGACGAGTTGTTCAAACGTATTTCGACACGCGGCGAGTCAGTTCGGTTTTACAATGCACAAAATGAACTAAGCAACTCGCGCAATTAAACTCAACCGAGCGAAAAGTGGTGTGTGACGCATACCGCATGTCACGAGCGATTCCGCATGTGATGAGCGATTGCGTGAATCGCTGCGAAAAGAGAAAAATATAACGGTAAAGTAGTGGTCGCTCGGCCTAGCAAACAAAATGTGATTCTAGTGGCTCTCTCGCCACTTTCATCGGTGACTGACTCAATCAAGAACTCGCCTTACCGTTTAGACGAAACGAGTACTCGTTCGAGTTGCTGTCTTCTCACTCTACTCGTTACGTGTAATCAAGCCTTAAGTTCCGAACATAAACGAGTAGACGTACACTATTTATTCATATTCGCTCGAAGCGGGAAAACGAGCACAAAAGCACTCGAATAATAGTACACACTGCTTCGAATATATTCGAATATACTCGTTTTATTATTCCTAAGATTATTTAGAAATATTTTTGTTATATATAAATATTTATTTATTTGTTATGCGACTTTCTTCAATAATTTCCATTTTGTGTATTAACTAATAAGCCACTTCAACCGCCCCACAAGTATACACATGGAAAAGGGACATACTGCGCATAAAAATATTCGATGAAACTGTTGATCTTCGAATACTTCGCAAAGTTCTCGATTACCGAATACGAGCACTGCAGTATTCGCTTCTCACCGAATACGAGCACTGCAGTGTTCGCTTTCACCGAATACGAATAGAAACGAGAAGCGACGCTCGCTGGTTCTCGTTTCTATTCGTTTCGTTGTACACATTCTTCGAATACCAAGTACCCGTACAGTATGTACAGTAGTGTAGCCGCCAAATTGAATATATTCATGCAGGACTTTAGTTCGTACAGATACGATTATTTCGACAACTACTCGATTACACGACCACTGAACACAGTTGCGGCTGTCGCCAACCTTGGAACTATGTACGTATTCAATTTCTTTTTCGTAGGGGACAAACCAAATGGGCATACAGACGAATGCTGCAGTATCCAGTAGTGGATTATATGGCCACGGTTTTAGACGACGCCATCTTATAGCCGAGTGGCCCTCAGTCAGGCAATGTCTCTAAACATCATTGCTATCAGTCCGAAGAGGAGCTACGAGCGCTTTTCCGTTCATCTGTTTAAACCAGCAATGACTAACTATTCAGCTGCTCTTTGCGAGTAACAGAATGATCACAACTGCCTTCGACACTTAGGAGGCCATGAAGTCCCCTTGCTTGCTGTTTTGTTTTGAGGGTAGCCGATGTTGTGATCGGCTTCTCATAACCAGCGGAACTTAAAAAGATGTACAGCTAAGTGATTTTGTTGAGACGGCAACTCAAGGAAACTTTCTTATGTCATATTGGATCCGTGGATTGCAGTGACATTCAAGATTGATATTCTTTCAGGCAATGCATACACCCAGAGGTAGGTTGAAAAGTTCGGCGAGAGGGTAAACATTTTAACTCGTTTTTTTTGGAAATGTTTTTGCAATCGTTTTCCACGATTGAGGCGATGTACCTCAAATGTCACTTACGGACATAAAACGCATATCGTCGATGGTATTTAATGGCAATAATTAACAGCATTCGCCTGTACTACCCGTCCAGAAATCAGCTTTGGCCACGCCCCAATCTTCCCCTTAATAAGTACGGTGCATGAAAACAGCGGACACATAGATTGTGTGATGTTGAAGTGCGTCCTGTTGCGTTTCGTGACACCACAAGCAGATACTCGTAAATGTGCAAAGCGCTTAAGCATTTTCTCGCCGCACGCTTGAGTGTGCTTTGGTGCTTATAAGCAGCCGCAAGTAATTAAGCACAAGGCCGGCCAACGTCTAGCTACAACGCCTACTTTGCCCAGTGCTGCCAAAATCACCAATACTTACAAAAGTGTTCTCAAATTTCCTAATTTCAGTTAATCGATCTAAAGCACAGACATGTTCGTTGTATATGTAAAATTGTTCGTCCTCACTGACTGACTGACTGATTCATCATCGCCCAGTCCAAACCGCTGAAGCTACAAATATGATAAATACATCTTGAAAAATGAACCTCCGCTAAGATGAGATTTTTAGCAACTTGAGGTCTAAAAGGGCAAAACAAGGGTTAAGGTGTTGTATGAAGAAACGCGATTTAATAGGTCTATTGATTTCAAAGTTGATGAAAACACTTGAAATAAAAAATAATTCGACACGTATTTTTATTTTTCCGAAAATCAAAATTTAACGGGGTCAACAATGGGTTAAGGTGCGTATACGGGAAAACTACGAAAAAGCTATGAACCGATGGGTCTATTGACGTCAAAGTTAATGAAAACACTTGAAATCAAAAATAATTTAAAACGTCAAAACTTAAAGGAATGAAGTGTGTTTTTTATTTTTTCGAAAATCAAAAATTTACCGGGGTCATCAACGGGTTAAAACTTCATTTGAAGAAACTGTGGAAAAACATGAATTAATAAACCTGAAATAATTCGATAAATTTTTTTAATTTTTTCGAAAATCAAAATTTAACGGGGTCATCGACGGGTTACAAGTTCATATGAAGAAACTTGATGAAAGTACTCTTGGTAAGAAATAATTCGACACATGTTTTTCACTTTTTTGAAAATAGAAATCTGAAGGTGTCAACAATGGGTTAAGAGTTTGTATGGAGAAAGAAGATTTTTTAGGCCTTTTGACTTCAAACCTTAACATGTGAAATAATTCGATATGTGTTTTTTATATTTCGAAAATCAAAATTTAAAGGGGTGAACCAAGGGTTAAAAGTTTATATGGAGAAAGAAGACATTTTATTTTTATGATAGTTTTTGTTTTTGTTTTCTTTGCTTCGTAAACGCACTAATTCCAATGTCTTGAGTGTGAATTCGAATTTTAAATGTTTGAAATGACTGTTTTAGTATTTTATTATTTCACATTTTAGAAGCACATTTTTGGCGCATATTTTTCATTGCTCCAATGCTTTTTTTCAATTAGATACCTTCAACTTTCCTCAATTAGACAGCTGTCAAATGTCCTCTTGTATCTCTAGCCATGAGAAAGAAGAGATCTGAGTTCTAATGGGACTAAATTTATGTAAATTTCTTTGTACTTTATAGCAGGAAAACCTTAGGATGTATTATACTCGTATCTTCTCTCCTCGACCTAAGATAGGACGCTACAAAATAATCGATTAAAAACAAAAAAAGTAAAAGCAAGTAAAACTACGACAACCATTCTTTAGACATTGAGATTAAGTTTCCAACAACTATCCCAAGTATAGCACCGTGGCACATGTTCAATTCTATAGAGGCATCTCCGTGCAACATTACTAAACATCAGCACCTCTGCACGTCTTTTTACATTATGTTACATTATGTTTCAGGAAATTTCAGTTATTTATTGACCCATCTACTGATCGTAGATTGATATCATCGACAGTTCCAGCTGTTAAAATAGTACAATAACCTTTCACTCAGCACACAAACGCAATCATTCACTGGCTACTTACAATGTTTTCACTTGGACTTTACAACGAAACGACTTTTTTCTAATTAGTTTGAAGTTTATGAAGAATGTGAAGATGTCTGTAGGGTGCACCAACTTAAAAATAACATACCTGTAATGAGATACAAAATACGAGCGACATTAATGTGAGTCTATCAAATTTGTTATCAAATGCGAATATTTGTATATAATTATATAATTATTATTATAATTTGTTATCAAAATTGTATATCAAATGCGATATGAAATTATGTTTTATGTTTTCCCCCGGGCAACCGGGGAATACCCGGAGTGATGGCAGCAAGCTGCCCATCTCCACTGAGCAATTGCCGAAAAAATAATGGTAAAATAAAACCACACATGCCACGTTTCGACGATGTCATTTTAACTGAATATTTGTAAATATTACGGTTTGTTTCGCTCAAGTTAACTGACGCCATCTCAACGATCGACACTTGTAGTAATTAAAAAAAAAACAATTTGGTCAAATTTCAGGCGGATCATTGCTGGGTGTCTTCCTTATGGCCTCGATAAAAAGGCACTGTCTTCTTGCGATGAATGTTTCACTTTGGCTGGGATGTTCTGGTTGTTCTGCTGAAACCCATGTTTTTCGTTTCAGATTGTCGTCGTAGATGCAATTTTGGTTGCCAATTACAATCCAATTGAAGAATTCCATTCTCTCATACCTGTCGAGGAGCAATTTACATGTGTCCAGACGTCTTTCAATGGCTCTCTCAGACAAGTCAGGTCTCACCTACTTCCGTGAATACTGAATTCTTCGCATGGCCCTAAGGCGTATCGCAACAGTAGATCGACCGCCTCCCAATGCAACAGCAAGCTCTTGTAGAAAGGTATAGAATAGTTGAGGAAAGCTTAGGCATCCTAACCTTGCCCCCCCCAGTAAAACATCAACTCCAACGGTCCAGCCTTCCTGCACAACCTTAACATCATCATGAAGCTGTTGTTGCCTTTGACAGAAGTACGCATCCAATATCCAATCGAATCCATTCAATTCGGCATCTTCGAACTCCTACTTTGGTCGTCCATGATCTTTGTCTTCAACACTAAAGCGCCATCTTTGAACAGTTGAAACCATGCTTTCACAAGCAATCGATGCATGTTCCTTCAAGAAACAATTGTGAAATAAACTTTCCGCAAGTTCTCTTTGACATTCTCAAACCCGTAAGCGAATTTCAAGTGCGTTCGAGCACCATTTCGAAGCTGTGTTGCCATAAATGGGAATCGAAGCGGTTGCGGCTGCACCACCAGGCGGATAACCGATGTGGCAACACCACGATCGTCAGGTCCTGTTTCAACCTTGGACTTCTGGCCGCCATTCCTTGTTTCTCTCTCTTAAATGCTTTGGTGCTGACGTGCGTAAACCAGTGTTTCCAGATCAGGAGTTTTCGGAGGAAATGTTTTGGATAAAGTTTAGGAGATTTATATTTTACGTTAGGGGAACTTTCGAATCCTTGGATTTTTGGGAGATTTTTGTATAACGAAGTACAATGTTTTGAGAACACTGGCAACAAATTAATAACTACTAGATTAGCAACTATTTTAATATTCAAAAAACCCTTTTGTGGCGTAGACGTCCTTAGCCTTTGATCCGGAATAATCTTATTTAAAGTTGTCAATCTTTGTTCGAATAAATTAAAACGGCCGTTTGAACAGCTGAACAGTTAAAGAGCTATTGCCATCTAGTGGCAGTGCCAAGCAGTGGCGCACGCGGGATTTTATTTCGGGGGCGTTTCGTGTAACTTTTTTGAGAATTTTGAAATAAAATAAAATTTAGATGTATGAATCTACAGACTGAGATCCAAAACATGTATGTTTCCCCTACCTGACATATTTTGGTCCTAAAAGTTCAAAATATCATAGACAATTTATTTAAAAAGAGACAATTTTTCTCTTTTATTTGATACCCATATCTACATTATTGCACAACCGCAAATATTTAAAAAAATATTTGAAATGTGTATGTCCTTAAAATGAAATTTTAAAGTCCTTTAAAAATCACTTTGGGTCAGAAAATTAAAACTGACTATGACGGGTAAATGACCTCTAGTTTCACGCCTATATAAACATTTGGATGGGTCACGGTGTAATAAATGTAAAGTTGGTGTTTTCACTCAGTGCATCATAACTTTGTCATTTTTCTTTCGATTCCATTCATGGTAGGCTTAATATTTGCACAAATAATATATTTTTCATTTTAGGCTTTGAAACAAACGGAAATAATTTATTTTATCTATAAAAAAACATTCAGAAGTTTATGATTTTTGAAAATGGTCGAAAAATTTACTTTTTTACAACTTTCATCGTCAGTAATATCTCCAAATCTCATCTGAGCTGGACAATCTGTATATCTCTGGAAAAGCTAAGGTATTATCTTCTGACCGACGGATATCTTGTGTTAGTCGGATGGTTCGTTTACGAGACATGTGCTCGTAACTGAAACAACAGGGTAAAAACTGGTTTTTCGAAGATTTGAAAACGCTTCTCACAAAATTGTTTTGAACTTCAGTTTCGTGTTCAGCGGCCCAAAGTTACAGCCTGATTCTGTGTATTCTTGACAAATTTTGTATCAAGGTATTTTGTCAAGATTTTTATCAACCGAAAGCTTTGTTGGCATTCTGATGCAACATTGATAAAGTAAAAAGCTCATTTAATTTAACATAAGGTGAATATGCGTTAGTTGTCAAATTGTCAAAAAATTGGAAGAAGTAATTTTGAAATTTGTATTAAAATTTTTTTAAAGTTGAGGAGGGAGACCAGAAGAGTCTTTAATGAGTCCTACAGGACCAAGGTCTGGCAGCCATACAGGGAATGTCTGCGCAAATACAAGCGAGCTATTGGATCTGCCAAGAGGCAGTCCTGGCAAAACTTCTGTTCTTCGATCGAGAACGTTAAGGAAACGGCCAGGCTAAGCAAAGCTCTTGCCAAGGGACATTCACCCCCGACGCTTTTACACAGGCCGGAAGGGACAGCCACGGAATCAGTGGCACAGTCATTGGAACTCTTAACGTCCACTCACTTCCCCGAATGCGAGGTGACCGCACCCAGGGTGCTACCAGTTCGGAGCCCTAGGTCGAGAGTGGTCGCCCAGAAGGTGATCTCTAGGGAGATGACCCGCTGGGCTATCGGCTCCTTTTCCCCATACAAAAGTCCCGGTCCAGACCGAATTCTGCCCATCATGCTACAAAGAATGGGGGAAGGCGCAATGGACTGGCTTCGAGAGCTCTTTGTCAGCTGCATAGCACTGAATTATGTACCCAAATCATGGCGGAAAGCCAGGGTGGTATACATACCAAAGGCAGGCAAAAGAGGACATGCCCTTCCGAAGGACTTTAGGCCAATCAGCCTGACTTCGTTTGTGTTAAAAACGCTCGAGCGCGTACTGGACACGTATATAAGGGAAAGCCTGGAAGAGAACCAGCTATCCACGGCTCAGCATGCATACACGAAAGGTAAATCCACCGAGACTGCTCTGCACGAGGTCGTGAGGACCGTAGAGAGATCTCTGTCATTTAAAGAATATACCCTGGCGGCGTTTCTTGACATTGAAGGAGCATTTAATAACGTGGATAAGGAAGCCATAGTTAACTCCCTGATAGACCTACAGGTCGAGGGTTGCATCTGTTCGTGGATTTCGGCTCTGCTAAGTAGCAGACAGATTCAGGCTGAACTCGGCAACTCGAGTATCACACGATATGCAAAGAGGGGGACACCCCAAGGAGGGGTAATATCTCCATTGCTATGGCTAATTACCTTGAACCCCATACTAATGACTCTTAACCGAGGTGGGGTCAAGGTGATTGCGTACGCCGACGACATCATCATTATGGTGACAGGGCCCTTCCTAGATACAATTAGTTGCATCTTGGAGGGTGCTCTGAGGACTCTGAGCAGCTGGGCCGCTCGATGCGGGCTTGGGATTAATCCTACCAAAACGGAGCTGCTACTGTTTACAAGAAAGTACAAAGTCCCCCCATTTCGACTGCCGAAGCTCAACGGTAGCGAGCTTAGGCTATCCTCAGAAGCTAAATATCTTGGAGTCATATTAGACACCAAACTTAGCTGGAAATCTAACATACAGGAGAGGGCAAAAAAGCACTGGTAGCGTACTACTCGTGCAGCAGACTCTTCGGTAGAAAATGGGGCCTACAACCGAAGATGGTGCGTTGGACCTACACAGCGATAGTTCGACCCATTCTCACGTGCGGAGCACTGGTGTGGTGGCCGGCGTTGGAGAAGAACCACAACGTCAATAGACTTAATGCGGTGCAGAGGGCGGCGTGTGTCGGGATTACGGGGGCCTTGAGGTCCTGCCCTTCTGATGCTTTAAATACGCTTCTTCATCTGCTGCCGATTGAATCTTTTATTAGACGGACCGCCGCCTCTAGCGCACTGAGACTGAGAGAATCATCTCAATGGGCGGAAAGAGCTTACGGACACAGTAACATCCTCACAAAGGTGCCGACGGACCTAAGGGGAGATACGGACTACACCAAAGAATGTGCCGACTTTGGTGTTAGGTGTTCCACGCTCTTTCCCTCCAGAAGGGAATGGGAGCGTTACGCAACTGTTTTTACAAACGTAGAAACCTCCCTATACACAGACGGTTCAAAAATGGACTGTGGTGTTGGGGCAGGTGTTTACTCCAGGGATCTGGTTGTGGAAAAAGCTTTTCACCTACCGGATTTCTGCAGCGTCTTT
This sequence comes from Melieria omissa, assembly GCA_963971225.1. Taxonomy (NCBI): domain Eukaryota; kingdom Metazoa; phylum Arthropoda; class Insecta; order Diptera; family Ulidiidae; genus Melieria; species Melieria omissa. The sequence goes on from OZ020268.1 coordinate 82,643,834, forward strand.
CAAGCGGAGGTCTTTGCAATAAGAGAAGCCTGCAGGATTCTCCTACAGCAAGAAATCCGGAGTAGGGATGTTTTCATCTTTTCAGACAGCCAAGCAGCCATCAAGGCACTCACCAAGCCCATAGTGAAATCTAAACTGGTCAGAGACTGTAAAGAATTGCTAGGGTTGGTGGGTGGCCGGGTGGATCTTACCATCTGCTGGATACCCGGTCACGCGGGTATCAGCGGAAACGAGTCAGCCGACGAGTTGGCCAAGGTGGGATCCGCCATGGACTCACAGCCCGAAATGGTGGCACCGCCTTTAAGTGCAAGGCTACAACAGATAAAGGAATATTTCCTTAGGAAGGCGGATAGTAGGTGGAGAAATCTTTCCAGCTGCAGAGTGGCTCGACAGATCTGGCCACGCTACGACTCCCACAGAACCAACGACCTGCTGCTAAATTCTCGTAGGAATGTTTCTAGGCTGACGGCCGTGATCACGGGTCACTGGCCGATTGGCCTACATGCAGCGAGATTGGGAATCCCCCACAACCTCTTTTGCAGAAGCTGCAGAGAAACCAACGAAAGTGAGACACTCGAGCACTTCCTCTGCGGCTGCCCTGCCTTAGCATTTAAAAGACTAAATTCCTTGGGGAACAGTCTGATTAGCTCTCTAGCTGATCTGCCTGAAATAAGACTAAGATGCATCAAGTCATATTTGGACGATGCTGCTTGGCTTTAGAGCCCATTATTTTCTCCCACGCAGGGAAGACCCAGTCGAGGAGGCGACAACAAAACGGCACATAGTGCTACTTGAGTGTGCTCTGAGAGCACGCAGTCACTGCTACCTACCTACCTATTAAAATTTTTTACAATGGTTGGCTCATAGGCAAATTACAGTTTTTACCAACGCACTTTTGGAAGGATACATGTCCAAAAAAATGCAATGCCGCCAGAACGATCGACTTAGCCGGAAATTCTTCATGAATTCTTCTTCGCTCAACGAAATTTCGCAAATTATTTGTTTTCTTCTGCTTTTGATTTCTTCTCTTCTATCCTCCTCAACCGTTAAATGTGTAAACATGCACAATTCTTCAATTTTCAATACGCGAAATTTCAATTTGTATGCTGTTGTCAATAGCATTCACACTTTTGACAATTTATCAAGAAAAAAGCTTTAATTTTTAGGAATAGAATACCAATTCTTGACAAATAGTAAAAACTTGACAAATAGTCAATATGGTGAATTTATCAAGTATACAGAATTGGGCTGTTAGTATAGAATACACTTTTTTAGGTGCATTTTTTGTGTCGAGTAGTATTATTGATGATTGAACATATATGCGACCGTTTTCGATGAAATTTCTGTACTAACTTACAAATATTTCGGGGGGGGGTTTGAACCCCCAAAACCCCCTGTGTGCGCCACTGGTGCCAAGAATCATTCCGACACAGAAAATGAAATCGCCTAAGCTTCTAATAAAATTCATTCCAAGAGGCCGACATTCATACACATTTTGAAAGTTATCTCCTAATCTGAAACCATAGTCTAGAGTGCTGAGTTATCACAACGATTCAAATTAGCAACAACAACAACGACAATAAGGTGCCTTCAGGCCTTAACGGACTGCAGGCAGCTTCTTCTATGTAGCCCCTCGCTCCGCCATATAATATGCAGTTGAATGCAAAACTTTACGCAGCCGTTTGTAGATTTTATCGCTGACGTTCGTTATTCCTCGTTTTTAGTTTTATGCGACGCTCGCGCCCCAACGGCCGCACTGTTGCCCCAACTCGCCGTCTTTCGCGCACCAACATCTACCGCCGACGCCTGCGAATGCTGCTGCTTGCTCTGCTCTCGGCTCTCTTCTACATAGCGAAGACGAACGGGGGCGGCCGCATTTACAGTTACAAGCATAACTAATACCGCCACTAGTGCGACACTGGTGCGTGAAATTTTCACCGCTACGCTGACGCGCCAACAACTTGGGCGACAATTTATTTTCGCATTCGTTTCATGTCGTTTTTCCGCTCAGTTTTCAGTTGGTTCGCCCTTTGCACACCAAGCCATCGCTTTTGCCTTTCCGTCGCCCGCTCGTGCAACTATATTTCTGCGCTATTTATACTTTTCATTTGCAACTTTCGCGCCATGGAAATGTGGTGGCAGCGCTGCCACCTTGCGCCACAACTGCACACAATGTCTGTCGCTGGCATTTTTCTAGTTTATTTGCGCCAATGAATAATATTTTATGTCTACTGCCGACTGAAGTGCTGTAATTTACTTGTCATTCCCTTACGCTCGGCATTGTGCCGCACAAACAAGGCACCGATCGGCGAAAAGTCGAGCGGAAGGCAATGATTTAATCAGGGAAAATGAAGTGAGACAAATAATTCTTCCCAAATGCTCAGAGCTAACTAGAAATGATTCTAATTGAAGCTTTGAAGGAAATCAAATTGATTTCAAAAATCCAAACCTCACTTTCAGATCTAATCTGATGTTAATTTATGTTTTTCCACACAAAAGTCTAATTAATTTTTTACCGTCTAATGTTGATTACTAGAAACCTACAAAACATGAGTTGAGTTGAGTTGAGTTGAGTTTCTTATTTACAGAACTTTTCATTACTTATTGACCTCAAACTTGCGTGCAAAAACGCGGGGCTCAGCTAGTTTAACATACAATTCCATGAATATGTTGTAAGTGGTCAAAATTGCTTTGAAATATTGTGTAATGCCCCGTTCTGACTATGTCATATATGGTGTCATATTCACTGACGACAAACACTGCCATATATGTCATGTTCGTCCTATGTCGTCAAATGCGTTCTCATTGCACGGCAAAACTGACGAAAAATACATATGACAAAGTTTGCCAGCATGTTGACATTTTTTGTTTTCTCATCAAACGTAGTCAAATCGTTCGTTCGACACAAATTCGATCGTTCTCATTTGATTCTCGTTTCGTATTGGAAAATTGTAGTCATACATGCAGGCAAACGCAAATGACACCATATGACAACCCGTTCTCATTTAACTGACTACAAATGACACCATATATGACATAGTCAGAACGGGGCATAAGAAACAAAAAAACACCCTCGGTGGGAAATTCATTGCAACTGGCCTCTTAATCGAACCGCTTTTCGTTTCGAAGACGAAAAAGATTAGTTCTAAAGACCGATGACTGGGTGCCTTGTCAGCGCGAGTAGGTCCTGTGCTTGAGGATCCATTCATCTACTGCAAACTGCTTTCTAAACATCTTCGACACATAACCTACAAGATTTCATCTGAGATGATGCCTGAAGTTTCCATATCCATGTATGTTTCCATATCAGCTGTCTTGGGCTCCTCCGATCGAACCTTCAAAATTAACCCTTGAAGAGTAGCAATTAGTTGCCTCCTCCCGTCCTTTTAGGATGAGCGAGTCTACCTTGTTGTCACCCATCTTTTTCACACTAGACCCATTAAGATCGATCCTCCAGTTGCAGAAATCACTGTCACAACACCCTTTTTTAACCAGGACATCCAATAAATCCGTTGAACGCATTGTGATCAAGAACAGCAGTCGCGAATGGCTTCACGTTGGCACTTACATACATTTGGCGAGTCATAAATGTACGAGAATGCCACTTCCCCGACTCCCAATCACTGTGCATATTCAAAAACCCACTTTGCGACTTCGAGACAAATTTCGGATGCCTATGAATTATTGTCGCTTTCGACGAAAATTACGTTTATGATTTTTCAAATATTTTTTTATATTTGATTTGGACTATTTGGAAAAGGAGAATTCGCAGGCCGAGTTTGAATTATAATGTAAGTATTACGTGTAATATGTGTGAGTGTGTGTGTGGAAATGATTTAATTTGCTTTTAGCGAATTTTGCTGACTGCTGATTGCCGCCCTGACCGAAAGAGATGAAACTGCTCGCTGTGCTGTGCATTGCAATTGCGTGTCCACTTGGTGAGGCACTAATAAGCCTAATGAACTACAATGTGTGCAGGCCGCAAGAAGAAAGTAAGTATGAACTGGGCGCGAGTTAAGTGGTTAATTTAAGGTTAGAGATCTATTCTTTTCCTCAATAACTTTATTCAAGGACGGAGTCGTGAATCGACTGCCGTCCGAGACTGGTGGATCCAGAATGCAACTTTGATTACCTGCTATTGCTTACTTATTATCAGTGCAGCGCAGTTTTGTCATTTACGACTAATGCTGGAGACAGCCAGCGTTACATTGTCCGCGAAGCACTTTCCTGTGAACTGATATCGTTTGTTTAAACATTATCAGTAACATATTTTGGGTAATATTAGAGGTAGCGGACATGTCCATCACTCCTCGCCCCTGCTTAAAAATTCGTGTCCCTTCAGATTGAAGTATTTCATGGCAATTTTCTTAAAATATTTATCTCTTCTACTCAATACGTTCAATGTTACAATTCATACATTATTTTTGAACATTTCAATGGAGAGAACATATAAATTTATTCATTAATTATTTACAAAATTCGTCTTCGATGAAGCTTGCTCCTTCTTAGGAATTTGAGTCTCTTCGAATTTCATTATTTTTCAAATTTCGTAAATTATGAATATTTTACAGCTGTCTCGTATTTCTTTTGTATTGTTCGCATTTCTAGCAACATGTATTCCTTGTGCGTTTATGTTATTGGTGAGCACATATTTCTGCAAATTGCCACTTTTAATTAGAATAGAATTTATGCCAGGACTTGCAATAATTGATTTGTTGCCTTTTCCGATGGAGGAGTTACTCCTTAAACTGTGTAAAGATTATACGAGTATCAATAATTAAATATATTTCGACCAATTGCAGCGGGCGGCACCTTACATTGCATCCAATGCAGCAGCAAAGCAGAATGCGTAGGCGCGAAGGAGGTTGAATGCACTCTAGAAAGGGCCCAAGCCACCATGGACCAAATGTTGGCTATTTTCGATAACTCGTCACAGGTAGTCAGAGCCAGAGAACGTTTCATGTGCCTAACGTTTCAGGCAAGGCGATGTAATACAGTTTTTTTATCGACTCTTGACTCCAACACTTACCATCAAATCGTATACGCTTTCTATTTCATGTGAATCGTGGTCGCAAAATGAAGTGGACAACATTGAATGGTTGATAAAAGGCTGCACATACTTCACTGATAAGTTGATCATCTTCAAACACTACTTTGATTACATGAAATTCTATAAACACCAATTGATGTCAAAATGGTCTTATGGTTATGACAGATGGGAGAAAAGAAATTATGAACAACACGACAGAAAATACTGGAACAAAACCCATTTCTGGATAGTGCACTGCTGGTTCTGTGGAGATAGATCGTGCAATAAGAAGATCATTCAGAGGGGCACACGAATACTTTTCCAGAGAAAGTTCCTGTTCAGCTACGACGGGGAGTGTGGTGAATTCGTTCCGGAAAGTTTTAAAGCGTTCAAAGATAAGTGCAGAAAAAACTATGTGTGGGGTTCTTGCGCTGATTGGTGGTGGCCGACCATAACATATCGAAACCTGCCCGATACGAATGGCTTTAAACCGTAGCCATAGCCGTAATACGAATTTTCCGAATTTCCATACGCTTTTACTGATATATTTGAATAAAAATACATTTTGTGTTTTGCATTCGTGCAAAGCAATGCTGAACATTCGAAAAAGAAAACAGAAGCAAAGTCACACAAATTTTGGGGGGGCGTGGCGTAATTAAAAATCATAAACATTAGTTTTTTAAATTGACATGGTTCAAGCGCAGCCCGTTTCTATACTGAAACTTATCAGTAACAATGCTCATTTGTGGCCCTCAATTGCTTCTATCAGTAGCTCTTTCTCTTCCATTAGTTGGTTTTCTTCGAAAATATGCAACGCCATAGATTCGCCATCTCGTGCATTTCATTATTAAAAAATAAAAATTTGCGAGACGAAGTTCGTCGGGTCAGCTAGTTTTTGTATCATTTTTCAGCTATGAAACGTTTGGTTTTCAAATCAAACAAAAGAATTCAAACAGAAGAATTGCAAAAGTGTGGCAACTATGCTGTTCAAATGAGTGATCTGTTGAGAGATCTGTATCGAATTTTTGACATTTTGGTTTTTGAAACTTATTTTATGTAAATGCTAATATGGCATTCAACCATTCAACCGGAAATGAGCTTCGTCGTCAAGTTTTCCTAAATATCACTCGACCTTAGTTCTTGAGCGAGCAATATGTATAAAATATTTGTGGATAAAAACCATTGCAAGCAACCTTGCACGGAGTCGGTATCCTAAGGGACAAAACTCGGTCTTCATGAACACAGAAGCAATATTACCCCCGACGCCGGCTTAGTTTGCAAGGAACACCGCAAGACGCACGCCGGTTCCTATGGGTCAATGCTGGGTGGAGATACTCTTGAAATACCCCTCAACAATCATTCTCGCAGATGTGGAAAGAAGGATTGCACTTTGTGTGTTCACGCCCGGGTTCAGCAAGGAGCAGGCTACACTTGCACAGGACCGTAGAACAACTCCAACTTTAACAATCGGGAGGCGCTTCTACACTTCCTGAATCTCGCAAAATGAATATAAAATATCAGCCACTATCAACACAAATGAGGAAGTGACACCAAAACGGCACTTGATGTGCTAATTGTGCTACCTGGCTGTGGTAGCACAACCACTCAGCCAACAAAACAACAGGGTGGCTTAGGACTGTTGAAAGTGGCACTTGTTCATTGAGGCAGCAACACGAATATGCGATTTTGACATTTCAAATTCAATTTGAACAGATTTTTTGTTTGCATGTCGTGCAGTGATAAAATCCTTGTTGTGGAAGGTCTATCGGAACTGTCATAGAAACAAAACCCTGTATTAGGTGTTGATGCAATTTTCGTTCATCTTTTCAAGCAACGACTTGTCTTCCAAGGCGTCCAAAGTGTTTGGTTTGCTTGCGTAAGCTCAGCGAAACTTGGCCAAAAACAACAATAGTCAGTTGTAAAGAGTCGGTGAAATTATGCAAACAAGTTGAAGAGAAACAAATTCAACTAAACTAAATTGAATTGAATTGGCAATAAATATAATCTATATTGAAAGTTTTAGCAAATTCTTGCTAACCATGTATTTTTAAAATTTGTTTACTCAATAGACTAAAAAACAGAAAATATGTGTTTAAATTTTTTTATGAAAAAAAGTTTCAACTTTGAGCCGCTTTTGCACACACACTAATTAATTTTTTGCACAGACTTTTTAGGGTTTTCTTAGTTGGAGTTTTACCTTTCAAATGACATCAAAATTGTTCAATTCTGAGTGTAAAAATTTTTTTGAATTGTGTCTATGAAACGAATCACTGTGCGACCTTGGTGAATAGGCAGCCCTTGGCATCAAGTCTGTCAATAAAGTGAATTGAAATGCTTGTAGTGTGACATTTCATGGTTTATTGCTTCATGATCAAATATCTCCGAAAATGTATCGAGTTTGAATTGATTTCGCACCTCACCTGCTGTTCACACTCACTGCGTCCACGGCCATTAACTCATGAACAGTCTGCATTGCAACACTTTTGTTGTTGCTTTCTTCAACAGATTTCGTTCTCGTTTGAAACAGACTCAAAGCGACAATAGTCGGTCCATGAGTTTCGACATGCAAGTCAACATTTTATCACTGATGCTTTTTATTTGGTTGTTGCTATTACTAACAATTGTTGCATGAAATACTGAATGATTGATGCATTGAAGATTGCATTCATTAGCTACAAATTTCATTTATTGAAAAAAAAAACAATGGTTGGCATCGCAGCGCCGTTCAGCTTAGCACGTCGCTCATTGAAAGTGTCGCAGTTTTTATTTTCATTCACCTTTGACCGCTTTATGGTTTTGTAATTTGCGAGCATCGCATAGACGAATCAGAAAATACCACAATTGCAACTGCAATTCATAACGACACTTTGCCACTTTAAACATTCTTGAACTTGAAGCGAAATTGTCCAATCATTCGACTTTAACGTGTACCGCGTTGCCGCTTCTGCGTGCGTTTTTTTATTTGCGGCGCATTTCACGCGCACGTTCCTTTGCTCTCTTTGGCCGCTTGGCAACCGAACTCACGTCACTGCGTTCCGCCCGCGCGTGTATGCCGCGCAAGAAGCGGCCCAATATTAACGGACAAAACACACAAAAAAAACAAATAAATCAACAAACGACCAAGCCGTGCCGTAAGCCCGAAAAAACTCGTCTCGTCAACGATTGAGAATCCGCGCGCATAAAAGTTGCGAACGCTTAGCAAAACACGCCGCAGAACTGTTCAGGCATCCTGCTCTGTTTATTGTTGCGCTTTCGCATTGAATGCGCCGCTGGCGACTGACGGCTGCTGGCTGCCGGATGGCGGCCGCTGACGTCGCATTGTCTGCGCTCTTGCTCGAAGAGGTCGGTGGCGCGCTCGCGTTCCTTTCCTACGTTGTTGAACGCGTTGCACTGCATTGCGCCACGACCGCGCTTTGTCGCTCGTCGTTGGCAGCGTCTGCTCATGCAGCCAACACTCGGCACTTTGCATCTACTGGCGGCTGGTTGCTTGCTGCCACCTGGCTGGCTGGTGTAAGATTTAGCGCGATTTTACACCGCAACGCGGCGCCCTTAATGGGTCTCATTCATCGGACGTTGCGCACACGACACACACACACACACACACACACACACACACACACATATAAACACACATTGGTAAGCGTACGAGCCGAAGCAAACGCCCGCACAAACGCGCACGCAACGAGCGCTGAAATGTATGCAATGCTCTCTATTCAACAAAGTGAAAAGCGTTTTGTGCACTTTGGCCAGCAACAGTCGAAGAAGAGCTCGCGACCGTTCTGCATGCGACGCTCTTTGCTCTCTGCACTCTGCACAGTTCGTCCAGTTTCTGTGCGCCGTTTGACATCTTTTAGGCGCTTAACAGCGTCGCGCTTAACATTCCGTAGATGTTGCAGCAGCAGTGTTGCCAAATGTGCACCGCTCACAGAAAGCTACATGCAAAGCTCGCAAAGTTTAGTTCAATTCCTGGGTGAGCTTTTCAAATGGTCGGTCAAAATATTCGGCGGCCGACATCGGTTCAGTACAAATGGATACTGTTGACGTAAGCACAATCAAAATTCAAAGAAATTGTGGACAGAAGACCAGCGCAATCTTAGTGTTGCAATACTATTCCAATACTTGCGAAAGTGTTGACGTATTTTACTGTGCGACAAAAATCAAAACATTTCAAAACACACGAAAAACTCGTTATAGTCGCGAAATTAGGGGCCAAATGTAGTAAAATTGCGTTTTTAGTTTTTCTCTCTGACGTCAGGATTTTTTTTTAAAGGACTTTGAAATTTCAGGGTCATGTTTATTTCAAGGAATTATTTCAAAAATTGAGCACATTGTAGAATAACAATATGGGTATGAAATGAGAGAGAAAAATCCTTGGAATCTTAGAAAATTTAATGTTTTGGTGCAAAAGAACGAAGAGGTATTGAAAATGTCCTTTTAACACTTTATCCTTGAATATCCTTGCAAATTTCCAATAGTTTATTTTTGAAATAAAATATATATCTTAAGGAATAATATATACACTACTACATCCTTGAATTTCGTTCTTCTAACTTTATTAGTTTAAGATATAAAAAATTTAATACTTTTTTCGTGTGTGCTATAGCACCAAGTGTGTTGGCTGGATTTTTCAGATTTTACATTTAATCGGTAGCGTCAACATTGATTATTGTAAAGAGTAACAGAAATTGTCTTAGGACCCTTTGTTTTGCAATAAAAATAATAATAATCGATGTTTGTTTTGCATTTGTGCCGTTTTTTGTTTTTCAATTTTTCATGCTAATTGCATACTTTCAGGGATAAATAAAATAAATTTTATCGAAAAATACGTGTTTGGACCACTTTTCAAATTGAATTACTATCTAAAATCAGAAGATATCGCCGGATTTGTTTTCATTACTCGACAAAGAAAGAATGCTGCTTAAAATAAAAAAAATCCAGGAACATAATTTATAAGTATGTAACTTTTTAGATATTTTCCTCTAAGTTTTGCCAATTTTCAGATTTTTAATTTATGCACATGGAGAAGTTACATATTGAGAAGTCGTAGTTGTAGATCCAGTTTAACAATTAGAACTAAGCAATGTTTGCATTCTACAAAATTGATAGCTATTTTTGCTCCGTATGATCGGATTTGTCAAATACAGATACCGTCTGTATGGGCTTAAAATGGAAGATTAACAAAATTAGAAACAAATGTTGAAAGAGCTTTTTATGTTAACATAATCTCGGTGCATTGCATGCAAGTTTAGCAAACTTAAAGTTTACGGAAATTGAACAGTTGGTTATCAGAACAGGACACAATGAGCAGCCGTTTTAGCTGGCAGCAACACAATTGCCCCTTCATGGAGAGGGGTAACTGAACGAAACCGCAGCAGCTACCCCTGCAGATAAATCGCTCAAATTCGAGCAGTAAATGGCCGGTTAGCAGCAATTGAGCGGCTGCAAGGACATGTGACGAGAGCCGAGTCGCTCGAGCTACTCTGCGATGCAACTAAATATCTTTGTGTGTGTGTGTGTGTGTGTGCATATAGGATTTCGAACTGTAAGTTAACATTTTTGCTATGCGGCCAGCCATGGAACGTTGCTCACGGCCAAAGGGTCACGTGCGCTTCTCAACTGTCCGCTGACAGAGGAGCTTCACTTAGAGAAAGCAAAGCAGTTTGCCACTGTCATATATACTGGAATAAAAATGCACAACATTTTTTTTTTATTTTGTTTTAATTTTTTAGTTTCTCATCTCCCAGGTAATGCGGTTTGAACAGTTGAATGGATAATTTGGAGTCGTGCATACAGTTTAGCAATTGTTGCAGTGGCAGTTTGCTCTACTAGATTCCGTTGCGCGGCATAATTCTCAAGGATATGGTTCATCAACAAAAACATTGGACACACACCAAAACATTTGTAGCCAACGCACACTTATTATTTCCTCATCATTATTATTATTTTTTTTTTGTTTTGATTCGAACAAACCCGCAGGCGATGACCCCTATTAATGCGAGGCGTTGCGTTGGATATAAATGTTAGGAGATGGGGTTTTGAGAGAAGTGATTATGGACTCTTGACTTGAACCCATCGAGATCATAAGTGCTGGGGAGACCATTCCACAATCACGCTGTACGGGCCAGAAACAAACTTTCTCTGTAGTGCGTAGTGTGCTGGAACATCGTTTCAACGTGGAATGCATGGGCGTCAGTGTTCAAACGGGTTGCCCGGGGAAAGACCCGGAGTGATGGTAGCAAGCTGCTCATCTCCACTGAGCAATTATCGAAAAAGTATCGGTAAAATAAAACCACACATGCCACGTTTTGACGATGTTCCAAGGAGTCAATAGAGCTGGATGCCCTACTGTTCTCTATAAGTTTAATCGCATGGTTTTGTACCCGGTCCAGGAACTCCAAATGGGTTTTTGAAGCCCCCATCCGTAGGTGCGAGTTAAACTCCATTGTAGGTTGGATAGAATTTCACCGCTTCGATTAAAATCATTTTTGTAGTGACATTCCCACAACGCAAAAGTATAATAAGGGCCCTCTGAGCATTCAATCATTAATTAGATTAGATCGATTAGATTTAGGATTCGGACAACACCTGTCCGAGACACTGCCTCCAAGTGAACTAGTGAACTAATGTATCATGTCCCTCTATGTTACTGGAGGAGTTCGTGTCCTCCAATGTCATCTAGGAACTCCTTTAGTGTCCTTATATTCATTTCAGACAAATCTCTCGTCTGTATCACCACCTTCCCTAATATTCGCTTTCTTGGTGTAATAGGACACTGCGTGATATGTACAGAAGTCTCTTCTTCTGACCGTCATGACCTTGAGCTCCTTGATGGTTCGGTCAATTAGGTACTTAGATTTCCTTTCCGGATTCGGCGTTAAACTGTAGGTCCCCTCACCTCCCTTTCCCCATCTGTTTGAAATGTGTATTGTATCACATGTAAAAAAAACAGTGTTGCATACGCATTTCAAACGGGTGGAATCTGTGGTATCACAACGGGCCCGTTAAGACGCCTAAATGTGTCTCATACAGAGGCAGCCACCGCAACCTAACCTTACCTAAGCTGTAAAGAAAAGCCTGGAGCCCCGTTGTGTTCGGCCGTTTATGGTTTGCTCGATTAATGAATTCCTGTTTAACACAATGGGACTGTAATGGGACTTGCTAACACCTATGATTGGATGAGGTCCGTAGGACCGGCTAGCAGCCCCATCCTTTGCCAATCTGTCCGCTTCCTCATTACCATCGTGCTCACAGTTTTCCCTTGAGAGATCCTGGAGAACATTTGCTGTCTCACAGACCAGTTTGGAGTCAAATGTCATCGAGCCCAGGGTCTTGATTGCCGCTTGGCGGTCTGACATTATGATTACCCTTTTCCTTCTAACATTGAGCGTTAGTAATTTCCTGACATACACATTTATGGCAAAGACCTCAGCCTGAAAGATCGAGGCTTTATCTCCAAGACTTACTGAAAACCGGAGCTAAAGATTCCTGCCCCAGTTCCTTCTTCCGTCTTGGACCCATCGGTGTACCAGACAATGTCATAACACGTGAGACTGATCTTTTTATTAGCCCAGTCTAACCTATGAGTTATGTTCGTGGCGTAACTTGTGCTGAAAAGGTGCTTCTGAGGCATTTGTCCTTCTGTCCCCCAGCAGAGATCGGTGGCCGATTGCCTGTGCATCTCTTGGTATGAATCCATTATGCATCAGCCTGTACTGTGCTATTGGTTGCTGCCATCTGCACATTCAGTTCCAGCGGAAGCATTCCCAATATTACATTGAGGGCTGCAGTTGGAGTACTTCTGAGACATCCTGTTATGCAGGTATTCGCTAGTCTTTGTAGTTTCTCTAGTTTGGTCGCAGTTGTTACTTCTATGGTTTTCTTTCATCAGACTATCGCTCTATAAGTGATAGTTGGCAGAATTACCAGGGAGTAAATCTTCTGAAGCCATTTCGGCCTCAGACCCCAGTTTTTCCCACAGATCCTTTTGCAGCTCCAGAGGGCATTACCTGCTCTCGTAAGGATGCGGCCTACGTGGGGTCTCGACTTCAATTTACTGTCTAGAGTGACCCCTAGGTACTTAACCTCCTTCGAGTAGTTAAGTTCTTTACCAAAGATCCTAACATGTCTTAGGTCTAGCTTCCTTTTAAGAGTGAAAGGCACTACAATGGTCTTACCTGGATTCACAGACAGTTACTGTCTGATGCACCAGCACTCCACCGTTTTCAACGCGTTCTGAAACAACTCTGAGACGGTATGTCCATCTCTGCCCCTAACTGCGATTACTAGGTCGTCTGCATATGCAATGACTTCATGTCCCTGCTATGTAAGAGAGCGGAATAGTCCGTCAACGACCACAGACCACAGCAGCGGAGATAGGACACCCCCTTGCTGTTTTTGCAGAGAGCTCTAAGCTCCCCCCCTAAGCTGGACCGAATCACTCTGCTTTCGAGCATTGATGATATCCATCTAATGAGAGTAGTAGGCACCTGGAAGTCTTCTAGTGCTGTTTCGATCGCTTCGAAAGTTGTGTAGTTGAAGGCCCCTTCAATGTCTAAGAAGCCTGCCAGGCAGATTTCCTTCACTTCCAGAGACTTCTCTATTTTGCCTACCAGCACTGATAGGGTCGTTTCTGTGGATCTATCGTTTTGGTCTGTCCTAAGGGGACACCGGGTTAGGCCCTTTAGCATGAAGGACATTAGGCTTATTGACCTGAAGGATTTTGGGTCCTTCTTGTTGAATCTTCCAGGTTTTGGCAGATAGATCGCATTTACTGCTCTCCAGGCCTCTGGAATATATCCATTGGATCACCTATGTGGTTTACTTTGGCATAACCCCGAACAGTCGGTAGCGATTTTGTCATTTTCACTTTTCAGTGGACAATCGATATCTTTCATCAACTCGAGCTTGTTGTTATTGGTCTATAGACGATTGTTTTCAGTGGGTGTTGGCCTCGAAATGGACACTGTTGCCCTGTGGGATGTTTGAGAGGAAGGCAGTTTGCAAAATCTTTGGGCCCGTTCGTATTGACGACTGTCATATACGAACCAACAACGAGCTGCTTAAAGACATGGACGTAGCTCGCTGTCTTGAGCCATTTCTGCTGTAAGGGCGATGAAACTCCATCCAAAAAGGTGTTCGATGTGGTAGTTGGAGGTTGACGACGAAGAGGGAGACGGTGTCTCCGGTGGAAGAACCACGTTGAGGAGGCCCTATCTTCTCTCGGTGCAGCTTTTGCGGCAGGCCGCAACTACGGGTTGTTATGGCCAATTAAGCAAGCAAGGATATATATATATATATATAGATGAATGTCTGCTTGTTTAAATTTTTTAATTTTTTTAAGAATTTTTCACCGAATGTTTCACCGACTTTGTTACCGAATAGAATATTGTTTCTGTTGGTAAGAGTTTGGTAACCCGGTGAATACGAAATGACCAGTGTCTTTGAAGATTTCCACTGCCTGTGCAAATTCGATTAGAAAGCGAGACGAGAATAGCTTCAGAAAATGGAGAATCACAAGAATTTTTATATTCACTAAACTTGCATTATTCCGACATACAAACAACTGTGACAGCAAACGTGTCATTAATCGGCAACTATGTAGATAAGTATAATGAGTGCATAGTACAGCTAATTGTTGTTAGATACAGATGAAAAGTAGAATATATCGAAACCCTAAGAAAACTAAATTAGCATACAATTCCATGAATATGTTGTAAGTGATCAATTTGTCTTTGAAACACGGTATGAGAAACCCCCACTAGCCGAAATGCTGCAGGCAAAAAACACCCTCGGTGGGAAATTCATTGAAACTTGCCTCTTAATCGAACCGCTTTTCGTTTCGACGACGAAACAGATTAGTTCTAAAGACCGATGACTGGGTGCCTTGTCAGCGCGAGTAGGTCCTGTGCTTGAGGATCCATTCTTCTACTGCAAACTGCTTTCTTAACATCTTCGACACATAGGTTACAAGATTTCATCTGAGGTGATGCCTGAAGTTCCATATCCATGTAAATTGTGTTCAGCTGTCCTGGGCTTCTCCGATCGAACCTTCAAAATTAACCCTTGAAGAGTAGCAATTAGTTGCCTCCTCCCGTCCTTTTAGGATGAGCGAGTCTACCTTGTTGTCACCCATCTTTTTCACACTAGACCTATTACGATCGACCCTCCAGTTGCAGAAATCACTGTCACAACACCCTTTTTTAACCAGGACATCCAATAAATCCGTTGAACGCATTGTGATCAAGAACAGCAGTCGCGAATGGCTTCACGTTGGCACTTACATACATTTGGCGAGTCATATGTTAAATGAACGAGAATGCCACTTCCCCGCCTCCCAATCACTGTGCATATTCAAAAACCCACTTTGCGACTTCGAGACAAATTTCGGATGCCTATGAATTATTGTCGCTTTCGACGAAAATTACGTTTATGATTTTTCAAATATTTTTTTATATTTGATTTGGACTATTTGGAAAAGGAACTGCGCACAGAATTCCCTGGCCGAGTGTGAATTATAATGTAAGTATTACGTGTAATATGTGTGAGTGTGTGTGTGGAAATGATTTAATTTGCTTTTAGCGAATTTTGCTGACTGCTGATTGCCGCCCTGACAGAAAGAGATGAAACTGCTCGCTGTGCTGTGCATTGCAATTGCGTGTCCACTTGGTGAGGCACTAATAAGCCTAATGAACTACAATGTGTGCAGGCCGCAAGAAGAAAGTAAGTATGAACTGGGCGCGAGTTAAGTGGTTAATTTAAGGTTAGAGATCTATTCTTTTCCTCAATAACTTTATTCAAGGACGGAGTCGTGAATCGACTGCCGTCCGAGACTGGTGGATCCAGAATGCAACTTTGATTACCTGCTATTGCTTACTTATTATCAGTGCAGCGCAGTTTTGTCATTTACGACTAATGCTGGAGACAGCCAGCGTTACATTGTCCGCGAAGCACTTTTCCTGTGAACTGATATCGTTTGTTTAAACATTATCAGTAACATATTTTGGGTAATATTAGAGGTAGCGGACATGTCCATCACTCGTCAAACCTGCTTAAAAATTCGTGTCCCTTCAGATTGAAGTATTTCATGGCAATTTTCTTAAAATATTTATCTCTTCTACTCAATACGTTCAATGTTACAATTCATACATTATTTTTGAACATTTCAATGGAGAGAACATATAAATTTATTAATTAATTATTTACAAAGTCGTCTTCGATGAAGCTTGCTCCTTCTTAGGAATTTGAATTTTTCAAATTTCGTAAATTATGAATATTTTACAGCTGTCTCGTATTTCTTTTGTATTGTTCGCATTTCTAGCAACATGTATTCCTTGTGCGTTTATGTTATTGGTGAGCACATATTTCTGCAAATTGCCACTTTTAATTAGAATAGAATTTATGCCAGGACTTGCAATAATTGATTTGTTGCCTTTTCCGATGGAGGAGTTACTTAAACTGTGTAAAGATTATACGAGTATCAATAATTAAATATATTTCGGCCAATTGCAGCGGGCGGCACCTTACATTGCATCCAATGCAGCAGCAAAGCAGAATGCGTAGGCGCGAAGGAGGTTGAATGCACTCTAGAAAGGGCCCAAGCCACCATGGACCAAATGTTGGCTATTTTCGATAACTCGTCACAGGTAGTCAGAGCCAGAGAACGTTTCATGTGCCTAACGTTTCAGGCAAGGCGATGTAATACAGTTTTTTTATCGACTCTTGACTCCAACACTTACCATCAAATCGTATACGCTTTCTATTTCATGTGAATCGTGGTTGCAAAATGAAGTGGACAACATTGAATGGTTGATAAAAGGCTGCACATACTTCACTGATAAGTTGATCATCTTCAAACACTACTTTGATTACATGAAATTCTATGACCACAAATTGATGAAAAAAACCTATGCTACGGGAAGATTGGAGAGAAATTATGAGCAACACGACAGAAAATACTGGAACAAAACCCATTTCTGGATAGTGCACTGCTGGTTGTGTGGAGATAGATCGTGCAATAAGAAGATCATTCAGAGGGGCACACGAATACTTTTCCAGAGAAAGTTCCTGTTCAGCTACGATGGGGAGTGTGGTCAATTCGTTCAGGAAAGTTTTAAAGCGTTCACAGATAAGTGCAGTTATAACTATGTGTGGGGTTCTTGCTCTGATTGGTGGTGGCCGACCATAACATATCGAGACCTGCCCGATACTATGGGCTTTAAACCGTAGCCGTAGCCCTAATACAAATTTTCCGAATTTCCATACGCTTTTACTGATATATTTGAATAAAAATACATTTTGTGTTTTGCATTCGTGCAAAGCAATGCTGAACATTCGAAAAAGAAACCAGAAGCAAAGTCACACAAAATTTTTGTGGGGGCGTGGCGTAATTAAAAATCATAAAAATTAGTTTTTTAAATTGACATGGTTCAAGCGCAGACCGTTTCTATACTGAAACTTATCAGTAACAATGCTCATTTGTGGCCCTCAATTGCTTCTATCAGTAGCTCTTTCTCTTCCATTAGTTGGTTTTCTTCGAAAATATGCAACGCCATAGATTCGCCATCTCGTGCATTTCATTATTAAAAAATAAAAATTTGCGAGACGAAGTTCGTCGGGTCAGCTAGTTTTTGTATCATTTTTCAGCTATGAAACGTTTGGTTTTCAAATCAAACAAAAGAATTCAAACAGAAGAATTGCAAAAGTGTGGCAACTATGCTGTTCAAATGAGTGATCTGTTGAGAGATCTGTATCGAATTTTTGACATTTTCGTTTTTGAAACTTATTTTATGTAAATGCTAATATGGCATTCAACCATTCAACCGGAAATGAGCTTCGTCGTCAAGTTTTCCTAAATATCACTCGACCTTAGTTCTTGAGCGAGCAATATGTATAAAATATTTGTGGATAAAAACCATTGCAAGCAACCTTGCACGGAGTCGGTATCCTAAGGGACAAAACTCGGTCTTCATGAACACAGAAGCAATATTACCCCCGACGCCGGCTTAGTTTGCAAGGAACACCGCAAGACGCACGCCGGTTCCTATGGGTCAATGCTGGGTGGAGATACTCTTGAAATACCCCTCAACAATCATTCTCGCAGATGTGGAAAGAAGGATTGCACTTTGTGTGTTGACGCCCGGGTTCAGCAAGGAGCAGGCTACACTTGCACAGGACCGTAGAACAACTCCAACTTTAACAATCGGGAGGCGCTTCTACACTTCCTGAATCTCGCAAAATGAATATAAAATATCAGCCACTATCAACACAAATGAGGAAGTGACACCAAAACGGCACTTGATGTGCTAATTGTGCTACCTGGCTGTGGTAGCACAACCACTCAGCCAACAAAACAACAGGGTGGCTTAGGACTGTTGAAAGTGGCACTTGTTCATTGAGGCAGCAACACGAATATGCGATTTTGACATTTCAAATTCAATTTGAACAGATTTTTTGTTTGCATGTCGTGCAGTGATAAAATCCTTGTTGTGGAAGGTCTATCGGAACTGTCATAGAAACAAAACCCTGTATTAGGTGTTGATGCAATTTTCGTTCATCTTTTCAAGCAACGACTTGTCTTCCAAGGCGTCCAAAGTGTTTGGTTTGCTTGCGTAAGCTCAGCGAAACTTGGCCAAAAACAACAATAGTCAGTTGTAAAGAGTCGGTGAAATTATGCAAACAAGTTGAAGAGAAACAAATTCAACTAAACTAAATTGAATTGAATTGAATTGGCAATAAATATAATCTATATTGAAAGTTTTAGCAAATTCTTGCTAACCATGTATTTTTAAAATTTGTTTACTCAATAGACTAAAAAATAGAAAATATGTGTTTAAATTTTTTTATGAAAAAAAGTTTCAACTTTGAGCCGCTTTTGCACACACACTAATTAATTTTTTGCACAGACTTTTTAGGGTTTTCTTAGCTGGAGTTTTAACTTTCAAATGACATCAAAATTGTTCAATTCTGAGTCTAAAAATTTTTGGGAATTGTGTCTATGAAACGAATCACTGTGCGACCTTGGTGAATAGGCAGCCCTTGGCATCAAGTCTGTCAATAAAGTGAATTGAAATGCTTTTAGTGTTATATTTCATGGTTTATTGCTTCATGATCAAATATCTCCGAAAATGTATCGAGTTTGAATTGATTTCGCACCTCACCTGCTGTTCACACTCACTGCGGCCACGGCCATTAACTCATGAACAGTCTGCATTGCAACACTTTTGTTGTTGCTTTCTTCAACAGATTTTGTTCTCGTTTGAAACAGACTCAAAGCGACAATAGTCGGTCCATGTTTCGACATGCAAGTCAACATTTTATCACTGATGCTTTTTATTTGGTTGTTGCTATTACTAACAATTGTTGCATGAAATACTGAATGATTGATGCATTGAAGATTGCATTCATTAGCTACAAATTTCATTTATTGAAAAAAAAACTATGGTTGGCATCGCAGCGCCGTTCAGCTTAGCACGTCGCTCATTGAAAGTGTCGCAGTTTTTATTTTCATTCACCTTTGACCGCTTTATGGTTTTGTAATTTGCGAGCATCGCATTGACGAATCAGAAAATACCACAATTGCAACTGCAATTCATAACGACACTTTGCCACTTTAAACATTCGTGAACTTGAAGCGAAATTGTCCAATCATTCGACTTTAACGTGGAATTAACTAACTAACTAATTAATTCACTGACTTACTAACTAAACACGAAGGTCGTCAGATAAATGTGGCGGCCCGCCAACGAGAGCGCCCATCGGATCGCTGGAAACATGAAACCATTACACAAACACACACATACACACGCTCGAACAAACGCAAATCTGGCACCGCCAACCGATGAAAGCTTCGGGCAAAAGCTTTGCAAAACAATAATGAACAAAATACAGTCCATTTCATAATTATATCACCATCTCATTTTTATATAACTTCTTTGCAAAAGGAAACCCTTGCAAAAAATTTGCCAATTGTTTTTTGTGTGTTATTAAAAGTAACATATAATTGTCATTTTTTAAATAATAAACTATTGTTTCATATAAATTTCAAACAAAATATTTGTTTACTGTTTCATAACTATATCACCACTAATCAAATACTAATTTGTCTTGATGTCAAAACAATTTTTTTCGACATTGTAACATATCTATGTAACAGCCTTATTTTTTTTTTTAGTTTACATATACGTAATTTCAGATAACTAATAAAACACAATAGGCAATTTTACTGGAAATGATTTCTTTACAAAACACTTACAAAAATGAAGTGGTGATATAGTTGTGAAATGTCCCGCCACGCCGCATACAATGCCAATACTCCGTTTCCCTTTTCCCGCTTTCACATATCACGGCTCACCCCAACCGTTTAATTAAAGTCATAAACGAGTTTCTGCCCCCTCGCAACAGTCAGCTGTCGGCATTGCATGGCGGCCACCCCTTCTAAACACAACTTATGGAATAGTCCGAGCAGAAGTCGCGCTGTTGCTGCGCTCACGCAAAATGAAAATAAAAAAAGACGCAAATAAAAATGAAATGTTTGCGAACGCCGCAAAATGGCAGCGGCGAGTTGGGGCAAGCTGCACGCCTCAATTAGGCAATATTGTGTTCCACCTTTTTAACTTTTCTAGCACTTTGCACCGGGCTTTTTCGCTTCTCGCCACGTTGCACACAATTTTGCATGCGTCGCACTTTCCATTCGAGCGAGGCCGGGCGAAGTTGGGCAGTAGTAGTCATCGTTTGCCTACCGCGACTAGTAGCAGGATTGGGCGTTTGGCACCGTTGGTCTCTCTGTCTGACTTTTCTGTGTGTGTGCGCGTGAGTGTGTGTGTGTGTCGCACAGCATCTCGTGCTACTCACTCGTATGTATGTACACACATATGTGCACCTTACACCGGCAACGCGTGCTCGGCATCGCGCGACGCCGCCCAACGCTCACGTATAAATGTTTTACGACGTCCTTCAGTCATTTACTTTTATTGCCATATTTGCTCACTCAACGTTTATGATGATCATTTTAAGCCGTTTTTATGGGCCACGCCACTTATTCCATGAATCTCTGTGTATTTGTGAATCGCTACGTATGCGTGCGTGCGTGCGTGCTGCGCACGACTGTATGCGCATTTGTGTGGATGTATTTTGGCGCATACGAACACACACACACACACATGTACAATACGCGTCATCATACTCGTATGCTACCCATTGGCTTGGGATCATGTCCTGTCGACTGCTTCTTCTTGCCGTCTTGACTGCTTTTCGCATTTGGTGTTTTATTCGTGTAAGTGTGAGTGTGAGTGTTTTTAGTGTAAAAAAAAATGTTTGCTGCTCATTTCTTTTTCTGCTTGGCGTTTTCATTGACGGCACCTCATTAACTTGCTTTGTGCATTGGGCCTAATTACGGTCCACCTGATCGTCATCATCCAACAACTTGCCGCCCCAACGGCGCTGCTCTGCTGGCAACAGTCAAAATTAGCTGCTCGCTCGGATAGGCGCTCAAGGTGTCAATGGAAAACAAGAGACTGTCAGGCTCGACCAACACTCGTTTGCTTGACATTCGATCAGTTGGGTTTTCGAAAGTTTTTTTTTCAGGTACGCGTAATTTAGTCGAAAAATGATTTGAAAAATAATCGCAACATGCTTTCACTTTTTTACAATATTACAAAAACTCGAAACATCATAAGAACGACGAAGGACTTTGAAATTTCAAGGACATGTTTATTTCAAGGAATTATTTTAAAAATTTAGCGCATTGTAGAATAACAATATGTGTATCAAATGAAAGAGAAAAATCCTTAGAATTTTAGAAAAATTATTTTTTGGGTGAAAAAGGACGATGAGGTATTGAAAATGTCCTTTTAAAACTTTATTCTTGAATATCCCTGCAAATTTGCGATAGTTTTTTTTTTTTTTAAATATATCTTAAGGACTAATATGAACACTACTACATCTTTGAATTTCGTCCTTCTGTAAACTAACACAGTGATACGCAAGAAAGCACACTTGAGCAAGGACCACTGTGAATGCCTTCTTGTTGCACTTTGAAGCTAAACCAGTCTGAACTATTGTTGCAGAGAAAATCAATAGAGTAGGAAGGGAAATGTAGAAAGGGCGCTAATATCGAAAAGCTGTAAGTGCTGTATTATTTCTAGCTTTTTTAGCGCAGTGACCGCTGATGAACCCAACGAGCCGTCTCATAGAAGATCGAATGGGAGACAGTCGAAATTACAGTTTTCAAAGACAAGACCGTACTTTGTCATGAGAATGCTTAAGGTTATAAGTTCGCCGGTTAATATTCGTGTACAGAGCAAATATCGGAGCCAACGCAAAATCGTTCCCTTCGGTGCAGGCGATGAGTGTCCTTTTGCTTCGTTTCCTGCTACTACAGTGAGGTCCAGCGATGTCCTATGCTCTAAGGGTTGGTTTGACACTAACGGTACTATATACAATTGACATTTTTGTGCTACCTACGAATTGACTGACCATTCACTGTCTATTGAGCTTTATAAAAAATTCCAAGTAATTTAGGACGCTTATCTTGCCCGTGCTCCTCTATGGCGCTGAAGCATGGACAATGACACGAAACGACATAGCGGCCCTTGGAGTGTTCGAGAGGAAGGTGCTTCGCAAAATCTTCGGCCCTGTTCGGGTTGGTGACGACTATCGCATACGAACCAATAACGAGCTGTATGAGCTGTATAAGGACATGGACGTAGCGCAGCGAATTAACATCCAGCGGCTACGCTGGCTCGGTCATGTCTGCCGCATGGACGACGAAGCTCCGGCGAAAAAGGTATTCGATGCGATGGTTGGAGGTCGACGGCGAAGAGGGAGGCCGTGTCTCCGGTGGAAGGACCAAGTGGAAGAGGCCCTGGTATCTCTTGGTGTGACCAACTGGAGAAGGCGCGCGCGAAGCAGAGGCGCCTGGAGAGAAGTTTTGCGGCAGGCCGTAACCCGATAACGGGTTGTTATGGCCAGTTAAGTAAGTAAGTAAGTAATTTAGGGAGTGGGGAGCAGCCGCCGTGGCTCAGTTGGTTAGTGCGCGGTCCAGCGAGTCGAATGCAGAGCGACGCAAGTTCGAATACTGCATGTAGTAACACCTAAAAAAATAACGGGAAACTCGTTTTCTCTTTCGCTGGCTGCCCTCTCAGCTGGAAATGACAAACCTCTGAGAGTAAAAATTGCCTATGAAAAAGCTCCCAACATGCCGTTCGGAACCGGCATAAAACTAAAAAATTCACACGCACAACACGGGTGGTTGCGGGAAGCTAGGCCTTAGTCTCGCGTAAGCGGGTGTCGTGTCAATCAATTATTATTATTATTATTAATATTAAATTAAAAATTATTAATTTAGGGAGTGAGTGGTTTTGATTCTTGACCGCATGTGGTATCTCAATGGGCCTTCATGGTCTAAACGAGCTCTGCCACACATACTTACCTACCTACGACATGACAGCAGCCGATTCATGGGAATTTAAGCTTGCTCTTTCCAGGTAGGTTGAGCTAAATGGTCTAGGGGTTAATCCCTCGAAGACTGTTTTGGTACCGTTCACCCGAAAATACAAAACACCGAAGTTTAAGCTGTCTAAACTTGACGGCATCATGCATTATGCGGCCCATCCTAAGTAACGGAGCCATTGTCTGGTCGCCAGCTACGGGCACCAAGACCTTGGTAACGCAACTGATGAAGATGCAGAGACTAGCGGCTATGGGAATAGCAGGCACGGTCAAAAACTACCCCCAGGCTGGGCTGGAGGTGATCTTGCACCTCCATCTCATTGAGTTATTCATTAAGGGTTGCGCCACTAAAGGCGTCCTCAGACTGAGGGAGGCCAACTTGTGGAAGCGCCTATGGACACTCTGAAATTCTTAAGTTATTCGCGAAACCGGATATTGGATATCAGTTGGATTCCTGCACGGACTATCTGATCCTATACCTGGAATTCGACACGCGCGCACTAGCCTCATATCCTCAATGGGAGCTGACAGGTGTGACGAGAGACGCTTCCATTACCGTTTTCACCGACGGCTCCAAAATGTAGGAAGGTACTGGAGCTGGTCTCTACTCGGACGCACTGCAGACACAAATGTCATTGAGACTGCCGGATCTCTGCAGTATATTCCAAGCAGAGATCCATGCAATTTAGAAGGTTGCCGAACTTATCCGTGGCAGTGTCATCCCCACAGATGTCACAATTTTGGTGGATAGTCTGGCGGCGCTTAGAGCGCTGGAATCAATTGTTGTGAAATCAAAGGTAGTGCAGAGGTGTGATAAGGCACTTGAAGGCATTGGGCAGCACCAGGTGGGTTCCGGGCCGCTCAGGAGTGGCAGGAAACGAAGCAGCGGAAGAGATGGCAGGAAAATGGTTCGTATCCCTGTATATGTATATTGACAGGTTGCCCAAAAAGTAAATTGAGCCGTCATGGCGAACCAGGACCGACTATGGCGCCTTCCGGACACTGTGGCCCTCCCTCTCCTTGACGAAAACACGATTCGGATTCTCCTTGAACCCTCCATTTGACAGCTCGTTGGATTCATCACCGGACACTGCGCTATTGGACCTATGCTTACCAAATCGCGCCTCTCGTTCAGTGATGTCTGCCGTACCTGTGGAGATGAAGAAGAAGTAGAAACGATACAACACTTCCTGTGCCACTGCCCGGCTCTGCAGGAACGGGGGTCAAGATTCCTGACAGATCTGGCTTGCGCGGCGAAAGTCGAAATCTCGAATCTGCTCTCCTTCATAAAGAGGTCAAACTGGTTTCCCCTTGACTGAGACTATTGGTTAGCTCCGGAATACCATAAGAAGGGATTGACAATGGGCCATTTTGGCCTCCGATCGGAAGTGCGGTCCTGCCCCACACACCCTTCCCTACCTAACCTAACCTAAGCTAGCTTGCTTGGTAGCACTGCTTCAGATCTTGTTTAACTGACGTTAGGGAAACACGGCCAAATGGCGAAACAGCCAGTGCCAAAGCACTGATGTGAAGCTTTGTAGATTATGGAAAAATATTTTGAATAGTCTTGAAGAATGCTTAGTTAGTTGATATACTAGCATTTAAACTTAAAGGCCCCGAGTACCCAGTAAGGGAATTCGTAGCTACCTGGCAGATACCTGATGTATGGTTAGCATGGTTTATCGGCCTTCTGCTACCAGTATTTAGAATTCAAGTCGACGTCCCCAAGATTCAAGATTGAGGTACAATATGGTGGACACCCAGTAAAATAATTGATAACTAGCTGCCTGACAGTCCTAATAGATATGGATACCTGATTTATTTTCCTTTGCCATTATTTTCTTTTGATGGGTTGCAGCCGTTAGCCATTTGGTTCTAGTTAGATATTCTTTGCTTGGCTGGTATAACCGAATCAACATATTTGGCAAAGTACTTGCATTGTCGTTGACCACAATAACAACAATAAAAACAGCAAACAGCTTCTTAGTTTAATGTTTCGCAGCGACAAGTCATTCTTTGCTCCATAGGGGGGTGAAAGAAAAATAAAAATGCAGTAAAAGTTTTTATGTGCTTGATGGGCATTTATGAACGAAGCGACGAACGATGCTAACGTGAAGTCAATATGAGCGAATTTTAATCGGGAAAAGTTAAAAGCACAGCTAACTTTAAATCACCAATAAATGGCGGGGCTCAATAAATAAGACATCAATTTTGATTTTTCAAACGCCGACGCTTTTTCGTAGTCCTTCAATTTGTTCTCATTGTTGTTGTTGTTGATAAAAAGCAATGTTGAAAACGTTGTCGCTCAAGTAATGCCAGCACAAAGCGAAGCCGAAGCGCACCAAAGTGGTTAGAAGTCATACGGGGTTGAATGCTTGAGAAGGTCGAACCGGTAGTTTTTAATTTCTCCTATGAAGTCACAATTACAGACATGAGATCCATACATTGGACCTTCATTTTCATGACTACCTACAGCAAGTCCATGTCTGATATATACATGAATCTGAAACGGGCCACCCTGTATACGCAGCAGCAACATTTTGAGCGTTTGCAATTACGTGTCACTATTACTTTGGCGTTTTGTGTAGCTTTAAGTTTGGAAGCATTCACTTTGCCTAATTTGGCAAATTGTTGCTAGAACTTGACCGAATCACTTGAATAGTCTCTGCATGTCGTTAATGCACCAAACATTCACAAAGACTTGAGTACTGTGGGTGAATATTTTCGGCCGCAGGGCACTTGAGAAATAATTTCGAACAGTATGACACTTAATTGCTCGAAGCAGCTCCGCAATGGGCGGCGAGCTGATGTTCACTAAAGTAGTCGCAACTGAGTGCATGACTCGGAGACAAGACTCCACGCGTCACCTTCGGTGGAAATGTGTGTGAATTTGATAGCCAAAAAGTATATATATATATAAATATATATATCGCCGATGGCTTAAAACAACTGAACGGTCACTTAAAGTTCAAAAGAGTCATGTTCGAAAACCTACTTAACAACATCAAATAAAGAGACCGTAATGCAACTGTTGAAGCTTTTTATCGCCTGCGAAAGAATCCTTTCCTAATCCTTTCCTCTTCCTTGTGGGTTGCACGAAATGGTTTCCCCAACATCTATTCCGATGATGTTATTAATGTGATCGTATAACTAAGGGAAAAACATTGGATTCGTTACTACGACATCACCTCTATGGACGTTAATAGTGTAGCTGTCCCTTCTGAATAGCTCCGGGAAGTTTTCCTTGCATAGCCTTTAACACTCGCGACAAAGGCTTCTCCAAGGATGTTATTGGTGAGGTCGTGGATGGATGGATGGATGTGGAGTGGATCCAAGGAAATAACCTAAGGGAGGTCATTACCTTAAGCACTCAGGCTTTGTGGACCATTGTACTTAAGGCTCAGGAGAAAGGTTGATAGGGAATGGGAAAAGAAAAGAGAAAGTGGGTGGAAAGGGAGAAAGGGTTATGAGATCTACTATGCAAATTTCCCGGACTTTAATGAATCTCAGGAGATCACACAGGGTGAGAGAATGAACATCGTCCATTCTCATAACATCTGAACCCAGCGTGCGCAATCTCGTTCTAGAGAAGGCGGGAAATGCACAGACAAAATGCTCTGTACTATCTACCTCCTCTAGGCAAGACGTGCAAGTAGGATCTTCGATGATATCCATGTTGACCATATGTCGCCCCCCATGGATTGTGTCCTGTGATTAACCCGACCATTGGACGGAGATCTTTCTTTCTCAGCTTGTGGAGGAAATTCCCTGCCAACTGTCGTGAAAGTATGTGTGACCCCTCAAGATGTCACATGAATGACCTTGTAAATGCTCAAACTTAATGCAGTCAAGTTGCAAAATGGTCGCCAAAGACCTGCCAACAAATAATCGAACTTTAAGCACATCCAGCAAATCGAACTCGAACTCTGTTGAATGCAGTTTTCAAGTACGTGATTTTACGGCGCAATAGGATTGACCGCACCAGCACACGGCCGAGTGTTTACTCATACGAGCTGCAGTGAAGCAGCTCGAAACGTTATTCAATTAAACGCTCAACCAAATTAAACTTACATGGCGGCAAATTGCAATTCAAATTGTCGCAGCCACAACAGCAGTCGACATTCCAACAACTGCCACATTGTCTCAGCACGCCGCCCTCTACAAAAATCGAGAGCGCATATAATAAATATGTATTTATGCTATTTACATGTATCGAAGTTGCAGGCGATAACAACAGCAAACGCATGTCGAGACAAAGCAGTCGTGGTGGACTGCAGTGGTCCAAGTGCTGCTCGGCGTCATTCTTTGTGCCCTAACTGCTGAAGTGGCATCGGAGACGAACGAATTGTCGAAATTCGCTATGCAATGCAAATAATCACCGACACAAAATCTCGTGCGTGTCGATGTGTGTGTGCGCAAGTATTGGTCTCTCCAACCGCCCAAACATTTTTGCTGCCCCCTGACCGTGTCCAGCCATGCGACGGCGATCGGCATTTTCAAAGCAAGTGCGACATACAAGTAGAGGCCGCTCCAACTGACCGTCGCACAGGCGCTGGCTGACCTGAAACAGTCGGCCGAACTAAGCGCCCAAGCGTTGGCGCAACGAATTTCCGTACTGCCAATATTTACGCAGTCATTTAAGATTATCCTAATTGAGAATCTCTGCGAAAATCTCAACAGTCCGCACCGCCGACCGGGCAGTATCGAGGGATGCGGTCATAAACACAAGCAACACATATCGAATTTAAAGACAAACAGAGACTTGTGTGCGCGTTGTTGTGCGCATTCGGTCGAAAACGAAGCACATAAAATCGCAATCAATTGACTGTTCTTGGAAGGACAAAACGACTGGGGTGGAAGGATGGTTCGTTAGTCCGGCGGCTTAGAGTGTGAGGCACATACGCCATTTTTGTTGCACATTTTATATCGAAGAAAACGCATGTATGTGCTGTGTTTTGTTCAGCTTGATAGAGAAGTGAGGGGGTGCTTCTCGAGATTATTTAGTGTTCTCAACCCAGGTAGATGTTTTCGAGCTCAGATCTTAGCTTCAGACCAGGAAATATGAATGAATAAATGGGATAATCTGTAGACACCCGGAGTGGCCAACTTAGGCTTATAACCGTACGCCACTTCAATAATTAGTCTGTTATCTGGACGAAAAGGTTTTCTATCTATCTATCCTATCCATCCTATCTATCCCATCTATTCTATCTATTCTACCTTTCCTATCTATACTATCCATCCTATCTATCCTACCTATCGTATCTTTCCTATCTATCCTATCCATCTTATCTCTCCTATCTATCGTATCTATCCTATCCATCCTATCTATCCTATCTATCCATCATATCTACCCTACCTATCGTATCTATCGTATCTATCATATCTATCCTATCTATCCTATCCATCCTATCCATCCTATCCATCTTATCCATCTTATCCATCCTATCCATCCTATCCATTCTATCCATCCTATCCATCCTATCCATCCTATCCATCCTATCCATCCTATCCATCCTATCCATTCTATCTATCCTATCCTTCCTATCTATCCTATCTATCGTATCTATCTTTTCCATCCTAACTTTCCTATCTATCCTATCTATCCTATCCATCCTCTCCATCCTATCCATCCTAACTATCCTATCTATCGTATCTATCCTATCCATCCTATCTATCCCATTTATCCTAGCTATCGTTTCTCTCCTATCTATCCTATCTATCGTATCTATCCTATCCATCCTATTCTACCTATCCTATCTATCCTACCCAGACTATCTATCCTACCTATCGTATCTAACCTATCTATTCCTTCTATCCTATCTATCCTATCTATCCTACCCAGACTATCTATCCTACCTATCGTATCTAACCTATCTATTCCTTCTATCCTATCGATCCTATCTATCTTATCCATCCTATCCATCCTATCTATCCTATCCATCCATCCTATCTATCCTATCCATCTTATCTATCCTATCTATCCTATCCATCCTATCTATCCGATCTATCCTACCTACCCTATCTATCCTATCTTATCTATCCTATCTTATCTATCCTATCTTATTCTATATATATGTTGTTCAGACCATCAAACTCGTTCAGATATGTTTTGGGCGAAATTATGCCAAATGGTCGAACAACGTTTAATCCAATCATAGTTTGGAAACATTTTACTTGCAATAATAACAGAGAAGGATTACTCATCGCATATCTTCCCACACACATACATCGGTGTGGGATGCATCGGTTTTTGAGAGCATAGAGTGTAAATAAATATTCGATTGTTTGCCATTTCCTCTATGAAACACAATAGCTAAACTATAGAAAGGCCTAACACCAATATGCCGTCAATTGAAATCATTTAATTTGAGAACCGAAAAAACACAGAGAAATATTTGGAAGTCAATTTATATGAGTTCAAATCAGACAATTCAAATAGTTAAATACAAAACCTGATTGCTTTCGTGAACTAACTAATTCATGCAAATGCTGAATGAACATTGAAATCGAGAGGATGTGATTTTTAGTTTTAGATAGTTTTAAAAATCGCATCAAATGTGTGCATGCGACCACTTTTTCCTCAGTGTAATTAGTGTAGTTGGCAGCGCGCTTCCTTTATGGCAACAACAGTCTGCAAGATGGGTCAGCTGCGATAAGTCAATAGTGTTTATTTGCTTTGGCTTATTTGTTATTGCTGTTCAAAACTATGTTTTCTTTTCAGTATTCTGACTTGAATTGTTGCTGTATGCGATATATGGAACTTTGCATGCTTCAATTGTTTTAGTTTTAGCTCAATTGACATTTGAGGGGTTGTCGCCGGATGACTTTTCGATTGGTCGTCCTGCCTGCCAACCCGCACGGTTGACCGGCTGACAATTTGAGCAATTCTTGTTGCACAGCCATTCGATAACTAACAACACACATTGTTGGATTTTGATTTTTGCCTTAGCCGCTGACCGTTAGGGTGACGCAAGTGGAAACGGTAATCCTTTGAAATGTATTAGTGAAAGTTGAAATTCAAAGGGTTTCATTTGGTTGCCGTCATTGTTGTTGCAAATATGACCTGCGCTGAGTCCGCCCAACAGGGGGACTTACCTACATGGCAACTTACATGGCGGCGTTTAAATGGAAATCTGGAGAAAACGAAGCGCAGTCTCTGATGTGTTTCACTTAATCAGGAGTAAGCCGTCTTAGGGATTTCCTGTGCTCAGATTTGATGGTATTCACAACAAGTCTTGTAGACCAGTGCCTGTTAGTGCGGACATGATTTCTAACCTAACCTAAAATGACATGATTCAAGTTTTTTTTTCATGATTCAGGCTCAAGCTTTATGTTAGAGTTTAAACACGAAAAGATTTTTATGATTACAATGAATTAAATATGACTGAAGAATTGAAAATGGGAATTATTAAACCATGAATGTTAGTACTGACCCATGCTTCAAGTATTCGACTGATATGCGAGCAGATAATTCTGATCAAAAAATATATTTATTTAATCAGCCCATGAACATAAAGAACTTACTGACTATAGGAAAACAAATGTTAAAAAAATTTAAGGGAAGGCTCCCCTGGATTTGGGCAAAAATAAGGCAAAGTTTGTAATTTTTTTGTGGGATAATGAAAAGGCGTACAAACTTCCGGTTTTGACTATTAAATTCGTCTATTATTTAGGAGTTTAAAAAGTTAAAAAACTTGATAAAATTCAAAATGGCGGCTACAAAATGGCGATTTCCGTAGGCCTCTGCGCGCCAAACATCGCTCGAGAACTGTAATCCTGCAGCCTCTTGTAGTGGACTGAAATCAAAAAGCATTGTCATTACTTAAAGATAACAAAATTGTCTGTGCATTGAACCAGACTCAAAAAATTGAAACGAAAAATTCTTGCACAATGAATATTTGAAGAAAAAAGTTAAATTTGTTGCACCTTTTTTTAATTTCAACCACATTTAAAAATTAAAAATAAATAACTATTTATGCAAATTGTAGGTTCAAGGCATACAGAAAATCAAATACATTCGAGCAGTTTTTAGATGAAGAAAATCGGATCATTAGATCAAGTCCGGTGATTTCAGTTAGATTGGAAAAAATGGTTTCGAGATAAACGCGTTTGAAGCAAATTAGAGCAGTGGAGCGTCCCGTAGCGCGCGTGAGACAGGTGTGTTCTCCCATGAAAATACGCGTCGTATCAAAAAATCCTTTTACACACATATTCTACATATATGTAGCCTTCGTTTTATGCAAAAAAAAAAAAACCATTTTTCGGTCCAAATCCAGGGGAGCCTTCCCTTAAACAAAATTTTAAAATACCCGGAATTCTTCAATAAATCGATCGAACTGATATTATTTTTTTTCAATCATGTCAAGCAATACCCGCAATCCGAAGCTTCCTTCCATCTTGGGAAACACTTTGCATAGGCTGATTTTGAGATCGCCTTCAGCTCTTTCTGGGAATTCTCCTCTATCGCCACCATTCGTCTTAAAACGTCTTCCTCGAAATGTTGACTTGAGTCGCGGAAATAGCAAAAAGTCACCAAGAGATGCCCACTTTTGGATATACTGGGACAAGTCCTTAAAGCAAAGTCTTTATTTTTCATTAAAGAATCTTTAGGGTCACAAAACTTCGACTCGAAAAAACCCCATAAGGACAAAAGCACCGACTCGCTACACATAATTTTCGCAGATTGCATCTGAGATTTGATCTGAGTTTTAGCTTCTTAGGTCTTGGTTTCCATTCACTGTACACGCGCTGTGTTTGTGTTTGCCTACAAGTTGCTGGAACGAATTAGTTTTCAAAACAACAACAACACCTATAGAGGGTATTAAGGGTAACACAGCAGCGAGCGTGACAACTGGGCCATAACTTGGCGTTACCCCCAGTGAACCGCTGACAGGATCATGACGACAGCCACGAGATCAGCTGCTCATATATAACAGCAGCAAGTGCCATAACATTTTATGAGCGGCTGCTGCAAGTGCAACAACGGTTGCCGACACATGCGGCTTTTTTGCCGTTATTATTGTTGTTGCCGTTGCAAGTATCCTTGCGGTGCGCAACTTTAACTGCTGGCAGTTGCATAATTCAAGGCAGCAATATAAATAAACGCACACAGGCAGATAGACACACACACACACACGCACACACACACACATTGCAACATCGGTGCAGGCGGCGGGCCATCGTCGACGATTCTTATCCCAGCGCCAGCAGGATAATCACACTTTTAATCGTGATTTAAGTTTATGGCGTCTTGCTTCGGGCCGCCTACGCGCCACAGTCACTGCACGTCGCCTATTGCGGTTGCCTGGTTACTTCGACCGCGTATCCCTTGCAGGTGGCACATGGTCATGTGTTTGTGTTGTTGCCAGCTGTAGGCTCGTTAAATTGTTCGAAACTTTGCTGCTGACTGCTACAGCAGCGTTGTCCTTCCGATTGGTGGCGTTCGCGTCGCGCAAAGCAATTTTCATTTTACTGCCGCTGCTCCCCATTGTCATCTTCATCTCAGTTGTTATTGCTACAGTTTGTTCAATTTCTTTTTTTTTTTGTTTGTTGTTGTTGTTGTCATTCGATGTTGTGCCAGCAACGGTTGCTGCAGTGGCGCCACTGCAGTCGGGCCCATTCTCACGGGTGTGATTTGTTGTTAATGTGCCTCGCGCCAACAACAACAACAACATCAACAACGATAACGATAACTGCAGCCGCTGATTGCCACTGTTGGCCACATTTGCGGCGCGTCTGCTTAATTAGGCCCGGCACTGAAGTGTCGAAGTTTAAGCCACTTTCTGACCAATGCCCATAGTTGGATCCATGTCGAATATGAATGTGTTGGCCCACATACTTAGTTCGAAAACTTATCAAATGCGAAATCCAAGTTTATTGAAATTGGAACCGATTAGGGGGTCCAAGACTAGTTTAGCCCTTTAAGGAATCGATTAATATTCAATGGCTTCGGTATGGGTGAGAAATTTCATAAATATTCAACATTTTGTAGAGCAATTTTGCTTTGGCATTGTTCAAATATGGCCAATTATTTGACCAATGCTTTCGAATACAAACGAGAAAACTTATCAATTCGAATATTGTACAAGGAATAAGTTCAGAATATTTTCGATTAACTTTTAAACGTTTTATATTCTGCATTGAGATGCAATCTAACCAGAAGTTTTAATGTCCGAAAGAAGAAACAGCTGACACATTGTTACGAATATTAGTTTTGCTACCTCACCGTAGGCTTATTCGTTTCGCTGGATTGTGCTGCAAAAATAAAACACACCAAATTTCTTCAACGCAGCTGTACAGTAGTAGTCACTTGGCTTGCAATTTAACACTTTGCTGCCTATACACTTCTTACTTATTGGACTAGTCTGTGCTCAGTGTTGCCAGATACCTGAAATTACTTTGTCCTAAATCTTAAA
Source organism: Melieria omissa (assembly GCA_963971225.1). Taxonomy (NCBI): domain Eukaryota; kingdom Metazoa; phylum Arthropoda; class Insecta; order Diptera; family Ulidiidae; genus Melieria; species Melieria omissa. The sequence goes on from OZ020268.1 coordinate 82,677,728, forward strand.
AAAAGTTAAATTTCCTCCTAAAGGTTAAAAATATTTCCCAACTTTTTTTATAATTTATTTAAAAGGACTAATGATTTTAATTTTAATTTTAAAGGTATTAAACTTCTCATAAAAAATAAAAATATATACATATAATTGTTTTTAATGCAGTATTTTTTATTCATCTTCAGCTTAACAACAAAAGCTAAATAAAAAGTGCCATTTTTGGTGCGATTTCATTCTGACAGCAATAAGTAAGAACGGGATAAAACGAGCTGACATCTTGTAAGCTTACAAATTTTTAACACAAAATTCTTTCTATTCTTTGACTATTAAAATAGTTGCCAAAATATGTTTACATACTTCGTTATACAAAAATCTCCCAAAAATCCACTAAGGATCCGAAAACCCCCTTAACATAAAATAAAAATTTTCTAAACTTTCTCCTTTCTAACAATTCTGCCTCCTAAAAATTCTCCTAAAATGCCAAGAATCTCCTAAATCTAGGAGGAAATCTCCTGATCTGGCAACAATTCATATTCTAAAATTATAAAATTAAAATTATAAATTAAAATTTGCCTTCCTTTCCTGTGCCTTGCACAGTGATACAGCGAGCAGTATCATCACAATATATTCATGGTGAGGATCACCAGGAGAAGAAATGTATTTCGCAAAAAACCTTTTAAGCCTTAAAAAAACCCTTTAGATTGTTCTTCATTGGCGCCTAAATAAGGTATGAAGGTTGACTTGCTTGAGAAATAACACACAAAACATTGGGTTTTATGAAGATTTCGAAGGATTGCAATCGAATCTTGTTGCTTGAGCCCACTTTAACATATGTGTAGGTTGAAAGGCACAACGATAAAAGGTATTTAAGTATAATTAAGAAAAAAGATTAATTAAAGGACCGAACCCTGTGCCACATTTGTGCTAGATGTCTTCAACAACACGAATAGATCGATCATGGAGAAAGTTCGTAATCTTTTGAGAAATAAGCAACACATCAAAATTTTGCCAAAAAAGATTTGTGCGAGTTTCAGTCAAAAGCCTGGGATGTGTGTAGTACAAGAGCCTTGATTTCACTAGGAATTTGAGCGCTATGGCAGCAGCTATGGAGTGCAGCTCCCGTCGATTGCTGCTTCACAGCTCATACTGGCGAGCACCAAACCTAGATTTGTGCTGAAAAGTGTATAGGACTGCAGCTGATAGTGTCTTCTAACATGCTGAAGATACGCCTGCACTGGTCACACCCATCGACAGGACTACGAGAGGCCTTCAATGTATTCGCAGTATCGGGGTGATTTGATATTATTGTGGGTAATTAAAATATATCATTAGCTAACAACATTATCTGAGGGTATTTATATAAAATTTCATGTTGATAACTTCATTAGTTTGTTTGCTACCTCCAGTCAGCGACGATGAAAATGACTGACGCGACGTGATGTGTTGCTTCTTCACGACAACGCACCGGTTAACATTGCGCGGCTCTCCAAGGCTGCTGTACGAGAGTGCGGGTTCGAGGAAAGTAACGACCCACCCTACAGCCCGGACCTGGCCCCCAGTGACTACTTTTTTCCCAAATTTAAAAAAAGACCTCAGGGGAAAGCGATTTGCTGACGATAATGAGCTCAAGTCCGCTGTAAATGAGCATTTTTCGGGCATTTCGGGCCAAGAAGAAAACTATTTTTTTAAGGGAATAGAAAAACTTATTTCGCGATCAAACAAATGTATTGAAATCATGGGAGACTATATTGGAAAATAAATTTTTTTCAAGGTTTTATCTTTTTTCTAACATACCCATACCGAGAATACATTGAACGCCCCTCGTATGAGACTGCAGCAAGGAGACTTAAATGGAGATAGATCCAAGGAATCCAGGGACCGGAAATAACACTTATTTATGAAAACTATATTTGAAATGACTATGCAGGAAAGGTCATACAAATAAATGAAATGTACAAATACATTTCTTTTCGCACCGAGAATCAAACTTGGCAATATCCACAAATAACAGTTTTAGTTCGATTTTTATCTTAGTTGTCCTATGATGACAATTATTGGTGACTTTTATTTAAAAAAGTCACATAAAAATCACTTTTATTTTTAAAGGCATCACTAAAAATTATTCAATGACTCTTATTTGTAAACTTTTATTACAAAGTTATTTATAAAAGTCATCAATAAAAATCATTCACTGACTTTTAGTTATAAAACTTTTATTTATAAAAGTCATCAATAAAAATCAGTCAGTGACTTTTCATTATAAAACTTTTATTTATGAAAGTCATCAATAAAAATCAGTCAGTGACTTTTATTTTTTAAGGCATCAATAAAAATCATTCAATGACTTATTTACCAAACTTTTATTTATAAAAGTCATCAATAAAACTCACTCAGATAATTGCTTTTATAGTCAAATAATTGTTTTTATAGGATTTTTTTAAATATATAAAAAAATCTGCTATTTGCTGAGTCATCAAATAAAAGTAAAAAAATAACTCTTAAATATTGATTTTTATATCAGGTGTACAACTTTGCTTCCGCCGTATTTTTCCAAAATTAAAAGCTTTATTGCGAAAAAGTGCTTACAGATGTATTATTCAAAGTATTGTCCGTCGCTAGCGACAACTTTCTCCCATCTTTCCGGCAATTTTCGGATCCCGGCTCGAAAAAAGGAGTCCTCTTTTGACGCTATCCATGAAGCAATCCATTTTTCCAATTCTTCGAAGGATTGAAAATGTTGATCTGCCAGGCCGTGTGCCATCGAACGGAATAGGTGGAAGTCAGAAGGGGCGACATCTGGGGAATACGGCGGGTGGGGCAAGACTTCCCATTTCAGCGTTTCCAGGTATTTTTGACCACTTTTGCGACGTGAGGCCGAGCATTGTCGTGTTGGAGGATGACTTTTTCATGTCGCTCTTGATATTTTTGAAACGTTGAAACCACTCCCGACACGTTCTTTCACTCAGAGCAGCATCGCCGTAAGTTTCTGAGAGCATTCGATGCGCTTCAGCTGCATTTTTTTCGAATTGTAACAGAAAAGTAAAACTTCCCGCAAATGGCGAGAATTGGGCACATAAACGGACATTTTCGAGCGTGAATAATACGAAAACAAGAACAACTGTCACTGAAACGGCGATGACAATTCGTTAGGCACTGTCCACACTCACTTTAAAGGCATTACCATCTATGTATTTCAACCTCAGCCTCAGCCGGTACAGCCATCTATCGGAAAACGGCGGAAGCAAAGTTGTACACCTGATAATAAAACTTGTAACTGTTATGATTCCTGAAGGAATGAAATTAAGTAGACGCATAGGTGTCTGAAATCAAGTGCTGTAAGTAAGTAAGTGAGTAGCTGACCAACTCAAAGACTCTGCTTGATATATTCAAATACATTTTCTGAATTGCATTAATTAATTAGTCACATTGAATTGAATTAATTAGTCTACTTTTTTTTTTATTGTCTCACTTACCGTTATTATGAGTGAGAAATAGATTTTCCGCTTCCTGTTGCTGATCGCTGCCGTTGCTGCTGGGCGTGTAATCGTAGGAATTGTTGGCGCCGAGAATGTTGCCGTTGCCGCCACCGACAATGTTTGTGTTTATACTGGATTTGTACGGCAACTGTTGTTGACGTTGTTGTGCACGCAATGCTGACTGTTGCTGTTGTTGTTGTTGTTGTTGTTGCAGTTGCGCTGTTGGCTGCTGTGGCGGCGTATATGGATTATTGTAAATGTTGCGCACGTCAGCTGGCGGCTGCTGTTGCTGTTGTTGTTGCGACTGTTGTGCGCTGCCACTAAGACCGTTCACTGTAAAATGACGCGATTTACCTGTAGAATATGAAAAAGAAGAAACAACAACAACAATAGAAAATTAACAACAACTTCCGTTTCCGTTTGTGATACTGCATTGAAATCATAAAACGCCTACACACAAATACTCGTACACCTGCAAATATATATGAGCGATTTATATGACTGCGAGACTGTGTCTGTGTGTGTGTCGTCGTATATGTATTTATGCTCAATTATGCAATTGGATTTCTTCTTTGGGTTTCTGGCCGCTCGCAGCAGTTTGCTCTTTTGCCACTGCGAAACGGTTGAGCAGTGCACACGTTTTAATTGTGCCATCGAAAATATGTTAATGCGGCTTCAATTAAGTCCTTTACTCTTTGCAACAAACCCCTCAGGCCGTTCTCCACCCATTTGTAGCGCATTTTTCGCGCTCTGTCACAATTTCAACACACAGCTTTAACCACTTCTCGGCAGCCATATGCAAAAATCACCTTTTGTTCCAAGCCAACGCGTACACATCACACACACACACACCCACACACACACGCTGCCTTCGTTTGTTCGGTTATGTAGGTATGTATGTATGTATGTAGATACGAGTTGTCTGTATGAATGAATGAATTATGCAAGTTTTATTCATAATAATAAGGGTTGCGGAAATGATGACGCGGAAGCTGTGGTAATGAAGCTGCAAGGATCCATGGACGGACGAACGGCTGGCCGTGGCAAGAGAGCTTTACATGTGTGGACTTTTTGTTTTTGTTTTCGTTGTTGACATTGCTCCGCTGCTGCTGCTTTGGCGTATTAATTATGCATTCGCCGGCGTGAAGCATCAACACATTGTTTGAAATTTAAATGTGCAGCATAACACTGTCGGCCGCCTAGCAATTACACATATTTTCAGTATTTTTTATGTTGCATACACAAAAACTCCCGCTAGTTGCATTGATTTATGACTTGGGGGCCAAATAGTTGGGCGCTTTGCTTGGCTTGCTCGGTGCAGGAACTTAACTATTATAAGTTTTTTAAGAAAATAATTGCAGTGTAACCATTAAAATGTAAGATACATTTTTGTTGTTGTTGAATTTAATTATTATTTGCGACAATTAATTTTTACGTTGTATAATAAGAGTTATGGGAAACACATTTTTTTGGTTCTCAAGATTTTTTATTTAATGATGGGGTGAATTTTTTTCTTATGGTGAATCGGCATACGAAAACCATGTAACATCACATTTTAGGTATACGATGTGTTCAGCAATTTGATGTAAAATACTACGAAGAACATTTTTGTGTAGCATTTTAACCCTTTAGCTCTTATATTAATGGGTCAATTTGACCCTTTTTCTAAAATGCCAAAAATATCCTGTAAAACAGGACTTTTTAAGGACAAAATGTACCAAGAAAATATTCGCCATAAAATTCTACTATAGGTCTCTGAATACATCAAGGCTCAGAAATAAACTTGAACGCCAGAATAAAGCCAAAACTGAAAATGTGTTCAAGTGTTTATTTCGTACTTATTCAAAGTTGGTACTAAAATTACCTACAAAACTTGATTTTTGAGGATTAGTGTGTATGGGAAAAATGTTGAATGCAAAATTTCACTATAAGCCGCCGTACAAAAGAAAGCTCTAGATATAATATATTTAAGGTATTCAAGATAATAGTTACAGCCGACGTTAACAAATTCTCAGTGGCAATAATTACACTGTGCAAGTCGAAAATTGCAACAAGCGGGGGACCTACTGAGTGACTTTTCTATAGATATACTGAGTTGAGATCCACCAGCCGTTTGGCTGAATTGGCTCTAGTTTATGAGAAATCCTACTTTGAATTTTGCTCATTTTAGTCGAGTTCGTCGCTTAAGTCTTCGAATGTTTAAATGCTAATTGGTCCTAAATCTTTCTGAATATCGCTTTACTATATTCGGCAAGTTTGTAGATATTTTAACAACCAACAAATTTGCTTAAGACACCAATACAAAAAAAAATACATTCAAATTGTGTTTTCGACAAAAATGTCCCAAAAACCCCACTTTCGTCGAGGCATGAAAACAGTATGGCGAACCCTCGTGAAAAAAATAAATGAGTATGCCTTTAGATATAGGGTTGGCGCGTGCATCTAACAAACTAAAAATGTTGCCTGGGAAATGCCCATAAAAGGCGTGGCTCGGCGTCAAATTTCAAAGTTTTTATCAAAAAAACTCAATTAATCTTCAACTGATTTACACGATATGGATATCAAACGAAAGGTATTTTTCATGCCTTTCTTTTGTTGTGCAACATTAGATGTACTAATAAAAAGTTTTAAGCGAAAAAAAAAATTTTTATAAAAATTTATAAAAATATAAAAAAACTTTTTTTATAAAAATTTTTTTTCTCAAAAAAATCCATTACTACAAAAAGTTTGTTACTATTTTGTATCCTGTGAAATTCCCTTTACAATGAAATATAAAAATGTATACTTTTGTGTTTTCTAAATATATTTTTTAAATTTTTTCTAACTTGACTCTGGGTCCAAAGCCATTTCGTAGTGGTGGGTTCAAACCGCACCCAAACAAAAATATTGCTAATACAAAATATGGTTTCGAATGGTATTCGGCTGAAAAGTTGTATGCAAATAGAATATTGAATATGCTGCCTTGCGAGTGAGCTTACAATCGCGTAGTTTCCATAAGCAGGTTGCCTCCACAAGTTCACCATTCACAGCACTTGCTGAACTACTCTATAGGTCAATATTTCAAGTGTCGAGTATTCAAATTCGAACACAACTACACAGATGTTTAAACAATTATGCGTATTGTTGCAAGCAAAATCAGTCAGACGGACATGGCTAAATCATGAAAATATCCCTCAACGCCTCACAGTTTAGCTCTCAGTTGACGTTTCGTCTTTCGCCAACACCTTCGATTGACCTTTGCGACTCAAGTTCGCCCAATTTTCGGCTGCTGAGAGCAACACGAAACGGCCAAAAAAAAAAGAGGCGAAACGGCATTCAATGCAAATTGCGCTATTTACGCAAATTTTATTGCCAGCGATTTTATATTTATGCGTCCTTTTTTCTTTCACTTATACGCCGCGACGGGTCTCCAAAATGACATGCAGCGACGAACCAATGCGCCAAATGGCCGCACACAATGTCATTGTGGCCACGTGTGGCTGTATCTGTGTGTGTGTGTGTATATGTGTGTGTATGTTTGCGAGCATCTTTGTGTGTATGCATGTGTTGTTGTGCATATTTTAGTAGTTTCGCACAGTGGGATTTGCCTTCGCCACTAAATCAGGCAATTTGAGTTTCTTTTTGTTGTTGCGTCTCTGTCGTTGTTTAGAGGCAATTTTTGGCACAGTTTTGTTTCCTGCTTTTTACGAATCCTTAAACACATACATACATACGCAATTTGAACAACACTTTTCCTTTAAACCCTTTTTGCTATTTTCTGCTGTCTATGCGTGACTGTGTGTGTTTATGTGTGTGTGTGTGTGTATTTGGAGCACAATTTGCAGCACTTAGGGCCGTCTGCGCTATGCCTCGGGACTTGTCTGATTTGCCTATACTTATGTATGTACAAATGCATGCATATGTATATGGGTGTGTGTGTGTGTGTGTGTATTTGCGTCGCATTGAAATTATGTGATTTCGCGCCATTATGATGCTAAACGGGCTCTCGCCTCAATAAGCAATTGTCGTGATTTTCCATTTTACGCCTTTGTTATATTGCTGCATTGTTGTTGTTGCTGTTTGCTGCCGATTTTGCCGCATCACACATTGCCCGAATGTGTGCGTTGATTTTTTATTGCGGCCGCCCTAAGTCAACTGCCACCGGGAAGCTGCCCCCGAAGGCTGTCATATTTGCTTTCACATACACACACACACACATATATATATGTATATATTTGTACATACATACATATGTAGGTGCGCCAAAGCAGTCACAGAGCCCAGTTCGACGACAGCATCAAAGGATCTCAGGCATCATGCAACGATTTAAGGTGGATTTTTCGAATTTAAAATACGTGCAGCAATTTTTCACAATTTATGAGCAGAAAATTGGATTTGCACAAATCCCCAATGGCAAATCTTCAATTCAGATCAGAAATCAGTCTGATAAATTGTAAATCAGTATTGGGTATTTAAATTTGATATCTTCAAATTTTAAACTCTTCGAAAGAAAAGCTTTAAAATGCATTAAAACAATTAAATGACGTGACCAGATAAGAACCAAAACGATAAGATAATAAACTTAAATACAACAACAACAACGGTGTAAGATGTCAAATTGATTGTGACTTTATTTTGAAACTTAATCGATGTCATTACTTATGGAAGAATGTATCATTCGCTGGCAGTGCTTCAAGCCGTGGCTCAAATTTTTGATGACTCGGTCAAATATGTACGAAAAGAAAGTTGGCCTTGAGCTTGTCCAAAGTGATTAGTGTGTTGTGTTAGTGTTGGCCTGATGTAGCCTCAGAGATATTAATCGAGGGTTGTCAAGTCGCATGATTGTGCTGCAACCAATTGATGAACACACTTCTTTCTACTTTACAACCTTCGAGCGTTGTGTCGCTTGTATGGCGTTTGACGCCATCTTGTTAGAACCACAGCTGGTACATATTTGTGTATTGATATTGTCGAGGTCTGGACACAGAAAGTTTATATTGCTCTATACCAAGGTCCATTGACCTGCTAACGATGCCTATTTTCTCATTTTGAAAGGAATAAGGACCAATGATGTCGTCAATCTTTGTGACTGCATTGATGCTTGATGGAAGACTTGAGAAATGTGTTCGCTTCAATAATGGCAACTTTGCTTGTTGTTAGTGGCTATGCTGAGATAGAAACGAAAAGCTGATTTCTTGAGCATAATTCGAATCTCCGACCAACAGTTGCAGCGAGTGAACGAGTTAACTTTTTTTTTGGAGAAAGAGATGGAAATTGGAGATTTTTACTGGAGAAAGTTCAAATTTTAAATTTTACGTTTTAGGCTTCTATGTGATTTTATTAGCAACATTCCATAAGACATTTTTTCAATTTCATACTCGAACCCGGATTTTAGAGTGTTTTTCTATAAGAGCAACCACATCGCTGTGGCTGCAATAATTACTTTACGCATAACGAAAACTTGAATATATCTTCATTTACTTTAGCCAAAATTACAAAACAAAAATATCTAAGTTGAGAGAAAATGTATAATTAAAAAGTTATCTAATATGTCTGCTACTTTTTCCTTTACTATGTCAAAATATACCATTAAAAAAACCCGAATACTTCTCTTCCTTAAAATTTAATATTCAGTTTATTAATTTCGTATATTTCCTAAAACTTAAAACTATTCTAAGGACCAACAAAAAATGTCTTTTTGAAACCACAGAGGGTTCAGAAGTCCACAAAGTAGCATGTTGCCATATGGCAACAAAATAGCGAAAGGGTTAAACAGACCCGCTCGGCTTTCAACGTACAGATCATGTCTGCAAATTAGTCTACGCTTGTCGTAAGCACATACTTGCACAAAATACGTTTGTTGTTGTGAGCATCACAGATCTTACTGCAAAATAAGTCGAGTTGATGCTCTGGTGATGCCGAATTGAGCTGTTCGACGCCGTATTAAAATTTCTGGGTCTTCTTCGATATTGACAGTTACGGTCACTTGGCACAATCCTCAATCTTCAAGGTCCAAAAGAACGCTGAACTCACGCTCATGCCCAGAAACCACGATGAACTCGCGTTGTGTATTTACAATTGAGCTGGAATTTCGATAAAATTTTAAAAAAATTTCCAAACATTCGAAAAGCGTATAACAATGCATGATGAAAGTACCAACTATAATAAATATTTTTTAATATTTAAACTTCATTGATATTGTAACGATGAGCCACTCTGTGCTGTGCTATTCATGAATGCTTTTCCAAGCATACTTTTAGGCATGCACTTTGGAGTACGGCAAACATGCTATAATTCCGCTATGGCGAGGATGGTTCGCGAAGGTGATGAGCTGTGCTAGAACAATCGAGATAGAGAGTACAATTAGAATATGCAAGAAACATCGACGCGATAAGAAAACAAGTATAAAAAGCAGCAGTGTGCAGCGCAAAGAGTCGAGTCTTAGTTGAATAAGCAAAGTGGTAACAAGTGTAGATACAAGCAAAGTGTAAATATGTAAATAAAGTGATTGTTGGTTTCTGACTGCGTTTTGCGCTGAGTAATTGAAATGGTTTCATTTTCAAGCACAATCCAAAACGCATAGAGAAGTCATTTTCGTAACAATATCTTTGGCATTTACTGAGACATCGCTACGTACATGTATACGTATTTGATCTCTTTACCCGATCTTGACAAACGTTGCCTTCCTCTCTCAACTGCAGTCTAGAGCTGATAGCGCTTGATCCTTTCAACGAAGAAACCACATTCCTTTTCGTTATGATGCTCATGTATGAAAAAGCTGCCACTTTCATCTACGAGTACCGAACTATGATGTCTTAAGCATCTTAATTGGATAGGCGTCCAGTAAAAGTGAGCAAACTCTCGCTGTCTTTTTGTAATGCATTGTGTTCTGGAACATTGTGTTGACAAGATACTTTCGCCGAATTATTATTTCTAGATTGAAATTCTTAACTTTGGTGCACAACAGAAATAAACATTACACAAGATGGCCACTAACGTTTTCAATCCCGAAGCATTTTTAAAAATCCCAGTATTTAGTGGCCCCAATTCCGGGATTCGAGATTGGAAAACGCCTCCGTGATCCCGGCATTGAAAGCCCTAATTGCCACATTATGAGGCAGCTTCGAGTCCACTAGAACTGGATATCCTACAGTGTACTTGAAGATTTTGTGCATAAGTCAATATTCGTAAAGTGTGTCTTTGCAAAGTCAACGATGACTGGAATTAAATAAATGGAACCAAAAAAAAGGACACCAAATTTTTCGCCACACTTTGATGAACAGCCAAAACCATACAAAGCTGCACACGAATGCATTTACCAAAAACCAAAGGGGGGAAAAAATCCAACGCAAAGCAAGTACGCTGTGAGAAGCGCCAATTAGACGGACAAATTGTGTACTGGACAAAAATTCTTGAAATTTGAGCGAAAGTAAAACTTGACGAATTATGGCGAGGTGCAACAAGGATCATCATGTTTCCGCTTGGCTGCATGCAATAATTTGAAAACGAAACTAATTCGCGGGAAAACAGACAGAAAACGGACAGAAAGCTGTGTGGAAACAAAGGCAAATGCGACCATCGAGCAAAGGAGAAACCGCAGCAAAAAGTGGCGCAGCAACGCGTCAATTGTGAGCAGCGTGCAATGCCTGCGGCAAGGAGTCACAACGCGAGGTAGTAACCGGTTACTTGCGCAACTATTTCTATTTCTATTTCGTTGCACAAACACAACGCCAACATTAAATTGTGTTATTCTGGCTGAATGTTGCTTTTTATGCGCTCAGCCAATTTAGCAGTGACGCAGCGATTTGCCGCTTGTAAGTCAGTTGGCGACTCAATTTGATTGCCAGCCACTCAACGTCAATGCAAATGCAACGAATTGCACCAGTGGCACGTCAAGACATAGTGAAATGCGTTTCGCCGCCAAACGTTACCACAGCGACAAAAAAATAGCAAAAACTACCAGTGGGCCGACTCGTCGCTGCAGTTGGTTATTAAAAAAATTTCTAACAAAAAAGCGTTTTACAAAAAAAAGTTGTTAATTGTAGTGAACGAAGCACGCTTGTGTGTGTGTGTGTTTGTGTGAGTGTGTGTGTGAGCAACACGCTTGCCCGGCGGCGTTTTCATGCTGCGCCGCATTGACTTAGCCGGCGCGAAAGTTGCATTGCGCCGGTTAGCGACACGTGCGACGAGTGCGTGTGTTCAAATTAAAACGCCGTTATCCGTAATCCACGAAGCGAAAGTACGCAAATATTATTCGATACAAAAACCCGACGCACACAGTGCAGGGTTGCCATGCGCCGCGGTTTTCGGGGACCAGCTTTGGCTTGGAATATCGAACTTCCCAGGCAACTATGAGCTGTAAATCGGTTCTAAACCGAAATAGTTGCAAATTGAAGTATTCGACTATTTGGTCGTTTGAACAACTTCAATTTGAACCACCTCAACTTGGTGCTACTGTCAGACAAGGTTTGCCTCTACGCTGTCGACCTCCAAACAGAATGAGCTCCCTATAGGTTTCAAGTTTTGTCAGTTGACAAAGGTCTCTACTACTCGATTGCCTACCGAGACCGTAGTAGCAAGAGTGATTGATCGCTTTAACTCCAGGCTGACCTCATTGCTGCTGTTAACCCTTAACCCCTGTTAAAATGCTACTTTGTGAACGTCTGAACCCTCTGGGGTTTCAAGAATTCGTTTTTTGGTGGTCCTTCGAATAGTTTGAAGGTTTTAGGAAATATACGAAATTATTAAACTGAGTATTTAACTTTAAAGAAGAGAAGTATATACGTTTTTTTAATTTATTTTATTTATATATTATTATTATTTTATTTTGTTTTAGTTTATTTTATTTTATTTTATTTTATTTTATTTTATTTTATTTTATTTTATTTTATTTTATTTTATTTTATTTTATTTTATTTTATTTTATTTTATTTTATTTTATTTTAATTTATTTTTTATTTTATTTTATTTTATTTTATTTTATTTTATTTTATTTTATTTTATTTTATTTTATTTTATTTTATTTTATTTTATTTTATTTTATTTTATTTTATTTTATTTTATTTTATTTTATTTTATTTTATTTTATTTATTTTATTTTATTTTATTTTACTTTATTTTATTTTATTTTATTTTATTTTATTTTATTTTATTTTATTTTATTTTATTTTATTTTATTTTATTATTTATTTTATTTATTTTCAATGCTCTTCAGTTTTATTTTGAAATTTAATCCCATCCAAGAACTAAATTTCTCAATTTCATTTCATATAAAATCGTTCAAAATATATTTTTGAAAAATTTGAAAAACAAAATTCCGACACATTCCAAATACCAGTGTTTCAGTCAGTTTAAAACATGTTTCGGTTCGGCAACAGAGCAGTCTACTAATTTTATTTGTTAATTTTTTTAAATTTTGTTTATTTTTTATAAAAATTCGTATATTCTTCGTACAATTTATAAAAAACTCTTTTCCTTTCAACATCATCAATGTTTTCTCTCAGAGCAATTCAAAAGTGATGTTTGATTTGCACATTAAAAAATTTAAAAAATATTGAAAAAATTAAAAAAGTTTAAATTATTAAAAAATAGTTAATAAAAATAATTAATTTAATTTAATATTTTATATATTTAATATATTAATATTTAAAATATTTCTAAAATAATATTTTTAAAGAAATCCGTATAAGGAAATGCATACTCTTCAAAGTTGTATGGCAACTCTAAAGTGTACACTTTGCTCACACGATACAAGTAGCACATTATATCTGGGCTGAGAATTTGTTGTTTTTGTTGTTGCCTTTGTGTGTTCAATACATTATATACAAACACATCCTGCTAATGATTTGCTGCAAATGTCATTTGCTGCAAGAACGCAACTCTAAACGACATTTGACATATTTAAGTATGAGACACGTTGATTGCATTAGAATTACACGAACCTTGTTGTAACGTAGCACCACGCAGTGATAACGGGGAATTGACAGTAGTCAGTTTGAAAGTCATGGCTCAGGCAAACGTTGCACAATACTTCGACTCCATACAAAATTGGGGCAAAAATTGAAGCAGTAATGCAAAATTATATTTTTTAGAATATATTAGAATTAATTCATATTTTAGCAAAAAAATTCCATAATAATTAAAAATATTAGATAATATGGCTCATAAAGGGTTAACTAGGTTTATAAAACACATTCATAATTCGCGACATTGATTTGGTCACACAATTTGTTCGCAATTTTAACTCAAGTGATTTCTGTAAAAAATTAACATTAGAAGTTTCGAAAAAATTTTATATTTTTCAAAGACGCAAAAAGATGTGGAATGTTTTTTGCGGATTTAAGAGAGGAAAGTCCATTTAAAAAAAGTCGCGAACAGGATTTACCCCAGTAAATCTAATCGTTCTATGGTTATTTTTAATTTTCATTGATAAAAAAATTCATTTTTGAATATTCGTAAAAAAAGACTATTTATGCTAAACAAAAAAGACCGATCAGCGGTCCCAGTCCTATCAATGTAGTTTTAACCCTTTCAGTCACAATGTCCAATATATTGGACTATAGCCCATACAATTCATACAGCCAGGTTTATTTTCATGTCGGTAAGGGTTAATATTAAAAGAAATTGATGGCCCAACTACAACAATACATTTTCTACAATTTTTTTTTTATACAAGTACCTAAATTTCATTTTTCATCTTCATAATTTTTTGTTAAAATATATTCGACTTTTTCGGATCCCAGCTTAATTAAACAATTACCGTTAACATGATACTACTTTCGTCCAAATCCGCAATAATTTGTTTGTTTTTTTGTCAACTCTCGAAGCACTGTGTTTCGTTTTGAACATTTACTTAACTAACCTCAAAAAAAAATTTTGTTTGCCTACTCGCCAGAAAATTTACAAAGCGTTAAATGTGAAATGATGAATGAAAGTAATCTCAAGGCGATCTACGGAAGCGGCTATACCTTTCAGATCAGTGATGAGTGATCATAAGACACTTAGCTGAGTCTCGATCATGGCCAAACATGGAATGATGGAAGAGGTTTTAGAGGCTTTCGAGTGTATTAGCTGGCAGGCAGCTATTTGTCAGACCTATCCTTACATTATTTGACCCAACATTAACTTACCCAGCCTGCTATCTGGTAGCGAACCTCTTAATAGTATAAAACCCCCACTGAAGATAACAATTGGGGTTTACGCTCATGCAACTAGTCCCAGCCTTCGCTTACTCCAATTAATTAATCCTGACGCTTGTTTCAACACAGCGTTAACTAACTAACTAATGATTAGCATTTGACCTAAAACTTGTTCAGACCGGTTTACATATGTCTTCGCTGCAACAATGCGTCTCTGGCAATTGTGGAATAATTTCACCATTATAACGCACCGAAGTGAACCTCAACGAGATGAATGAATAAACGCGCGTGAAATTCGATGCATTCAATTCTATGCAAGTTTCCATTGTTAACGCAGAGTTAACACGAAATCAGGCTAATAATAAACAAAAATAACAATGACGCCAAAAACATAATGCCGAAAGAAAAAACGTGAATTTAGAAACGAATCGGCGAGTGCGACTGGCGGGCGAAACGGGCGTATGGGAACACATGCTGAGGTAGAGCGACAAAATCGAAAGACGCTCGTCGAGAGTTGAGCGACCGGGCGCTCGTGCGTAATTATTGCGTTTCAATTGTTGCAATTCTGGCAACACCCCGCTGCGTGCAGCGGCACAGCATCGTCGTTGCACGGTGCACGGCGGCTAATGATGTTGTTGGGCGACGGTCACCGGTCACTGACTGGTTGTGTGTCGGTGCGCTGCGGACGCCCACGGACACTACACCGCCGCAGGCTTCAAAGCGATTTCGACTGACGCGCCGCCAACCGGGCGAAAAGTGGGCAGTGACTCAGCGCCGCCCCGACCGAGTTTGACACACTGCCTTAAGGATGTGCGCTTGTAATGGTGTCACCGAACGTTATGTGCGGCCGGAAGTTGGTCATTATTTTGATTTGGAACTTTTATGATGTGGTTTTAGCATTTTCGATAATATGTGTTTGTGCGGTGGGGTGAGTGTTGCATTGTCCAAAATTTATTATTTTATTTATTAAAACGATATGTTTCGAGAGAAAGTGTGAAAAATGAGGGCTTGTTATCGCCTCGGCATGACGTCAATCATGTTTGGTGCGTTCTCTAATGAGTGTCTGAGGATGACATGGCGTTGTGATTCGTACAAAATTAAGCTGACACTCTAACAAGGTGGAACAACGTGAGTCTATAAATTTAGTTAAATTTTTTTTTCGATAATGCACAGTAGTTTTAATGCATGGAACCGCGGGACAAAATTAGAAAAAAAATTCCTCATATAATTTGGTATGCAAGTGAAGCGTGGTCTGAAGAATTGAAATCTCTATTTTGTTTTCTTAAATTTCTATAGTTTGGCAATGCCTGACTTGAATTTGCAATTTTCGTCATTTTTGGAAAGCTATAGCAACAAATGCGTTGGCTAGATTTTTTCAGATTTTACATTCAATCCGTTACGTCAACATTGATGATTCCAAAGAGTAGTAGAAATTGTCTTAGGACCCTTTGTTTTGCAATAAAAAAGATAAAAATAGATGCTTGCTTTATTTGTGCAGTTTTTTTTCATTTTTCGTATTGATTGCATACTTTCAGGGATAATAATTATTAATTCATTAATTAACTAGATTAACTTTTAGGGATGAATAAAATATATTTTGTCGAGAAAAAGGTGTTTAGACGACTTTTCAAATTGAATTATGTTCTGATATCGGAAGATAAAGAAAGAATGCTTCTTAAAATATAAAAAAACTTTTTACTTACTTTTTAGATATTTTCCTCTAAGTTTTGCCAAATTTTAGGTTTTTAATTTGGAAAAAATGTTAAAAGAAAAGTGAAGTAGAAGCCTCAGCTTTGCATATGTTGAGAAAACATTCAAAATAAAAATATCTGCATTAATTCTTAACCTATGTTGATAGTTTTAGGAACTTATTGCTAACCTTGGATTTTTACGATTTTTTTATCATTAGACAAAGAACCAGAAACCATTTTTTTGTGAAAAAGTTCTAACTTTAATAATAAAATAAAATAAAAAAATTAATATAATATATTTTGTCGAGAAACAGGGGTTTAGACCACTCAAATCAAAATTTGGTAATTTTCAGGTTTTTAGTTTTAAAAAATATTTCAAATTCAAAGTAAAGAAGAAGAAACATTAAACGCGAAATTGCCCAAATCAATTTTTAATCTATATTGAAAGTGTTAGGAACTTATTGCAAACATCGGAATTATACGATTTTTTTTTTACTCGTTAGACTAAAAAGCAGAAACAATTTGTTTGTTAAAAAGGTTTTTTTTTGACAGATTGTTTGGGGTTTAATTGGCGTTTTACCTTTCAAAGTTAAGTTCTGAGACTATACATATTTTTTGAATTTTGCCTATGAAACGAATTACTGTTTAATGTAGCGAAAAGCCCAAAAATATTAAGAATTTTATATAAATTTAATGTTTGATGCACAAAATATTCTAATAGGAAATCAAGTTTTGGTGTCTTTTGTCAGCGTACTTTGAAATTGACTCAATTTAGAAACGTATAACGAGTTGGCACAAATATTCGCTAATAAAAGTTTATTAGATTAAAAAAAAACGTTTTCTTTCGACGCTGTTTGGCCGCCGGCAAGAAAATGGCCAAATAAATATTGATTGCCCACTTTACTTTTCTCGGTATTATTCCACTAGACTCGTGGGAGTTTTGTTGTTGCAAAATATGAATACGCATTATTGCGCCCGCTCGCGAGCAGGTAAGTCAGATACATACAGATGCAGTTATGTAAAATTGCAGAAAATCAAGAAAGCAAATGTCAGCAAGTAGGAAATTGTTTTCTTTTGTAAATACTTTCATTTCATTTTCCATTGAATTGCCTCGAAACTTTGCCAAATTAGATTTCTCCCTATAATAATTTGGTTTTTTGTTCGAATGGCAACTTTTGTAAAGTGCCATAATTTGTTGTCGTTAGAAGAATTCCCATAGTCGCACAACTTTCAACAAAACAGCCATTACAGCCGAAACAGCCGCTTTATGCAAATTGGCTAACAGGGAAAAAGTTAAATTTCGATTTCGAAAAAAAAACGAGCAAGAAATAAGAACCAAAAAACGAGCTGTGTGAGCGTTAGCCAAACCAAACAACAAACGAGCAAAAAGACACACACACACACACAAACATGCAATCAATGCCACTCCACATCGAGCATTCACCGCAACGGAAAAACTTGCAAAAAATACAAATAAACCTCAATACAAAAACCAACAACAATGCCACAACAAATTTAATTAATTGACAACGGATTACAGCGGCGACCAATGGATGCAGCGACGCGACGCGCTTGAGTGACATCAAGTGGCGGCACGATAAACGATAACGTGGCAACGCCCAAACAAATCACCGTTCGTCCGTTGGGCGCTGCTAAGCCGAAACGTCCGGCCGCACCGAAGCCTTTTTTCTCCCATTAGTTTAGCTTCGTTCAGTGATGTTCAGCGAAAGCGGAAGCATTGCCGTGCAGAACTCAGCAAAGAAAACCAAAAACAAACGTTACGCTGATGACCTTTTATTGTTCCAATAGACAAAACGCTGCAAAATCAACTACAACAAAAACAATAAACAGTAACTAAGAATATTTCAGTCAACCGTATTCGACTTATTTAGGCGCTGCCAGGCGCCCTTTGACCATTCGACTGCGATTGATTTTCGCCCAAAGAACCAATCGAGTCTAGCTGAGGCCAACTTTAGTCTAATAGTGCAACCTAACTAAACAGGAACTCAATCAGATTTTTTCGTGTTTTAGCCAAAAATCTTCAATAATCAAAATAAAATTTTTAGCAAAACAAAAAAATTCATTATTTTTACATGAAACTGAAGGCTTCATTAAACAAAGTTCAAACGATCTAATTTTGGTCAAGTTTTGGGCAACAACTTGAGGCCATTTTGTAGGTAATTCCATTCCCATGCCCCACTCGCAGAAACTCTCGGCCCAATTGGCCAAAAAAGTGGGACTTTCGATTTTTACAAACTCCTCTTGAGGCCAATTTTTCGCCAGCAAAATTATTTTCCGTAGATAGGAAAACAAATGCTAATCATTTGGTTCAGGTCCGAACTATAAGGTGGATGTATAAGACAAAAAAACAGCCGGCACGACAAAGCTCCAGAAGCTTCTGGTGAGTGCCTATCGATGTGTGGCCTAGTGTTGACGTTGTTCTGATGGAACACGAATCCTGGCCTTTGTATTAGCCCAAGCTGGCCTCTTGTGGAGAATTGCTGTCTTCAGACGTTCCCGTTGTTGACAGCACAGGTCCAAACTAAGAGTTTCGTAGGAGAGCAATTCAAAGTAGATGATTCAGTGCCAAACACACAGCAAAGCCTTCTTGACATCATTTCTGGCTTGGCCATCGTTTGCGTCGGCTCATTGAGATTATACCACAACCGCTTTAACTTGACTTTGTTGTAAGTGATCTGGTCACTATCTGCTTCAGAAATGAGTCGATTTTTTCGCGACTAGCAATACGCAGATTGATAGATTCGGTCCATAAGGTTTTGTAAGTTAATTCATGTGGCATCCATACAACGAGCTTCTTTTTGTATTCAGTCTTATTGAAGTGGTTCACTGTTTTCTGTGCAATGTCTATTTTTTGCTAACCTTTTCTATTTTTATTATTTATTATTATCCTAATTTTTCAAACAAATCTGAGTTCAGCACTGACAAAGCTGTCTGAGAAGTTTTTTTACTACAAGATTTTATATTTCGAATGCCATCTTTAGACCACGTTCAAACAAAACTGAATGAAGCAATTACAAAACTGTCTGAACAATTTTTTTAGTACGATATCTAAGCTTTCTAACGTCATCTAGTGTGACTCGATTGTTAGATTTATTTTACTACACGTTACTTTATAGAAAAGGTGTGTACGACACCATTTCCAAAGCCATTCGAAAACTGCTACGTCGAACATGGAACTGAGATTTCTAACCTTACACATAGTTCGTACATTTAATGGATTCATTCGACTTCAATGTTTGAATCTTTCTTAAAGAATGTATTTGAATTGAGGTAAAAAGTCAAACTAAAAAGTCTCTAAATTTATTTTGCGTCTTGTTCGTTTACTACACAGTGTGACAATTATGTATTAAGACTGTCTCTAGAAAACACAATTAAAACACGATATCTGGTAATTTCGCTCTTTGCTACATGTTAAAATTTCAACATCAAACGAAAACGTGTTTTGCAAAATGAATTTTAATAAATATTAAGTGTCAACCAAATGTCATGAAATTGACAGTTAGTAGAGGTAGGTTGAAGCTTCAAAACGCATGTGCTCTCATATAGATGACGCCCTTGGTTGCTGAAATATGGTTCGAGTCTTAATACATAATTGTCGCAAGGTGTATATAAAGAAATAACATTCAGAAAATCCTGTATACTGCATACATAACAAGAACATTTCTTTTGGAAACCATAGAGGGTTCAAACACCCACAGTGTAGCATCTTGCCATATGGCAACAAACTAGCGAACACGTTAAGCGTTCTAAGCGTTTTGAACCTTAAGACAAAAGTGCTATTTTCTCTGTAGAAGAACCAAAAATTGGCCGAAATGGTGCCCCAAAGTTTTCAACCTAACAAAAATAGCTAATATGAAAAAATTTTACCAAAATAAATTTTACCAACTATAGCCAAGTTGCAACGAATGTAAATGTAATAAAACAGTTCCGTTTCCGACGCTATTCAAAAATCAATCAATCATTCAATATACCAATATTTGATCGTTGCTTTTTTTACGCATTATAAACTCCATTATAAAATTATTACATAGTTATGCGTCAACAACACAGTGCCGGATATAAAAACCTGTGCAGAAAAACCACAAATCCTGTTTAATCCTTGCAGCATGCATCCTTCCACGCGTTCATATTTCATACAACACACACGCACTGACAATGTTCGTCATAGATTTTATTTTCAAATGGCACATTCGAGTATGGATATTTGTGTATGAGTATGTGTGTGTGTGTGTGTGTGTTTAAGAAATCCTCGTACCACCAAAAAAAAAAACCGAAATTTAAGTTGTTTTATTGCTGTTGTCCATATTGATTTGTAGTGTCAATATGTTATTGAAGCGCAATTTTTTATGGGTAACAATAACAAAAAAAACTGTTAAATTTTGAGATTTTTAAGGGACATTTGGCTCACTCAACAATTTTGGAAGCAATACAAATTAATTTGTATTAGAAATTATGCTGAATTTGATGCCTCCATTTAATATTTTTTTAAGTACATTTGTAATATTCTGTTGTTCATTTGATAGCTCTTGAAGAACATTTGTTCAGCAAAAAAAGACGGATAATAAATAAAAAATATTTAATGTTTCAAGACCACACTTGATATCTTCTGAAGAGTATTTGATGAAATTTGCAGAGCAAATTACTTTTCTTAAATGCATTTAATACATTCTGAAGAACGTTGGATATCTTTTGAAGCTTGTTTGATACCATTTTAAAAATTTTTGAGCATGTTGGAAAGTGTTTGATGTTGTTTACGTCGGCGGAGCGGTAGAAATAAAAAGCCTTTTTCCATACTTTTCTACCTTTGGAAGAAGTTCTGAATATTTATATATACTTCTCACATCTGAAGTTCGTTTGATGCTATTTGAAAAACATTTGATCATTCTGCAATATGTTTGATGATATTTTATGGAAAACCTACTCCAAAGTAAGTTGTATCTAAAAGGTTTTCTGAACTACACTTCATATCTTCTGGAATTTTTTAAATGTAATACGAAGCATATTTGACTCTTCTAAAATTAAGTATTTCATCGTAAATATCTTCAGAGTTGTATTTGTTGTTATTTGAAAGGCGGATAACCATTTTAAAAAATTATACGATGCATAATTGAGTTATTCAAAGTAATCGATAGTACAACTGAACGATTCGAATCACATTGAATTTTCCTAAAAAATTTCATTTTCTTCTGAAGTTCATTTGTAACTAATCGAACGTGTTTGATCATTTTAGAAAGTGTCTGATGCGTGATGTGATTTGAATGTAAATTGACTTTTTCAGTAATACATTTGATTTTAAATTGATTTTAATTTTAAAAAGTGTCTGATGCGTTATAGACAGTAAGACATTTCATGCCTCTTTGCAGAGCATTAAATATTTTTGGAGCATTTTACTTGTTTTGATGCCTTTTTAAGGAAATTTTTCGTTTTCAGAAATAAATTTCATGTATTTTTAATCACATTTGACTTTTTCGTAATACGTTTAGTATGTACTAAGACACATTTGATGTGATCTGAAGAATATTTGACTTTTCTGAAACGCATTTGATGCTCTTGACTTTTCGAATTCTATTTGATGCATTTTTAATAACATTTGTCCTTCCTGAAGAAAATGTATTCCTTTCGAATTGCATTGAACACCTTGCGAAATTTATTTTATTCCTTTTGAAAAATGCTAAAACACGTTTCCTACGTTTTGCAGTGTGAACTCTATTTGATGCCTTTTGAATGACATTTGACTTTTCTGAAATACATTTGTCGCTTTTTGAAATACATTTCATTTTCTGAAAATCATTCAATGTATTTTGTAGACAATTGTGATGCATCTTAAAAATTGTTTGATACCTTTTGAAGTACATTTGATATCTTTTTAGTTCTACTTGATGCCATTGAATAATATTTGACGCTTTCTGAAATGCATTTGACGCTTTTTGAAGTACATTTTATCTTCTGAAAATCATTCGATGTCTTTTGTAGGAAATTCTGACTTATCGGAAACATGTTTGATACCCTTTGAAGTACATTTGATATCTTTTGAGTTCTACTTGATGCCATTGAATAATATTTGACGCTTTCTGAAATGCATTTGACGCTTTTTGAAGTACATTTTATCTTCTGAAAATCATTCGATGTCTTTTGTAGAAAATTCTGACTTATCGGAAACATGTTTGATACCCTTTGAAGTACATTTGATATCTTTTGAGTTCTACTTGATGCCATTGAATAATATTTGACGCTTTCTGAAATGCATTTGACGCTTTTTGAAGTACATTTTATCTTCTGAAAATCATTCGATGTCTTTTGTAGAAAATTCTGACTCATCCGAAACATGTTTGATACCTTTTGAAGTGCATTTGATATCTTGTGAGCTCCATTTGATGTTATTGAATAATATTTGACTTTTCTGAAATACATTTGACGCTTCTGAATCTTCTGAAAATCGTGCGATGTCCTTTGTAGAAAATTCTAACTCATCCAAAACATGTTTGATACCTTTTGAAGTGCATTTGATATCTTCTGAACTCTATTTGATGTTATTGAATAATATTTGACTTTTCTGATATACATTTGATGCTTTCTAAAATGCATTTGACGCTTTTGGAAGAACATTTAGTCTTATGAAAATCATTCAATGACTTTTGTAGAAAATTCTGACTCATCCAAAACATGTTTGATACCTTTTGAAGTGCATTTGATATCTTCTGAACTCTATTTGATGCCTTTTGAATGACATTCGACTTTTCTGAAATACATTTGACGCTTTTGGAAGTACATTTCAACTTCATTCGATGTCTTTTGCAGACAAATTCTGACTCGTCTGTAATATGTTTGATACCTTTTGAAGTGCATTTGATACCTTCAGCAAACCCTAACACACGTTGATATCTTCTGAAATAAGTCCATGCGACTGTTCGAAAACATTTTTGAAGCATTATAAAGTGTATTTGAAATCTTATGCAGTACGTTTGATGCCTGATAAATCACACTTAACTATTCTCAAATACATTCAATGCTTTCTAAAGTGAATTTGATTGTCCTTCGCTATCTTAATTGAACAACATTGTGAGTGAAAGCTTCTGAAGAAGCTAAGATAAATCATAAAGAAAGTTGGTATCGATTTTATGGTTACTGCTACTAAGAACTGATTAGAATATGATAAGTGATCAATGCAGTTTGAAACAGAGTTGCTTTTTAAACATTACTTTATAAAGAGTTCATTAATTCACATAATCAGACCGAAAGTGGTTTACTTTGGTTTTTACTTCTTTACATGAAAATAACATTAGAAAAAAAAAATTGTATTTTATTATATTTTCGTAAGAAATTGTAAATATGCTGTATTAATTTTCGATTTCAGATATGTCGAATGTTAGAAACATATAATTAGAAAACTCTTTACTCAAAAAAAGGCTTACTGAAGGTTTAAAAAAAATCATTTGGCGGTATCTATGTTCAGCCATTAATGGGTTTAAGGATTAACAAGTGTTGCATGAGTACTGTGAAAAACATTATTAAAGTTTCAGTTCGAACAACAACGACAACACTTGTCTGGTATTAAATCAACACTTTGTCGCCGATTAACTGGTTCAATGCCCAGACACAGGACTGCACTGCAGTGCACGGCACAGGGAAACGAAATTAAAATCAATGCCAACATTTGGTGTTATTTAAAGCGATTCGACGGCGGTGCTTCAGCGAATTGCGTCGGACCAAGCAAATAGAAGACGACACACGCACGACACCCGCACCAAACGCTGCAACGCAGCCGAAAGCACGAACAAACGAACGAGCGAACGAAAGGACGAGCGAAGAGGGCGACGTAATTGCGCATTAGCATGATAGTTGAATAGATGTCCTTGCATTTGAAATTCACAAAACTAAAAGCACTCGCCGTGACTCGAACGCGGCGCCTCGGCAGTCACCGGCAAACCAGAACAGCTCAAGATTGCTGGGTGTGTGTGAATTGAATGGCAGTGGAGCGAGGATGCGAAGGGAATTGAAGTGAAAAGAAGGCAGCGCAGCGCAGTGGCGGTGGGCAAGTGACACTTAAAAAGGGCACACAAAAGGGTGCCGTGCGCATAAAACGATGGAAGGAGCAACGGCTGAATGTACAATGGCAGTGGCCGTGTGACAATGACAGTTGTCACCCTCAGCTGGCATGTCAGCGCAGCGGCAGCAGGACAGCGCGCGACAGCAGCACAAGTGGCATTAGAAGAAACCTGCATAAACCGAGTGCATGCGCAGCGCTCGCAGCATAAGCGGATTTGGCTTGGAATGCGGATTTGCCGGTACCACTCAACAACAATCTTCAGTTGTCGAGCCAGCTGGCAAAAGTTTTGACATTGCCGCGTTGCGCATTGCCGCCGATCGGCGTCATTTGAATTTCAATACATTTTCTAGTGCTGGCGGCAATGTTGTCGATCTCGCGATTCACGTTGTTTGATGCGAAGCTAATATCGAATGAATAGATATAGTAAAATATATATGGGGAGTACTTATAAAACTGCACGTTTTACTTAATTAAAAAAAACACATTTATTAGGCGAGTTGCTATATTTTTATTAAGCAGACACGTTTCGTTTTATTATGCAAAGAAATATCCAACAAATGGCTTCGTGGTTCTTATAACAGGCCATCGTTCTTTTTCTATTTTCGGTGATATTTTGACAATGATCCATTAGATTATGAATCTGAAATTTTAGTATTACTTTATATTATTATTATTATTTGTTTTATTATTTCTTTATACAAATTTACTTTATTCAAGTTTTTCAGCTCTTGTATTTAGGTCCCGTCAAAACTCTTATCTCTCTCTGTCTATTCTAGGACGCCTCTTTCTGTCTAAACAGCGCAATCATAGTTTGTTAGAAAATTTCCAAAAGCATCACTTTTGATGACCTAATCACCTCTACATTATCCACAACGCTCGGCGAGGGGCTCTTCGACAACAAAAGCCTTTAGTCAGTGTTGCCAGATCAAAAGATTTCCTCCTAGATTTGGTAGATTCTTGGGCTTTTAGGAGAATTTTTAATTTTTAATTAACTAGATACAAAAATAATGCATAGTCGAGGACCACTAATGTTATTATAGACAAAACAGGGCCAGAATATTTCGTCTCTCTTCCAAAAACTTACGTTTCATGGATACTATTGGATTGGAAATTTTAAAGAAATACAAACCAAAGCTGCAGTATGAGAGTTCTCCATATTACGCGAGGCCAGCCGTTGCTAGAAATTGAAAGTTGTATCACGATTATGCACCCAGCTACAACAGCTCCATGGTGACCGACTAACTGACGCAAAATGGCATCGCGACCTTCTCGGTGATTCTGCAACCTTCTTAGAGTCGCGACTTGGCTTCAGCAGATGGTTTTCTATTCCCAAAAGTGAATGTGTTGTTCACCATGGGTTCATCATGGGGTTTTAAGTACCGTCAAAAAAAGCTTGCACGCATATTCTTAACACTAGGATGAGCGACTAGTTTGTAGGCGCTAAGTGGAGCAACTGGGCCTGGCGAGGCCCGTAAGCGTAATCAGCTATTCCTACGATTTTCGCCCAGTTAGGCGTGGCATAGACAGCTGATACTTGGCGCACGTACTCTATGATAGTATAGCTATGTGTCGATGTAATTATTTGGGGGGATTTCTTAATAGGGTGGGGGGTTGAGGTGCCCCAAAAAGTAAAACTGCTATTTGTATATGGCACAACATTTAATTAATTAATTTATTGATTAAATTCAAATCAACAAAAAAAGAGACAGTTTACCTGCAGGACAGCCATGGCATAAAAATAGTTTATTTACACAGCCGTGTTCAAGGCCCATGAAATGTTTACATGTTTTCGTAAATATATGAAAAATGTACCTAAAATGTACGTAAGCCGTTAAACAAAAATTATTCAAACACGAGAAGCCATGTTTGGTGACTCAATTACAATTAATATGTGCAGTGGCGCACGCAAGGGGGATTATAAAACCCTTCATTTTATCTGTTTGTTACAAAAATTGCGGCTGGAAAATGTTCTTTCAAATAATGTGGCAAATGGCAATTGTAGGAACTGTCCGTCCCAATAAACGGTTTGTCCCAGAGGAGTTCAAAAAGTCGACGAATCGTAAACTGGAGGAAACATTGTTTGGCTATTACAACGAGCAAGTTTCATTGTGCTCATATGTGCCAAAAAAAATAAGGCAGTAATTTTGCTGTCAACACAGCATTATGTATCCAAAGTTGAGAATGCCAATAAAAGAAGCCTTATCAAATTTTGGATTACAACGAAAATAAAGCAGGTGTCGATACTATGGACCAGATGCTCAGTAGTTACTTGTGCAAGCGTGGCACAAACCGTTGGCCACTTTCCATGTTTTATAACATATTAGATATTGCTGGCCTGGCATCCTTTATTGTTCACGATTCGTTGAAACGATCACCCAAAACGGATAAACGTCGTGAATATCTAACGCTTTTAACGACTCAGTTGGTCACTCCTCACATGGAAAATAGGGCAATGAACAGTCACGTTAGCCGCTGGCCTAATATCAGTGCAGCTATGGCGAAATTTAATGTTTTTGTAAGTAATTATTAAAAATAAACTATTATGCATTGTTAATTCTGTCTTTATTATTACAGACACAAGCTTACTACCCAGCCCCAAGCACATCCGCACGACCAGACAAGAAACAACGAAAGGACTGTGCATGGTGTAAGCCTCAACATGACAAAAAACGGCGCAAAACCTTCTTCTCGTGTAACTCATGTAAAAATTGCATGTGCCTTGAACACGGCTCTGTAAAAAAACTATGTTTGTGCCATGGCTGTGCTGCAGAATAAACTGTCTCTATTTATGTTGATTTCAATTTAATCAATAAATAAATAATTTAAATGCTGTGCCATATACAAATAGCAGTTTTACTTTTTGGGGCACCTCAACCCCCACTCTCTTAAGAAATCCCCCCAAATAATTACTTCGACACACAGCTATACTATCATAGAGTACGTGTGCCAAGTATCAGCTGTCTATGCCACGCCTAACTGGGCGAAAATCGTAGGAATAGCTGATTACGCTTATGGGCCTCGCCAGGCCCAGTTGCTCCACTTAGCGCCTACATACATAAAGTGGTCATGTTTGTTCTACAAAATTTATGCAAATAACCTCTTGTTAGTTTCGTTTCGTTTAGAAAACATTAGCGATAGTTGGCATAAAATATTTCAGCGATCAGAGCTAAAGAAACAATTTGGCGACTACTCAAAGTCAAAATGGGCCTGGAAAAGCCCAGTTGCACATCCTAGTGTTAAGGACCTTCCAGAAATCGCCTTCCAAGGAGCCTTAGAGTCATAGAAACCTCATAACCTAGTTCGGAGACTCATTAATCAGACATCTTAGAGATGTCTTATAAAGTTTGTAGGATTCAAATAAGTTAACCCTCGGATGGACTTTGTCGTCTGGCCAGACGAAATGGTTCAAACAAATAAAAAACTCACAGATTCATCTCCCTTTTACAGTGTGTTTGTGGGTAACTAAGTTAGTATATATGAACATAATTTGTATATATATATACTTACATATGTTGCCTACCATATTAACATAATTAACGTCATCTGTCATTGTGCTTTACCTATGTCAGAAGCCTCGCCCAGTTTTCGTCTGGCCAGACGACAAAGTGCAAATGTGTAGTAACTATTTACTGCCCATCGGAGGGTTAAATACGTCATCAATATAATCGTCTTTGCGGTGTTGGACTTTCCAAGTCAACTTCACTGTGTGACAAAAATAAAAAAAAATTTCACACTCGAAAAAATCGATGTGAGCGTGAAACTAGAGACCAAACATACATAGTAATACTGCGTACACAGTTTTTTATTTCTACATCTTTTGTCGTTTTAAAAGGACTTCAAAATTTTAAAGGGGATGAAACATAAAAAAATATAAACAATACTTAACATTATTACAACATGGCGATATGTATATCAAATAAAAGAAGAAAAGGTCAAGAATTTAAATAAAATTTACTTTTTATCTATTTGGGAAAAAATATCATGAAAAAGGTCCTTTTAAAATTTTAATTCTTTATATCCTTGAAAATTTATAAAGAATTTTCTTGAAAAGTAAGTATGTTAAAGCCCGAAATCTCCTTGATGACGTGTGAAAATTTCATTAGTTTCACTTCATTGGTTTTGTATCTTTTTATTATTGAAACTACTGATACTCAACTAACACTGGACAACAAAATTAAATTTTTTTAAAAATAACAAGCTTCCGACAACGGATTCTGGAAGAGTCGATCAAAAAACCAAAAAAATATACGTGCATCAGCGTTTTGAAAGTGTACGTCTGAATTGTTTTTTAGGGGGTGTCAAAGATTTCTCCTTTTTGCACATTCTTATCGTGAATCGGCATACGAAAACCATGTAACCTCACATTTTAGGTATATCATGTGTTCAGCAATTTAATATAAAATACTACGAAGAAAATTTTTGTGGATCATTTTAACCCTGTAGCTCCTATTTGTATGGGTCAAATTTACCCTTTTTTTCTAAAAAGTCAAAGATGTCCTATAAAACAGGACTTTCTAAGGACAAAATGTACAACGAAAATATTCGCCATAAAATTCTACTATAGGTCTCTGAATACATCAAAGCTCAGAAATTAACTTGAACTCCAGAATTAAGACATTGCTGAAAATGTGTTTAAGTGTTTATTTCGTACTTAATCAAAATTGGTCTAAAATCTCCTACAAAACCTGATTTTTGAGGATTAGTGTGTATGGGAAAAATGTTGAACGCAAAATTTCACTAAAAGTCACCGTATAGAAAGCTCAAGATATAATATATATTATATAATTTTGGGTATTTAAGGTATTCATTACATTTTGCGTTTAGTTCTTGGCATTGAACAATGAAGAAACCAATGGTTCTAACATTAAAGAAAGATGAGTTTGGTTTGGACAGTTGACACTGTCTAACTTGAACTGTGCATCGTAAACATGGACGAAATTACGAGAGTTAATTTCAAGATCATAGGCGCAAAGAGAAACTTGTAGCAACAGCTGGCAATATCGGTAACCAAACAGACGGACTGAGTCGTAATTTTTTAAATCTTTTTTATGCCTTTAGTGCTCGACTACAACTCGAATATTAATGTTTATTCATCAATAGCAGCTGTTCAATTTTCCTGATCACTGTTTCTGATTACACAAACCTACTCTCGCAGTGTCAGAAGCTGTTGCGTGGTTCAAGTACACATTCGAACGGGTGCCTGAAACCGCCTCGCGAACGGCGACGATATCGATTACAAAGGATCACCCTTTGCGGTTTTCAGCTTTTCTACAAAAGCAGCAATAAACTGGGGTTGCAAGTGCCACACTACCGAATGCTGAAAATGCGGCAGTAGCAATGTTGAGTAAAACGCACCGAGCAAAAAACCATTGTGTTCAAAATTGAAATGAAAATGAATGAAATTTGTCATCAGCTTAAGGCTGCGCACCGCCACTTCACATAACCAGCCAGACAACAACAACACACCGAGCTGCACATTGTTGTCAAACATGTCAACCGATTGCAAATATTTGGCCGTATTAAATCAACACAATTGCTGTGCATCTGCGCGTGTGTGTGTGTGCGTGTGTGTGTGTATTTCTTTAGCAAGGACCTCCCCTCGTTGTCGTTTTACTTTTCAATGCACTCATTCATTGGTGTGGATTTTCGCGGTTTTTCAGCACATGTAGCGGCCGCAAATTAAGTCAGGTTGAAAGATAAAATATTTGTACTACTTTGCCGCTTGTTTGTTATAAACAAAAACAAAAAAAAATTCAATCAAAATATGTAAGAGGGGATTGTGGGAAAATTAAATGCAAGGCTTGCGCCTGTCGTTTTTCTGGACACAGCAATGAATGAAACGATGAAACGCCCAGAACACATTTCTGTGTGTATGTGTGTGACTTGCCATTACTAACGAACGCTGTGGTGTAAAATTAAAGTCCTGTCCTTCTGCGCTGCACATATGCTACTAGTTGCTTCAAAAACTGGCTAAGCATAGGACAGCTGTCGTTTGGGACATAAAGGAGGTGACAAGGGGAAGTGTTTCACACCTTATGTGGCTGCTCGACTTTGGTTCGAAGTGCAACGAAAACCCAAACCCTTCGCCCTGTTGAGGCATACTGCTTCAACGAGCTAACTCAGCATTGCTTGCTTCTTCATGGCATTCCGATGGCGTCTCCGATTACAGAGAAGTGTACAGTTTAATGAATGATTTTTTTTATTATTTTTTAGTTTAATTTATTTTAATTTTATTTTATTTTTATTTTACTTTTTTTATTTTATTTTATTTTCATTCAATTTTTATTTTATTTTATTTTATTTTATTTTATTTTATTTTATTTTATTTTATTTTATTTTATTTTTATTTTTTTTTTGTTTTACCTTATTTTTTGTATTTTATTTAATTTTTATATATTCTATTTTATTTAATTTAATTTTATTTTATTTTATTTTATTTTATTTTATTTTATTTTATGTTATTTTATTTTATTTTATTTTATTTTATTTTATTTTATTTTATTTTATTTATTTTATTTATTTTATTTATTTTATTTATTATTATTTTATTTATTTTATTTATTTTATTTATTTTATTTTTTTTATTTATTTTAATTATTTTATTTATTTTATTTAGTTTTTTTATTTTATTTATTTTATTTATGTTATTTATTTTATTTATTTTATTTATTTTATTTATTTTATTTATTTTATTTATTTTATTTATTTATTTTATTTATTTTATTTATTTTATTTATTTAATTTATTTAATTTATTTTATTTATTTTATTTATTTTATTTATTTTATTTATTTTAATTATTTTAATTATTTTATTTATTTTATTTATTTTATTTATTTGATTTATTTGATTTGATTTGATTTTATTTTATTTTATTTTATTTTATTTTATTTTATTTTATTTTATTTTATTTTATTTTATTTTATTTTATTTTATTTTATTTTATTTATTTATTTATTTTATTTATTTCATTTATTTTATTTATTTTATTTATTTTATTTATTTTATTTATTTTATTTATTTTATTTATTTTATTTATTTTATTTATTTTATTTATTTTATTTATTTTATTTATTTTATTTATTTTTTTAATTTTATTTATTTTATTTATTTTATTTATTTTATTTATTTTATTTATTTTATTTATTTTATTTATTTTATTTATTTTATTTATTTTATTTATTTTATTTATTTTATTTATTTTATTTATTTTATTTATTTTATTTATTTTATTTATTTTATTTATTTTATTTATTTTATTTATTTTATTTATTTTATTTATTTTATTTATTTTATTTATTTTATTTATTTTATTTGATTTGATTTTATTTTATTTTATTTTATTTTATTTTATTTTATTTTATTTTATTTTATTTTATTTTATTTTATTTTATTTTATTTTGTTTTATTTATAATATTTTTATTGTGCGCCCAAACTTTTTTTATGATTAGTTTCTCTATTTTAGTTTGAAAAACTTCCCAATTTAGATACAAGTGTCTAATGTCTTTATAACTTTTTCTGTCTGTCGATGGGAATTTTAACAAATGTTTTCACAAATTACCCATCAATATTTTTAATTCATGTCATCAATCACATTTTGGAATGCATTGAAAATTCGTTTGGTTTTTAATTATCAACTGAATTATGGGTTTCATTGAAGCGTAATTAAATTTCCTTAATTCTCATTTGAATTGCGTGCCGCAAGTTAATTGTAAGTAATTCTCACCAAGACATAATTTCTACATGCACATTGTTTTAATGAACGTTTTAGGTGTTGTTCAGCCACACCACAAGTCTATTATTTTCTAGTCTATTATTTTTTAAGTTCATAATTTGTCGTCTGAGAAAACAAATGTCGTATGTCTTACTTGGCTCAATGAAGCTTACGGCAATCATTTTCTGAAGCGATGAATTGAATTGAACAGAGCCAATTGTGCTTTAAAGTTTTTCATATCATAAAAGGACAGCAAGATTATGGAGAATGAAGAAAAAATGTTGTTCCATAAGTAAATTTTTTCACAAATGAAGATTTTTAAGAGTTTCAGCTGCAATTTTCATTTCATTAAATTAGAAGTGGAAGTATGGCGTCAGGTAGAATTGACGACGATCGTAAATTTAGTTATAACTAATGACCAACCGAAGGATGATTTTTGGTCAAAGACGAAGCAGAATATTCGGTAAACTAAAATATTAGGCCAAAGTTCGAGGCCGAATACTTATACACATTTTTTTATGGAAAAAAACGTATTGCATTTTGCTTTTCTCTCTTTATTAATTTCTTTGTTCCACTTACGAATAAATATATATTTATATACATTAGACATGATTTAGTGCACGAATTTTCGAATTCGATGTTTCGCAACCTCTCATTTTATGTGGTTTGGTGAAAAAGTACATGAGTGCATTTTGGGACTAAAGTGGGGCTAAATGGCGTAAATAGCTGGTAAATTCGAAAATTGCTCCACAGCTGCTCAGAAGTTGCTCTTAGAGGGTGAAAGTCTATGACCAACCCATCTAGTTGTCTTTACTGAACATTTTTTTCGAACATACTCTCCCCCTATCCCCAACCCTTAATGGGGCTCCCATACAAAATGGTCGTTTTTATAAAATGGGCGCCCATTGCTCCCAGGTTGCCCCCAGATGTATCGAATGTATGGCCGACACCCATTTATTTTCTCTTCCAAACATGCCTACCCGCTAACTCCAAGTCTTAAGGGGGCTGCCATACAAAACTGGCCATTTTCTATGGCATTGACTCCCCACTATGTAAATGTATTAGTGAAGTAAGAGAGAAAACATCGTATCTCAGAAACTACTGAACCGATTTCAATGATTTATTCAGCAATCGCCAACAATCTTGAGTATAAAAAATACAAAATTAATTATGGTTCAGAAATTCACCACCAGAGGGCGTCCCCATACGGTCGGTTTTGTGACGTGGTCAATTTTTGGGTTTCTACAAAGTAAAAATCAAAATGCATTGCCAATTGTAATTGCAATCGTAAGTGAGTGTTAAGAGGAAATTATTAGATTTTTGTGAGAAAATGTGAATTTCCTGTGAACATTTTAGGCTAAAGTATTTTGCTTTTTTGACCGAAGCCGAAGCAGAAGATTTAAAATTTGTCGAATACCGAGGCCAAATATTTGATCGTACACTAGTTATAACTAGACTTCGACCGATTAATCGGCTTGGGCTTCGAGTTCGGCAACATTCGGCCAATAATCGGCATCGGCCAAAATACAGACCGAAGCCGAAGGATGGTTGTTTTTAATATATATCGTTTGATAACAAATTTTTTGTTCGATCATAAGATATTTTTAGTTTGTATTTATATTTTTTTGTTACATTCTTTGTTATTTTATTTGTTGTTGTTATTGTTGTTTTATTTTTAAATATTAGGATTTCATTTTTATTTTATATTTGTTTTTTTCACAAAATGAAAATATTCTTGTGTTTACTTTCTATTCTCCTTAAGTTATTCAGCTTCGGCTATGGTTTTAGCGCAATGTCAATATTGTAGCCGATTAATCTGATTCGGCTTTGGCTTCAATGTCATCTTCGATGGGGCTCTAGTTATAATTGATCTGGTTCAAGCTAGGTCGGAGATCGAAGTGGACAACTGCGAATCGCTACTTGTTTTCTAACCAAATATTCTCAGTTCAGGTCAAACCAGTTCGACCTCTTAATGGCGTAGAGGAAATTCGAGATTTTAACTTTTGCCGCGCTAACCAGTCTGTCAGAAATCACTACACGAGACATCACAAAACGAGAAACGCCATTTGATGAGCATAGATTTGGTTCAAAGTAGGTTTAGATTAGTTTTCCAATGTATTACCTCACTTTACAGAATTTATTGTTATAATTTAAATTTTATAAAAGTAAAAAAAAAAACACAGAAATAAAGCTGTTCCAATTGAATTATTAGCGTCTTTGTATGGTCAAAAGAAAAGAATGTAAAAATTGTATTGCATTTTGATGCCTAGTCAGCGGCGGCCCCCTTTACCCCCCTCTCCATCTTCGTCAAGACGTTGCGCGCGCATGTGTTTTCGCCATTTTGGGTGCCGCTCGAAATGAAATGAATTTGAATAATTTGCGCTGGCAGCGACCTAATGCAGAATAAATCAAAATGCGAAGGGCGCTAAAATGTGGCCAGAAATTGTGCGCTGCTCGAACGAAGCACGGAAGCTGTCGCAGCTGTGAAAGTGACGCGCGAAAATGCGGCTACCTTCTGCCAACGACAACGACAACGGCAACGGCAACGCCAACGCCACCATGCAACGCTTTCGTTTGCCGTGAAGTTTTATTAAAAATTCAAATACTTTGCTTATCGTTTTAGCCGCAGCTTACGGATTTGGTTCCGCTTTTTCGTCCGTTCACTGCGCAATTTCGCCACCACAAGATGTCGTCGCCCCTCGCGCTTTCTTCAGAATGTTCTGCTTGATTGTTTCTGGCTGCTGCTGACTTCGTGTTTCTTTCGCTGCCTGCTTCTGCGTGCGCTGCGTACAAGTTTATTATGCAGTTTATTTTCAGTTTTTTGTTTTTGTTTTTTTTTGGGTTTTTTTTGGTTTTTAGTGGTGAAATTCCACTGCCTCGATTTGTTTTTCGTTAGGAAAAATGCCAAGAGAAAAAATAATCAACTGCCGCAATGTGCGCGAGTGCGCCACCGAACCACCGAACGACGGACCCCATCCAGCGGCAGACAGACAGACAGTCGCAGTAGACACCAGTCGCTGCCACATCCGGGCAGAAATGAAAATTAAGTACAAATTATAATATGAAGTGCCTTCACGCCCATCGCGCCCCACCCGCGCATCTGCCCATATTTGGCTGCGCCCTGACCCGTACACATGTACCCGAGCCACCGCTTCGCCGCACTGTCGCGCGCTGCGTTGGCTCCCTTCGGCTTTGGCATTTTTTGCCGGTGTGTTTCGCAAATAAATGATAAGCGTTACATTTGATATTCATTATTTGATAACGTAATACGAAGTAAAAGTAAAACGGAAACGGAAATGAAAATGAAAATGCTGCAAGTGTCGGTACGATGTGCGTGTGCCGGCTCGCCGCCAACTTGACGGATTAAACGTTTGCTTAAGCGAAATGTGTTTATCGTTCTGAGAATGTTGGCCGCGTATGACTTATGCGAATATTATGCGGCCAAAGGCGGCAAGTCAAATTGACTGCAATGGCCGCCGCAATCGTGTCGGAATTTAAGCGTTGCGTGCACCTGCCATCGCATTGGGTGTTTAAGCAATTCTTCGCTAAGCTTATCGATTTGTTCTGTAGACCATTGTAGATGTTGAATGTTAGCTGAAAATTGGAAAAAATTTAAGAAATAAAAACTCATGGGAAAACAAAATTTTCTGGTACAAAATATAGTTTCAAATGGCGAAATTTTGTCGATTTTTTTTCAAGTGGCAGCTCTGAAATTTGACACCTGTTCTCTATGACTTTACCAACTTAATTTACTGGCAAAACAACCAGTTACCGCGTTATGATTTTCTGTAAGAGTTCTCTCCAGGCGTCTCTGCTTTGCGTTCGCCTTCTTCATTTGGCGCCTCGCCTTCTCCAAGAGATGATAAGGCGTCCTCAACTGGGTCCTTGGAACGGAGACACGGTCTCTCTCACCTCACTTCAACTACCACATCGAACACCTTTGCCGCTACCTAACCTACCGCTACGATTCTTCCTATTATTACAAATGACAATCTACCTAAAGGAAGAACGTCTTTTCATCAATTTATTAGGCCAACTATTTCTAGACCGAATCATCTCCCGAAATTCCAATGTCAACTAATTCAACATAGCCCAATTTAACGCTGTGTAACTTTTTTATTTTGGATTCTGTGAAATCTCTGGTCTATGTAAATAAAATATGCAATTGTGAAACCACAAACACTTTCTGAGCTCAAGGCCGAAATTTGATGCCTCATTGGTGCGATGTAGTCACATCTTTGTTAAAATATCATTGAAAATTTCATTAGAGCTGATATTCGAAACTTTTCATTTCCTATTTTTCCATAGATTAACAAGAAATTTGATTTCATGAACCATAGAATCAACGTGCAAGAAGTTGAAGCAGGTAACAGTTCTTTTAAAAGGACAACGGATCAGAAAATGAAAAACCGAGTATGCCATGTTACTATGAATGAACTCTAGTTTCACGCCCATATAATCTTTTGGATGGGTCAAACGTACTGTTGCACGGTGTAATAAGACATCGACTGCTGGTCCAATTGATAACTCCATCAACCATTCTATTTTAACTTGAGTTAGCTTAGAATAATCTCGACTGAAATGGACAGATGTCTCTCACGCGAACAAATGTTTCAAAAGCGGAATCCATATGCTGCCCGAAAGATGGGGAAAAGTTGTACTTTTCTTCCTTCGAAGAGGCCTCAAATTGATTGGGATCTTGGATCGCTTCAAAAAGATCGCTTCCTTCGAAGAGGCCTGAAATTGAGTGGATTCCTGGATCGCCTCAATCGGGCTCCTTGCTGATGTTTCCATCACATCAAAGCTTATGCGAATACTGCTGCAAGTGATTTACGAGTATATTTCTGATGGTTATCTCCATCCAACCAAGTAAATATCATTCATGTAATATATCATTTCTTACTTATTTTATTTGGTCTAAATAGGTTCATTGGTTTTTCCGCGATTGTGGAAGAAACTGTTACGTCATGTTGATTTATATTGTGACGATCTAGCAGCTCGCTCTGCGCAACATGCCAACACTGAACGGTCAGCGATTGTAATACTGCATACTTTTAGGAGTCAAAGTAATTTTACACGAATTATCGCAGCGATGATATGAGGCAAGGCTGGAATGTTTGAGAACGAGTTGAGGTATAAAATCAGTACAAAATACACCCGGGTAGACCCCGTTTTGTTTTTGATAAGCAACGGTGCAACACAGATAAGAAAAGTGAAGCAACTTGTGAATCAGTGAAGTGAAATTAGTGTAAGTAAAGCTTTAACCCTTTGAGTCACAATGTCCAATATATTGGACTACAGCCCATACAATTCAAACAGAACGGGTTTATTTTCATATCGGAAAAGGTTAAATAAAGTGACTACGTTTAAGAATTTCAAAGTGTTTTATTTTGACACAAACCAGTGATACGAACCACGTTTGCGTTGGCCAGAAGAACTAATTTACATAATAACTACTTAACTACAAAATATGACAAACATCTTTATAGAGAATTAAAGTATGTAAGACATACATTAATGGGTGTATGACTATATTCTCAAAATCATATCATTCAAATAGTCTCCGCTGTTACGTCTACTTTCTGTATAACTTTGCTATATAAGTTTGGCTGAACCTCACCAACGATTAGAACAATTTTGTTCTTCAATTGATCAGTAGCTGTTGGTTTCAGTGAATTCAGTGACCTTGGTGACTACTGTACTAGAGCACAAACGTCGATGAATGAATGAAACGTTGCCACTTGAAATGTCAGAGCAATGAGATGTTATCGTTCGGACAAGTGTTTTTAAAAACACTTGATTATTGGGACTATATAATAAATCCAAATCTTTTAAACACATCAATATTATTTTCAAAAGTAAGTAACCAGCGTTATGCTCAACTTGAAAGTGTTGATGGGCTATAGTAGAAAGGATGAAGGACTTGAGCAACATTCGCTGTTGACTGAAGCAAATTTTGGAATTTGTAATAATACGAAAATGTTTCTTGGAAATGGAACTTTTTTCATATTTTTTCATTCATTCATATATGAGAAAGTCCCATCTGAATCTTCAACATGATTCCTGATTTCTCTTTAATTTGCTTTAATGAAAATTTTACTTCAAAAAGTGCAACAAATCATTTAAAGTCACAAATGCTGTGCAATGTTTGCAAAAAATTGTCTCATTCATTTCTCAACGCAATAATGTTAACAACAACAACAACAATAATAATGTAATCCTAACCAAATTGTAATGATGATGAAAAATATGAGAAGCGATGAAGAAATCGAATTATGCTAGAATCGAGATTGATTTTTTATTCAATTTCAATGTGACACACAAATGCAACGACACACATAAACAACCAACCAGAGGCAATAACCCAGTGGGAAAAGTTTGCCTTCAGTTGCATATTTAACACTAGAATGCTCAGTCTAAATGACTTCATTCAGGTTTGCCCTTTCTAAAAGAGGTTTTTCGTGAGTAGATGCTGGAAAGGCCAGTAGGAGAAAGTGCGTCTGGGAAGAAACCTTCATATAGCAGAATGAGTTATGCACCATTAAGCACAAGGAACTACTCAAGTTGACGAAGCATAGAGTATGTTAGGGTTCTAAACAACTGACCCTATTTGCCTAGGAAACGATAAGAATCGGTTCAAGTGGCCTGTCTTAGCAAATTCCAGACTGCGACATGTTTTTAGCGGAAAGAAATGCGTCACAATGCTGTTAATTGTTCCAGGACATTTCATTCTTAATAAGCTGTTCAAGGACATGAACAGTGAATCGAGTCAACAAGCAACAGTAATTTAATATTTAGATTTGTTGCTCAGCATTAGTTCAACAACGCATCGGAACCCTAAGATTTCAAGGCCCAACATTCGTGTGGATAGTAAAGCTGCAAGTAAGGAAGGTCTTTGAACGACCACAAAGAGATATCCACGTCTTCAATGAAAGGATCTGTTTTAGGGAAGGCAGCAGAGACGCCTGTTTCAAAACGCTATGTAATTTTCTAAGATTGATGCACGTTTCTAAAGTGAAAGTGGTTTTACGATGACATTGGGGAGACCACGTTTTCGACTATAGAATTTAGATGGCAACATGGATAGTCAGCGACAGAGTCCGATTGTCAGAGCGAGTTGTCATAGAAATATTGTTGATCTATTGCAAAGAGAGACTGTTCGATAGAGGTGTCTGTTGAAGTTCCCATAGGTAAGTTCATTCTCTCATCCTACTTAAATAATTTCCTAAGTTTTGTGAAAAGGAGTTTACCATGTGACAGACGGTAGGCGAGAGGAAGACCATGTCTTTGATGTAAGGGACCTCTTAATTTTTTCATGTAAAAGGTAGTGGGCGACTACAAGGACGACGGCCCCAGACTCTTGGAGCAAGGTTCTTTGGCTAGCAGATGCAGAGATAACCGATCTACACAATTTCCTCGCCAAGACCAAATGGTTTTCAAAAGATCCCGTTTGGAGCTACAGGGATCCCAACAGATAATGGAAGGACACCGGTTTCTCGAAAGATGAAGGGGTTCACAATGGACCCAACAGGGTCTCCGAGTGGAAATGCTTGCGGCACACACCCCTTCCGTTACCTAACCTAACCTAGTGGGCGATGGCGTATAGGAGATCGTATCTTCAAGGAAACAAAAGGCGCCCTATAACCCGCTGTGATGAACAACGTCGGATAACCAATCAGAGTTGAGAGAGTTAGTGGGCGATGGCGTACGTAGGATCGTTTCTTCAAGAAAACAGCTTGGTCGGTACTCTTGGATGATTAAATTCACTAACTTTATACACTTTTTAAAAATAACTCACGAAATTTGCGCTCAGGTAATCACTATTTGCCCATCCTCTGACATTCCCTACTCTTAAGATGAATAGGCGTCACTCAGCCTTAGTACTTGAGGAGCATTAGAGAGTTCGAAATACCGAATACTCAGAACCCAATCCTTAACTTTTTAATCACTTTAATCCCGGGTTTACGAACAATTTCCGTGTTCTTACTTAACTCGAGTCATCTAAGTGTGCTTTGAGCGCATCTCGGAGCATGCATCCCTAGATGGTCTGTGTAGGAAATTGCTTGATGTCAGCGTTGGTATCGATTCGAGTCGCTGTGTAGATGTGTATTAATTTTTCTGCGTAGCGCACACCTGCTCTCGAGTCAGGCAGTCAATTCGTATGCATAGCACCGTTGGCGTCCTACACCTGCACACACCACGACGGTGTCCTCTGCCTAATAAAATGTTTACAGCTTAATAACGCACACTTTGCATTAAACGATAACGTCTCACCGCTCTCTCGTTGGCTATTGCTCCCGTTAAAATTAGCAACGACACAAGTTTTTGATTTCCAGTATTCACCTTTCCCTTCTCGCCCTCCCCTCCTCGTCGCTACTCCCTCGGGCATTTGCAAAATATTGGCAACAATCTCTTCACTCGCTTCATGTGGCCATAAATTGGTTTCTGGCTTGCTTGTGCATTTGTGCCAACTCCACCTTCTCTACCCACTGCTCCCTCTTCGTCGACACTTCATTTATAGCACTTTGCTTCGGCGTATTTTTTTACCGGGGGAAGGCAAGAAGAAAATATGAAATTGTATAGACGGCGATATTTGGTTCTTATCAGCGCTCAGCCACTCCACTTTTCATATTTAAAGCAATGCAGCTCCCGTTCTTCATTTCGCCTTAATAGCTGCGTTAGCCGACATAAATTGAATGGAAATTAAACATTGAGTGGCACCCATAATGGGCGATTATTGGCGTTCGTCATTGTCGCCTGGCCCGCGCCCACGACTCGTTGCTGACAAGGACATTGTCGGCCTGTCGCCGTTGGGTTATTCATATGGCAGCAGTAGCAGCAACAACGACAAGTCGTTGCCGTTGCCGTTGCTGGGCTACAGGCAAATAATGCCGGCATAATTTTACAAGTTTATTGTCCAGCGCCCTCAGGCACACATCCCAATCGTCCGATCACCGCAGCCAGCCAACTAAGGCAGTTTGCGTCGTCATTACGTGTTGTGAAATTGAAATATTGATTAGTTGGTTTTTTATTTAATTTTTATGGCAATCTGGGTCAGGCTGGTAATTGTGTGGAGCAACTGGTCGGTGGGCGTAGGCAAATTTCTATTCAATTGAAATAAGTTGCCTGACCGTAGGGGATCGTTGACACTTGGAGCGATTTGGGAAACCACAAAGTGGGGAAAAAATTTCCCAACATCTCAATCGTTTGAAAAATAATCCTTCATGGATAATGGGGTTTGTATTTTTTGAGTCTGTTTACCCTTTTAGTTAAAATCAGTTTTTGAATTTTGAAGGAAGTGTGTTAATCAACTAACCACAGTTTAGGGTTATTAACCTCTGCAGTAGAACGTTGAAAATTACTAATATGACTAAACGACAATTGAGTTGATGCGAGTAAGACACATTTGGAGAGATCAGAGATGAAGTGGAGTTCAAATTTTTCTCAAGTTGGGATTACTTATTGCACAATTTTGATATGTGCGGAAGGATATATACGGGGCGTTAAAAATGCAGTAGATAGAGAATAGAAAATTCTGTGTTGAGTATTTTTTTGCTTCTTCGGAGATTACCGATACATAAATTAGACCAAAAACCCCATTGCAAGGATACAGCTGGAGGAATATCCAACTATTGCTTACCACAATTGCAATCGGAAATCCCATTCGACTTCTTGAAAAAGCTCAGCTAATACGATAGTTAAACTTCAGTCATGTTGTTCTGAGTGTGCAAGAATAAGACAGAGGTTTAAAAAGACAAGATAGAAATAAAAACGAGGCTTTAAATAAGACTTAAAGCATGACTCTTCATAGAGGTGGAGAAATATTGAACTATTTGTGCTATGTATATATTTACCATAAAAATGGGCCAAGTTTAATCACATTTATTGCAAATAAACCCTGATGAAGAGAAACATCCTTCAGATTCAACACGTGTTGGTTGAACGCTTAGTAAATAATCATAAGCCTTTTGCAAAAGACGCCCTCTATCCCCTCCCTCCACCCTCAAATAAGGAATTGGGTTTTTGTGCCTTTAAATTTATTTCATTCGAACTTTGAAGCATCTTTTGCAATCCCGAAAATCCCGGGATTAAAGGATTTCTATCCCGGGTTTTCGGAACTGGGAAAAGTCAGGGATTGCGATGCCTAGTACTAATGTTATCCAGTGATAGTACAACTTCTGCTATGTTGTTCAAATTAGACAGAAACTGAAAACCAAAAATACAGTCAAGATGTCCCAGTGGAGATGGGCAATGGTACAGTATGTGGCCTCTGATACTTACTTCTCTCGTTTATTACACAATACTTATTCGCTACTTCTGCAGATATCGCTGGAGGAAAGTTGCCATTTAACCATGATAGACTCGGGCAACATTGTCCTGTGAAGACTCTAATACGTGTGATATGATATTCGTGTAGAAGCTGCGGAGATGAGGATGCGGACTTTTGGGGCTGTATTCTTCGATGGACTCACGCTAATGACTAATATATATAATTTCCTCGCCAAGACCAATAGAACCCATCTGTATCTACAGGGAACCCAAGAGATAGGGAAGGGCACCGGGTTTCTAAAATGAAGGGATTCACTATGGACCCAAAAGGGTCTCTGATTGGAAGTACATACGGTAGACGAAAACCATCGTCCAGGTCTAAACAGCTCATAGAGCTCGTTGTCTGTAGTCCTTGCCAATACGAACAGGGTCGGAGATGTTACTTAGCACCTTTCTTAGGCCCAGGCCTAAGGCCTTTCTAAATCCTT
This sequence comes from Melieria omissa, assembly GCA_963971225.1. Classification (NCBI taxonomy): domain Eukaryota; kingdom Metazoa; phylum Arthropoda; class Insecta; order Diptera; family Ulidiidae; genus Melieria; species Melieria omissa. The sequence goes on from OZ020268.1 coordinate 82,720,536, forward strand.
AATGTATACATCTATCAATCTCTCTGAGGTCTTCAGGATGATGAGGAGAGGCTGTAAGGTCTAAAAGTTCATATGCCTCGATTCTGCTGATTCTAACCTCTCTAACCCTTCCCCAATCGTATTCTGTGCTATTAGAAAATATAATTTTGTTTGCTTTCGTTTTATTATATACTCGTATAAGTATATATATCGGCTAGCACAATCGAACGTTTTCGATTGCAACATTTGGCATTCAATGTTGTGGCAAATTGAGCGCTGCAATAAAGCGCAAAATAGTTTAAATTAAACACACACAAAACAAAGACAAAAAAGCAAACCGAAAGAAAACTCTTCACAGCGCAGAGTAGGAAATCGCACTCGCTTTTAGTTATGCCCCCTTTCAGGGATCGCCCGCCCCCTCTTTCTCAGCCCAGCCACCAATCAACACAAAAGAGCCAAACTTCAAAATTGCAACGAAGCAAAATCCTAGAAAACTATTTTGTTACAAAAACAGCAATGGTGGAAATTCATTGTTTGCCCAACGTACACAGGACGAACCTGTCCGGCTGCACGCCGCGTCCGCTTGCCGACTCGCGTCGCTGCGACCGAAACTGCAGCACTCGGGCACCGACAAAATTTATATATACATATATACTCGTACTCGTATATAAGGCAGCAAAAAGTTTCTTGTTAAGTAAAGTAAAACCAAAGGAATTCAACTAATAAAAATCATCCACTCAAGTGCGAAAAAATCGCGAAAAGCATCATCAAATAATGCGCCCGCAAAGCGGCGTGCCGGCAAAGTCTGAATGGATTTGCCGTCGTGTGGTCGCTGTCGTCGTCCCCTTTTTTTCACTATCAGATTTAAGTTCGAAAGACAAACAGAAGAACGGCAAAACTTGGCAACATTGAAATGAAACCGGCAAAACGGTCTGACAAACAGAAGGAAGGAAAAAAACCCGAAAATGAAAGGAGACCGAACAAATACGAGTAGTGCCGGAACATATACGAGTACTTTGATTACACTGGTTCACACACAATTCGGGTTTTGTATGGTGCGTATTCGATTCTGATACTGGGTACACGTTTTGAAACTGAGTACTTTTCGATCTTGAATACAGAAACTTGTTAAAGTGAATACAGATAAGGACACCAACTACACTTTGAAACTGAATACAAATAACAATACCGATTATTTTTTCATTTTGAATACTGAGTATCGGCATCGATACTTAGTACTTTCAAAGCTAAACAGTTTTTTTAACAAAGTACAATTGAGAAATTTCCAATTCTGGATACAGGTATCGATACTGAAAACTTTTTGGTACAGAACCTTTTTCCAGACGGAGTAAAAATTTCAGTACTTAATAATTTTTGAAACTGAATATAGGTAACGATACCAATGACTAATACTGAGTACTTTTCAAACTGAATAATTTTTGAAATTGATTGTTTTATATTGAGTGTTTTTGTACTGAATACGGGTATTGAGTACACTGACATTCAGCACTTGTTAGTACTGAGTATCGACATCGATATTGAGTAGAAATGAGTACTTATGTAAACTGAATAGAGGTATAGCTACCGATTACTTTTTGATTAAACACAAATAAAAACCTTTTCGATACTGAATATAAATATAAAGATACTGAGTATTAAAGATACAGGTATCGATACTGGGTACTTTTCGAGACTGATTATTTTTATAATGTGCAATTTCTGTACAGAATAAAAATGAGTACTTTTTGAAACTGAATACAGGCATAGATACCGATTAATTTTTGATTGAATACAAATAAGAACACTGAGTTCTTTCCGATACGGAACATAAATATCGATACTGAGTATTTTTTTATGAATTGAGTACTTTTTGATAATAATAATAATAAAATAATCGATTGGCACGACAGCCCGCTTACGCGAGACTAAGGCCTAGCTTCCCGCAACCACCCGTGTTGTGCGTGTGAATTTTGTACGCGGGTGGAAGGGACCTACAGTTTTATGCCGACTCCGAACGGCGAGTTGGGAGCTTTTCCATAGGCAATTTTTACTCTCAGAGGTTTGCCATTTCCAGCTGAGAGGACAGCCACCGAAAGAGAAAACGAGTTTCCCGTTATTTTTTTTAGGTGTTACTATATGCAGAATTCGAACTAGCGTCGCTCTGCATGGGACTTTTTGATGCCGAATACTAACTACAGGTATCGATACTGAGTACTTTTCGGAACTGATTTGTTTTCGATACTGATAAATTTCTATACTGAATACAGGAATACTTTCTTACATAGAGTGAAAATGAGAACTTATTGAAACTAAATACCGGTATAGATACCGATTACTTTTTGATTGACAACACTGAGTACGTTTGGCTACTGAATATAAATATCGATACTGAGTATTTTTATGAATTGAGTATATTTTGATACCAAATACTTAGTACAGGTATCCATACTAAGTACTTTTTGAAACTGAGTTTTTTAGATACTTAGCAATTTCTATACTGAATACAAAAAACTCTCCTACACAGAGTAGAAATGAGTACTTATGCAATTTGAATAGAGTTATAGATACCGATTTTTTTTTTATTGAACACAAATAAAAACCGTTTTGATACTGAATTTAAATATAGATACTGAGTATTTTTATAAATTGAGTGTTTTTCGATACAGAATACTTTCCGAAACTGATTTTTTTCGGTACTGAGAACTTTCTGTACTGAATACAGGTATAGGCTACATTGAGATTGAGCACTGTCTTCAACTGAATACTGAGTATTGGCATTGATCCGAAGTACTTTTCGAACTGAGTACTTTGCTAAACAGATTAAAAATGAGCAGTATTTGGTACTGAATACAGTATACTTAGTACTTTTTAATACTGACTGCAATTTGAGGAATTATGCTTTGAAGGATGCTCCTAGATCTAGAAGCTCTAGTAAGAATCTTTCAGGTACATATGTGTTAAGATTTTTGTGAACTACTCATCATACCAACTCGAAGTAAGAGTTGTGAAAGCCCAGCATTCAACCCAATATCTCCAGAGATATAGAAGGCAGAGAAAATATACCTTCTTCAGTTTAGAATAGAAAGAGTACACATTTACTGAAAACACATTAATCCATTATGGTACCTTGCGAGCTTAATGACAGACCCAGACACTGCACTTAACCTCCAGAAAAAGTCACACCCAGTAAAAAAATAAATATTTATACATATATTTCTGATTAGGATCACTAGTAGAATTTGTTTACGTACCTATATCCATCTTTCAACAAAATCTGCAAAATACAACAAAACGTCAACATCATTTATGTCGACCACCACACAGAAATAACAAACATTGTCTGAAGAGAGCTTGAAGTGTTCATTGCTGCAACAAAGGGTCCCACTAGTCGAAACGCTGTGTGCAGTGGCACACTTAACTTTATTGAATTTCGCTACTCGAGTAGGACAACTCAAACACAGCGCGAGGATATGCTGAGCGAACATGGCGTACGTGTTGGGGGGAAGACGAAAATGCAACACAAGTTCTTCTACATTGTCAAATGCTACAATTTACCATGAAGACGAACACAATGGGGTTGCAGCTCTTTTGGCCAAACAACATTGGGTGCAATAATAACATTGACAACATTTAAGTCAACTTATGGTTAGATGCATGGAACTTGATTGTTGGTGCATTTTTAATTCATGGTAGAGAAACGAGATCAATGTTTTTAAAGACTAATGTCTCTTGGCAGTTTAAGGTAGAAAAGTTCGTTTTAATAACTGAAAACTTCAAAACACAAAAATTGTGTTTGAAGCCTATGTAAATAGTAAGTAGGAGGAGAAAATAATAAAAATGAAAGAAATGTTATTCAGAATTCCATCCACTTTTTATATTCATGTCAGACTTTAGCGTCAGAAAGATTATGTGCGTTCGAGAAAAGTCTCCTTAAAGACCCTGTTTGGGCTTTAATTCTCTCTCCTTATCTAAATACCAAAGCAGGTAAGATTATGTGTTGAATAATTAGCTTTGTACTGGAACAGCGTAGCAAGTAAAGTTTACTCTTCTGCTTCTACTTTTCTTACACGTATGAAACATCTTTTCTACCTTTCTAGCAACAATTGATCTTGGAAGCTCTTTCCGATGTCCAGTTCCGTCTCTTTAAACTAATCTTTTCAGTTGAGGAATAGCATTTTCTTTGTGGATACAACTGACTTTCTCCAACTACAACTGAAAGTTCTACAATGCTTCGCAGACAGATTTTCTTTAAACTAATCCCTCCACTTGAAGAATTATCCTTTCTTTCCAACAACAATCGATCTTGACAGATCTTTTTCATGTCCAGCTTCGTCTCTTCAAACTTATCTATCCAGTAGAGAAACAGTACTTTCTTTCTGAATACAACTGATCTTGGCAAAGTTCTCCAATGCACCGCAGACAGGGTTTCTTTAAACTGATCCTTTCACTTGAAGAACAGTCTTTTCTTTCTAGCAACATCTGATCCAACATTGATCTTGGAAGCTCTTTCCGATGTTCGGTTCCGTCTCTTCAAACTAATCTTTCCAGTTGAGGAATAGCATTTTCTTTGTGGATACAACTGACTTTCTCCAATTACAACTGAAAGTTCTCCAATGCTTCGCAAACAGGGTTTCTTTAAACGAATTCCTCCACTTGAAGAATAGTCTTTTCTTTTCTTTCCAACAACAATCGATCTTGGCAGCTCTTTCCGATGTCCATCAGATATAATCTCTTCTAACTTATCTCTCCGATTTTTTCATTAAACATTCAATTCATTTTATTTCTAGTTCCAATCATTCTTGGTGGCTCCCTCAAATGCTTCGCAAATAGGGTCTCTTCCCACTGATCTCTCCACTGGAGGTGAGCCCTTTCTTTTAAACGCCGTCGTCTAACCGCATTCGCTTCGAATTATGAAAAGTTGCCGAAGTGGTATTAGAGCAACTAAATATCCATAGTCGGGTTGGCAATGTTCGTCGGATGAACGTAGAGCATTCAATTAACATCCAGCGTCTACATGTCTGCCGCATGGACAACGAAGCTCCGGCGAAAAACGTTTTCAATGTGGTAGTTGGAAGTCGACGAAGACCATGTCTCCGAGGGAGACCGTGTCTCCGGTGGAAGGACCAAGTTGAGGAGGCCGTATCTTCTCTTGGTGTGACCAACTGGAGAAGACCGTAAGCCGGTAACGGGTTGGTTTGGTCAGTTAAGTAAGTAAATAAAATATCTAAAATCGAAGGCAGAAATGAAACTGGATAGATTACACTCTTTGCAAAGAACATGGAAGCAGCAGATAAGATGATCAGATAAAGAAGATGGGAGAGGAACCTACTGGAGGGCAGAGAAAAATCGCTCGCAAAACCTAATGAACTCTGGAAAAGGACACTGAACCATGAAATTAGTCAATGCAGGATAAGCTGAAAGAAGTCAAACGTGGAGAGTGGAGAGTAGGTTAGGTTAGGTAGGGAAGGGTGTATGCGGCAGGACCGCACTTCCACTCGGAGGCAAAATTGGCCAATTGTGAATCCCTTCCTATGGTTCTCTGGAGTTAACCAACAGACTCAGTCAGGGTGAAACCAGTTCGAACTCCTAATGAAAGAGAGCAAATTCAAGACTCCAACTTTCGCCGCGCAAACCAGGTCTGTCAGGAATCTTGACCCCTTGAGTGGAGAGTAGATACCCTATGTTTCGTTTGGTGTGTCTAATACCTGTTTCGTTTGGGATTCTAGAGAACATTGATGGCAATGGAACACACGTATTTTTGTAGAAATACTAAGCGTCGTTAGCAAAATCACTTCTATATCTTTAGAACTTCGAAAGTTTCGGATACGAGTATACGTATACGAGTTTTTGGGAAGTTGCAGATATTTCAAAAACTGCCGAAAAACGATAACTTTTATGTGAGTGTCCAAAGTTCAAAACAAAAAATTTGAATAAATATACGAAAACTATTTCTTTGATATCCAAGCTGATTTATCTCTAAAGCATCAAGGAGGATCATATAAGTTTTTCTAATTCAAAAGTATACTTTAATAGATCTAAAGTGATCTACTATAATCTCACATAGTCTAGAACGATGCTTTGAAGGAGGCAGAGGGCGAGCTTTTTGCAGTTATTCAGGAAAGGACCTAAGTGACTTACAGTTTCTTGTCAGCTTTGATTGACGAATAAGAAACCTTCCATAGGAGCTAATATCCTTTTATACTTTTCGTATTTTCTGCTAAGGGTTTGCAAAGAAGAACTATTGTTTTTCTGTTGGCGTGCGATTGAGAATGAGATATGTATTCCTTCATAAATAAATCACTGCAGCCTAAAAGAATTTTGTGCCCCTAAAATCATTTGGTTTTTTATTTGTAGGTATTGAACCAGACAATTCTACGATATTTGCATCATGTCCTCTTCATCGAGACTATGTTTCTCCTTAAACTTGGCACATCCCCCTAATAGAAGACTCTTCTTCTGGGCGTTAAGACTTCGCTTATCAAAGAGTGCGCCACATCTGGCCGCATCAGCTGACGACGATGCGACACCGAGTGACTCGACAATAAATTCGCTTCAAGTAGGTGCGGAACGAGAGGCGCCGGCATTGAATGGGAAAATAAAACGGCAATGGCGTCGAGATGAGCTGTTGAAAGTGTGAAATTATGAGGCGTTCGAGCGCTTAAAACGATGCCGCCCCACCGCACGGCGAGAAAGCGAAAGTTGAGCGCTTCCCAAGCGATTGTTAAAATATAATAAAATCCTTTACATCTGGCAGCTAGGGTTAAGTGTCGCGCGGGGGGGGTTGGCGAAGTGCGTGCGACTAAGTACCGAGCGTTCGAATGAAATCGTCTCGTCCTCGTTCTCGTCGACTTGACATGGCTGTGGCGGAATGTCGGCGCACAGTGAGCGTTTGTCTGCAAACCGGTGTCGCACGCCACCGCACGAGACAAGCGGGCAAAGGCTGAAACGCAAGAACGTTTATGAAAACATTTTCAAATTCTAAATGTTTCAATTTAATTTTGTACGTTCGAATTAATTTTACATCCTTTGGCAGCAAATTTAATTAAATTTTAGCTTGATTGCATTTAAAATGCTTGCGCTGTGTGAGCTTTAGGGGGGAGGGGGCTTGGAAACCGGCGCGGCGGACTTTGTGTCGTGGTTGTATTCGGGCGCTTTATGCGGCGTTCGAGATTACGCTCGGAATTTATAGTTATTGTGGCTGCTTTGTGTGCTGCTTGTCGGCGTCTGCCACTTTACGGCTGTCTGTTCCACTGTCTTTCTGTCTGTCTGTGTGCCGGTCTGGCTCGATTCGTTTGTGCGTGTGCGGGTTGCGTGTGTGTTATCTTTTTTACGATGCTGTTTTAGTTTTTAATATTGTTGCTCTTCAAGTGTGCCAACCCCTTCTTCATCGCCTTCCAACACCTCGTTTTTGCGCACTCGCCTCATTTTCGGGAGCGGCACATTGAAGTGGTTTAAGTGGCTTTTTAATTAATTTTCAGTTTTCAATTTGCTATTTTATTAGTTTTAATAAAATTTTTATGAATTCGCTAAGCAACAACGAACAGCAGAATTTATGTTTTCACTGTTGTTACAAACCTTTGTTTGTGTGCCTTTCCAGGTTGGGATCCTTGATGCCTGCAATGAGAAGAAAGTGTGCAGAATTTTAGTTAAAGTGCGATTCAAAGTTGAAATCATAGAGGATGCGATTTGCGGAGAGTGAAATTGAGTATGAGGAATTTTGTAGGGTTTAATGAAAAGTAAGTACATAAAAAAACAACATTGGCTAAGAGTCAAAGGCTGAGTGGGAGTCTTGGTTTCAGATCGAGTATTTTTAACTGAACTCAGCTCAAAGCTGATTTCGTTAAACATTTTCAGTTGCATAAAAAAACCATTATTGTTTCAATAAATCGTTAACCCTTTCGACCCCAAATTTTACCCTGTGTCTCGATATTACTTTTTGTTATTGAAATCATGAAACACTTCCCTAAGAAGTGTGCACACGACATTTGAAGTCGCTACGTCTCTTTGTTAGAGTTCTAGAGCTAGTTTACTTTTGAAAAATTTTAGCTTAAAATGGGTTAAATAAATTTTGTATAAATATTTCTTAGTTACAGAAAAGTTATGTAATATTTATGAAAAAATACAAAATTATCACTTTTTGATTTTATTTAACCATTATTGAAGAAACAGTGATTTGATCAAACGCGCCCAATTCGTAGACTTCAATTAGAACACAAACTTTCGCTGATATCGCTGCAAATTATTGGAAATTATTTTGTGGATAACAGTAAAATTTTTGTCATTTGCTTTGAATTCACTTCTAAAAGTATTAATTTGTGTGTGCCTACTTAAATTTAACCCACAAATCAATCGTAACTTTTGCCATAAGTTGACAAATAGATGAAGTTGCTCTCAGGCAACTTTGGGGTGGAAGGGGTTAAGTAATCTGTATGGTTTTTGTTTAACTACACTCGGGTTATGTAAGATGGCATTAGAAAGATAAAATTTCATACTGAAAAATACTTTTCAGCCTGTTTTGCGATTGCTTGACTCAGATTTGTTAGAGCGCGCTTCAAGGATGGAGACCAGCAATGCGAAAATATTTTCCAGACAGTTTTTCTTCGATGGCTGAAAATTAGTTTCGGACCGAATATTCGTTTTCGGCTTTGGCCAAAATAGTTGAATCTTCAGCCGAAGATTCTCGCTCTGTAATGTAAGTCTGGGAAGTATGGGATTTCTTTAAGAGAATCAAATCTTTTTTGTTCAAAACTAAAGACTGTAAGACTGTTTTTTATCAAAATAAATTATATACCAAGAACAGTCTTAGAATTCAGTTTCTAATAGAAAATATTTCTCTTTCTTTTTTATTAATTCTTAACAACGAACAAAGAAATGAATAAAGAAAGAACATCTAAATTTGAGAATTTTTTTTCGTTAAAAAATATGTTATTAGTATTTGGGTGCGGTTTCGGCCTTCGACCAAATAGTTTAGTTATGCCGAATAGTCTGTTTCGGCTTCGGCAAAAAATATATCTTCAGTCGAACCTTACTGAAAATAAAGATTGTGTTTATCAGTCAATGCCGAGCAATTTTGATTTTGTCATTTCGTTGCGGTAACTTTGATGTCAAATATGCTGGAAAGTAAATTAATGGAATTTGTCGCCTTCAACTGTCATGTACGCACTGTTTTGATTGCCCTAAAAACAAAATATTGTACAAAAGACCCTTTGGAGCTACATGAATAAAGTTGGATACAAAAGGAGTTCGTTGCATGGGTGTCACATGAGTTAATGCACATCAAACAATAGTAACCAAATTCAGCTATTTTTTGAGCGAGTGGTGACTGGTGATAAAAAGTATATAACTTACGGCAATGTCAAGCGACAACGGTTGTGGTCGGATAGCGGTGAGTCTTCAAAAATGATGCTCAAAGCCGAGATAGACGGTCAGAAAGAATTTGCTGTGTGTTTGATGGGATTGACAGGGAGTCATCTAACTACTATGACTTGGTTTCCTACAGCCAAACTCTTTCGCTTTACTCGATTATCATTCGCTTTTATGCATTTGTCTTCATCAATGTTTGCTCTAACATTTCAGTTAGCGCTGACTGATTATGGAAAGTGCATTACTTGCTACGAGGCTAAGCGACAACGGTTATGGTCGAATCGCTGTGAGCCGGCACAAACGATGGCCAAGCCGAGATTGATGCTCAGAAAGAATTTGTTGTGTGTTTGATGGGATTGACTGGGAATCATCTACTATGAGTTGCTCTTCTACGTTCAAACTCTTATTTTGTATCTTTACTGTCAACATTTGGAAATGAAGGAAGCAATTGCCCAAAAGCGATAAGCTTTGGCCAATAAGAGATGAATTGTGTTTATGAGGACAACGCCAGGCCACACACATATGAAGATAAGAAGTTACTCGCCAGAAACACCGGAAGAAGAAGAAGCTTGGTTGTCAGGTTCTTATGTATCCACTTCATAGCACAGAGCTGATAGCAAGTGATTACCACCTGTTCCTGTTTTGCTTTTAAAATTATGGCGCAAAAAAATTGTAAAAATTTACTATCTCAGTTGTGTGCAATTAAGGACGAGGGTTTCTTTTAGAGAAATATAAAGGGTGTGAACACCAAAATCGGGACGCTTGTTTTCTGATATAAAAATTAAACGAAGTAATCTAGAATTTCTTTTAACAATTTATTTAAAAATGCCAACAGCTATCAAACAAAATGGTAAATAATAAATTAAAGCTTCTTCTTAAAGCATTTTCCTATCTCTCATAGTTCAAACTTAAAATGTAAAATTGAAGAAAACCACAAATGGCCATGGAATCATGAAAAATTTTATATCTTGACGCTCTTGTGTCCGCAAACGGGCGACAATTGCGCCGACTGACTTTGGGCGACAGTCTGCGGTATTTAACGAATTTTCTCATAAGGCCGATGTCTAAACGTGGCTAACAAGCGGTTAAAGCATTGACTGCTGCTGTGAATTTGCGGGGGCAGGAGGTGACGGTTGCAGTGCGAAGTGTTACACAATGAGCGGGGAGGGCAGTGCCCGAATAGCAAATGGTGATAAGTGGAAATTAATTAAATGCCTCACGCGACAAACCATCGAGCTAAACCGCAAAGCATGCCACTCCAGAGTGTTGGAACATCGGACGGGATATGCGTGTCTAAGTGTTTTTATGCGCATATATGTACAAATGTGTGTTTGTGTGTGTGTTTTAAATAAATGCATGTGTTGGCGTATTAAAAAAAAAGTAATTTGTTGGCAGCGACAGCTTAAGCGAAAAATAATCAAAATGAAAGAAAAAGATATGTAAAATTTTCAGGCGGTATGGAACGATTTTTTTAAGTATTTATATTTGCTTTTTAAATGTTTTCTCTATTCAGTAAAAAAATTTGTTGACTTGGACAAAATTAAAAAAGCTTAGGGTTACCCTAAAAACTGGGTATTTGGGGCATGAAAATGGGTTAGTAACGGTTGTATCTCAAGGAATTGTTTAAAGATTATTCGGCATGTTGCATCTCTTTCCTATATTAATTTTCATTTTTTCCATTTTGAACATAAAAATAGGCTGAAAGTTACCTATTTGTCTGCAATTTCACAAGTTGGACACATTTTTTTTACAATGTCTGTACAAAAATATGGAAAGAAAAAATTTGTTTAATGAAAAAAACAATTTTTTTTTTAATATATAAACATGAACTATTCCATTTAGATTTTTAGGAAAAAAGCCTATTTGGCATGTTTCATCACTTTCCTCTATTTAGTTTGGTTTTTTATGTATTTTCAACATCAAAATAGCCCAGAAGTTGTCTTTCTCTCTGCAATTTCATAAGTTGAACACATTTTTTTACAACTTCTGTACAAAACTATGGAAAGAAAACAATTATTTTCAATAAACAATCATATTTTTCTGAAATATAAAAAATAGCCTTTTCAATTAAAATTTTTATGAAAGTTGATTGCCGGTTTTGGAAGCTTTGGTAATTTAACATGGGAACAGTTTTCTAAAAATTTATGTATGTACTTTCGATTTTTTACCAAACACAGTCGCTGAAAAAGTCTTAAGAAACGTCAATTCAGTCACTAATGGGTTAACAGGCAGACGACGCTTTTTTCATTGTAATTTTTTAAATCGTAGTATTTTATTTGTTGGTAACCCTGCTTGAAACTCGATCGACTACGTCTATTTACTTGTCAACTCTTACACGAAATATCGGCAAAATCTATTTTACCATTTCGACCCCAAAGTTGCCTGAGAGCAATTTCACCCATTTGTCATCTTATAGCAAAAGCTGCGATTTATTTGTGGGTTTAATTTAAGTAGGCACCAAGAAATAAATATTTTTAGAAGTGAATTCAAAGCAAATTACAAAAATTGTACTGTTATCCACAAAATAATTTCCAATCACTTGCAGCGATATCAACAAAAGTTTGTGTTCTAATTGAAGTCTACGAATTGGGCGCGTTTGATCAAAACACTATTTCTTCAATAATGGTTAAATAAAATCAAGAAGTGATAATTTTGTATTTTTCCATAAATATTACAAAATTATTCTGTAACTAATAAATATTTATACAAAATTTATTTAACCCGTTTTAAGCTACATTGTTCAAAAGTAAACTAGCTCTGGAACTCTAACAAAGAAGCATAGCGACTTCAAATGTCGTGTGCACACTTCTTATGACAGTGTTTCATGATTTCAATACCAAAAAGACACAGGGTAAACTTCGGGGTCGAAAAGGTTAAGAATTCATTGCGATATTGTGCAGTATTGATAGACAGATGGCCAAAGGTCCACAACTAAATCGATTCTTTCGGTGATCCTGACATGGGCTGAGTGTGTGTGTGCCTACATTTGAGCAACCTTAATCATTTCATTGCTATTTAAAGACATTCTTCTCAAGTGATTCCCTTTTGAAAGTTGTCTCGCAATCAAAACGAAATACATTTTCGGTTTTGTTCCACCGTGGCAAATCAACAGTGTCCCATCCACTACTTTCAAGTTTCCTCAACGCCTTTCTTCTTCAACTCCGAATGCCTGAGTTGCAATTTATTGCAACTGCAACACAGTCTGTGGCTGAGCGCATTTGCCGCATTGAGTGTGCAGTGTCCTTCGTATTCAATGTTGCCACACATTTGCCGTTTTAGGCCCACACCGCATATTCGGTCAATCGACAACGCTGTTCAGGTTGAACTTTCGGTCAATATCGACTCTGCATTATTGTCCACTTGGCGCAGCACCAACAATAGTCGCACTGTTTCGTGCAGCGGTGTGTTCAACATGAAATTGCAAATTTAATTAACACAATAAATTGCCGGCAGCCGCATTGACAACTTTGTTATGCAGTCGACTATAAATTGTTGCCCCATTAACCATTCCACTTCAATCGCGCGTCGTGGGAATGTGATGTTTTTTAGATATGAAAATTCAAACAAGCGAAAACAATTTTTGTTTTGTTTATTTGTGACATATTTTTTGTAAATAATGTAGAGAGAAATGTGCATGGATTGAATGGAATACAATGGCGCTATGGGGGCTTAAGACTAGAATTGGAATTAGTGAATTGGTGATTTAGCATTCAACATCGCCAGCCAAAACTGCTGAAGCTGCAAACATAAAATTTTAACTAAAAAAAATAAACCTCCGCTAAGAGGGGATTTTTGAAAATCGAAGTCTAAAGAGCTAAAACATGGGTTAACCCTTTCGACCCCAAAGTTGCCTGAGAGCAACTTCACCTATTTGTCATCATATAGCAAAAACTACGATTGACTTGTGGGTTTAATTTAAGTAGGCACCAACAAATTAATATTTTTCAGAAGTGAATTTAAAGCAAATTACAGAAATTTTACTGTTACCTCTAAAGTAATTTCCAATAAGTTGCATTTGATATGAGGCAAAGTTTGTGTTCTAATTGAAGTCGACGCGCGTTTGATCAAAACCCTGTAATAATGGTTAAATAAAATCAAAAAGTGATAATTTTGTGTTTTACATAAATATTAAGTCATTTTTCTGTATTTAAAAAATATTGATACAAAATTTATTTAACCCCTTTTAAGCTAACATTGTTTAAAAGTAAACAAGCTCTGGAACTCTAACAAAGAGGCGTGGCGACTTCAAATGTCGTGTGTACACTTCTTAGGCAAATATTTCATGATTTAAATACCAAAAAGTAATATCGGGACACAGGGTAAAATTCGGGGTCGAAAGGGTTAATGAATGAAAAGACGTGATGTTGTATGAAAAAACATGATTTTATTGATTTCAAAATTGGTAAAAATGCTTTTAATCAGAAATAATTCAACAGTTATTTTTCAGTTTTTCAAAAATCAAATTTTAAAGGGTCAGCAAGGGGTTAAGGTTCTTATACCTGACTTTGTTGTTTTCAAAATTGATGAAATCACTTGAAATAATAAAAAATTAGACACATGTTTTTGAATTTTTTTTGAAAATCAAACTCAAACGGGCTCAACGATGGGCAAGAGTTCTTATTTGGAAGCTAGATTTAACACTTGAATGACCATTGCGTTCATTTTGAGGATTTTTCATTTTTGAATATCTGTTTTTTATCAAGTTTTGCTTTGGTGACTTTTTGTTTTGATCGTGAAAAATTTTTAATATATTTTTTAAAATTTATTTTGTGAAAACTTAGCCAAATCCGATGTGACCTTTTCGAGATATCAGCGAATATGATATGAAGTCTTTGTAGGCATGGAAAACTTGCGTTCTTTCTAGTGTTAATAGATCTATTAAACTCACAAATGATAAAAACACTTTAAATAAGAAATAATTCTTTTTTTATATTTTTTTAATATGTTTTTATAAAAATCTGACAGGCTCAAAAAAGAGCTAAGAGATTGATTGATTTAGGCCCATTGACTTCAAACTTGCGCGCAAAGTTGCTCTTAAAATACTTTTGAATACAAAATGAGAGAACAAAATCTGTTCTCTGACCTTGGGTTTCTGCCTACTCAGGCACTAATTGTAAGATCCTTCGGATGCCCCATAAGTATGAAAGTTTTAAGGTCGGACGGCTGAACTGACGTATGAATTCCAAGGCCCGAATTCCAAAAGCTATATATTTTTTTCTTGATCCATGCACCAACAAATTTTTCACCGATATATTTCATCGATAACACAGAGTTAGCGATGTGCTTTCTTTCGGATATCCAACATATCCATTTGGTGCACTCGGTGCTTGTTTATTTACGCATTCATGTATGTAAAATAATGTGTGAACGGAACTGCGAAACAGCTGAAAACGCGCGACTGCATTATTGGTTTGTCTTAGCAAAATCCGCGCACGCTTGATTGACGTGCGGCTGACGTTGGCAACCAACTGCGCGCGGCAGTGGTTGCCACTTCGGTTGTCTTTTGTCGGTACGGTTGGCAGTTGCAAAGCGTTGGCTTGTGAGCAATTTCATGGTTTTATGGTTTTGCGACGGTGCCACCTTCGTCAGCGTTGGGTGCACTTTGCATTCTTTCGGCTCTTGTTGTCGTTGTGTCTAATGTTTATTTGTTGTTTTAATGCATTGCAAGTAGTCGAAATTGCAAGAGAAGAGCGCACAACTTTGCGCTACTTTCACTTCCAACGACAGGAAGTACAAAAAAGTTTAAGAAAGCACCAAAGCCCAACCGGAAGTGAACACAACAATAGCAAAATTCAAGTTTTACGCTATAAAGTGAACTTGTCTAGGTATGGTGTGAGCGGACTTCATTCAATTTTTTGTTTTTTTGTTTCTGAATATAGCTGCGGTACGCCAGTCAGGCAACGCCACAAATGATTTTGCAAAAAGTTAAATACCCGTTTAGAGTTTTTCGAGTTGCTGTGCACTAAAGTTCAAACTCATTTCCGCCAGAAAGCCAAAAGGCAGCAAATTGTTACATACATATCACATGTGTAGATGTTTGTGGTTGCATTCGAGTTGTACATATTTTCATAAACTCCAATGTGTCTTCATTCGAGTAATTTCCGTTTCAATCGAGAGAACTTTGACTTCCGTTCTGGAGTAAGGGAAATCCTTCCTTGGCGTTTGAAAAGCATTGAAATTCTGCAATATGACCCTCGATTTTTGGACCTTACCTTTAAATAGGTATCAAAGATTAGCAAAAGGTCAGTTTACGTCGAGGATATTAGACATTAATTCTATAAAGTCCGAGTCTTTGTGAAACTGTACCGACTCTCTTCACTGACTAAAGCTTAATAATAGAGTCTTAGGCCAGCTTAGGTTACGTTAGCTGGCTGGTCAAGTAGGCCTCGCATGGGTCCCTAGCGATACCAGTTGATGTTTCTTAATGCTGCGTATCGATGTAAAAAGGATCGTCGAGAATGTGGGTGTTGGATGGATGGCTGGATGTAAGGGAGAGCCGAGGAAATAACCTTAAGGAGGTCATTACTTTAAGCACTCAGGCTTTGTAGCCCATCTTACGTAAGGCTCAGGAAAAATGTTGATAGCGGAGAAGGGAATGGGAAAAGGAAGTTGGTAGAAAGGGACACAAGGTTATGAGATCTCCTGTACAAATTTCCCGGACTCATTACTGAATCTCAGGAGATGACACAGAGTGAGAGAATGAACATCGTCCATTCTCTTAACATCTGAACCCAGCGTGCGTAATCTCGTTCTGGAGAAGGCAGGACATGCACAAAAAAATGCTCTGTACTATGTACCTCTTGCAGGCAAGACGTGGAAGTCGGATTTTCGATGATGTCCATGTTGACCATATGTCGCCCCTCATGAATTATGTCCTGTGATTAACCCGACCATTGGACGGAGATCTTTCCTTCTTAACTTCTGCAGGAAATCCCCTGCTTTCCTGTTCGTTATTATCACAAAACACTTGGCAGTTTTACAACTTCCCAAGCTAGACCAACGTTCTCTATGGGTTGGTTGGATTCATGCCAGTGGATATTCGAGGACCTCTTGCAGAGGACATCTTAAAACACTTTCTTTGTCTTTAAAGTGCCAGTTAAGATGAGCATACGATTTTCTGAAGTCTTTTACTGGAGTCCTTACGAGACAAGGCGAGGTGGCACATTCGGTGTGGAACTGTATTTCTTCTTTTTATCAGGAGGTTTGAGAATTTTCTCTTGCAAAGTCGGAATGTCCTTAGATTCCAATGAAGTCTCCGCTTGCTGGCCAAATGTGTACTTCGTGTACGTGTCTTCTTAAAACTAATGCACATGGAGTTTTGATAGCCTTTCGACCACATTTTCTATTACTGTCTGTTGCTACTTAAGTACAACGTATACTACATCAAATATTTGAAGACAGTTTCTCTTTTGAAAATGTATCTTTCCATCATACCATGAAAACAGGATCTTATATCCTTAAGTTTTGGCTTTGAATCCCAAGTAAATCAGCATTTGAAATACTTAAACAATGTGCAATAAGACGCCGCAGTAGTTCAATGAGTCCAAGTCAATTTCATGCTTAGTGATGTTCTATTCGTTCTTCTTCTGCACTTTAAGTTCATTTAAGATTTAACTCGCCGACCATACGAACTACTTTTGCAGCGTACAACTGCACGAAATCCATTTGAAGCCATTGACGCGTATAAATTCAATTTATTGTGGCACGAATTAAGTATATGTGATTGCAAGCGGAAATCGCAGGTGTTGTTTAGCGCGCGGACAGTGGGAATTGTTTTTATCATTGGCGTGTTTGTTGCTGCATAAATGGGAGAGAGGGTATGATGGAAATGATGGCATTACATACAATAAAAACGAGGCATGCGAGTACAACGAACTGTTGGTATTAGCATGAAATTTAATGGGTACATACCCACTATTCCACGAGGAAAGGCCTTGAGGGAAGTCTTATGGAGTAAATTGTATCGGGTTAGCTTCTTTTAGTTTGGAGAAATAGCAGAGAGAACATTGCCGGCGTAGAAGCATTGAGGTAGAGATCGAAGCAAAGACCGGTAATACGGATTTGGTCGTAGTGGATTGAGGAGATGTGCGATTGAAACGAGTATATGAAATCTGTAGGGAGAGTGTCTTAGGGGCTTAAGAGCGAAAAGTGTTCTGTAACCTAGTTTAATTCTTAAACGATGTTTGCTGCTGTTTGATATAGCATAGTTCAAAGGTTTCTATATAGCAACAAAATATCGTTTGTGTTGATAGGGAACCTAAAGCGAAAAGAAAAGATGATGCGGAAGTCGATGGACTATAATGAAGGTAAAAAAACAACACTTTTTTCCATTGAGCATCCAGGGCCTCAATAACGACTTACTTTTGGTACTGCAGCTGTAGGGGAAGAAGCAGAGGAAAGAAGGAAGTACAAGGAGAAGTAGAAAAAAGTACGTAGTTAGAAGTAGAAAGTAGCAAGAAGTGAAACGTAAGTAGTAATAAGTAGTAGGAAGAATGGTAAGTAGTAATTAGGAAGTAGGTAGTAGTAAGTATGAAATAGTTAGTAGTAAGTAGTAAGTAGTAAGTAGTAAGTAGTAAGTAGTAAGTAGTAAGTAGTAAGTAGTAAGTAGTAGGTAGTAAGTAGTAAGTAGTAAGTAGTAAGTAGTAAGTAGTAAGTAGTAAGTAGTAAGTAGTAAGTAGTAAGTAGTAAGTAGTAAGTAGTAAGTAGTAAGTAGTAAGTAGTAAGTAGTAAGTAGTAAGTAGTAAGTAGTAAGTAGTAAGTAGTAAGTAGTAAGTAGTAAGTAGTAAGTAGTAAGTAGTAAGTAGTAAGTAGTAAGTAGTAAGTAGTAAGTAGTAAGTAGTAAGTAGTAAGTAGTAAGTAGTAAGTAGTAAGTAGTAAGTAGTAAGTAGTAAGTAGTAAGTAGTAAGTAGTAAGTAGTAAGTAGTAAGTAGTAAGTAGTAAGTAGTAAGTAGTAAGTAGTAAGTAGTAAGTAGTAAGTAGTAAGTAGTAAGTAGTAAGTAGTAAGTAGTAAGTAGTAAGTAGTAAGTAGTAAGTAGTAAGTAGTAAGTAGTAAGTAGTAAGTAGTAAGTAGTAAGTAGTAAGTAGTAAGTAGTAAGTAGTAAGTAGTAAGTAGTAAGTAGTAAGTAGTAAGTAGTAAGTAGTAAGTAGTAAGTAGTAAGTAGTAAGTAGTAAGTAGTAAGTAGTAAGTAGTAAGTAGTAAGTAGTAAGTAGTAAGTAGTAAGTAGTAAGTAGTAAGTAGTAAGTAGTAAGTAGTAAGTAGTAAGTAGTAAGTAGTAAGTAGTAAGTAGTAAGTAGTAAGTAGTAAGTAGTAAGTAGTAAGTAGTAAGTAGTAAGTAGTAAGTAGTAAGTAGTAAGTAGTAAGTAGTAAGTAGTAAGTAGTAGTAAAAACAAGTAAGTATAAAGAGGAGAAGAAAAGAAAAGAAAAGAAAAGAAAAGAAAAGAAAAGAAAAGAAAAGGAAAGAAAAGAAAAGAAAAGGAAAGAAAAGAAAAGAAAAGAAAAGGAAAGGAAAGAAAAGAAAAGGAAAGAAAAGAAAAGAAAAGAAAAGAAAAGAAAAGAAAAGAAAAGAAAACAAAAGAAAAGAAAAGAAAAGAAAAGAAAAGAAAAGAAAAGAAAAGAAAAGAAAAGAAAAGAAAAGAAAAGAAAAGAAAAGAAAAGAAAAGAACAGAAAAAATAAAGAAAAAATAAAGAAAAAGGATAAAACTAAAACAAGGCAGGTAGAACGAAAGAAGGGAACAAACGAAGAAAATAAGAAAGAAAGAAACGAAAAGGAAAGGAAAGGAAAAAATAAAGAATATAATTGAAGAACAAAAAAGAGAAGAAGAAAATTAGGATGATGGTAATGATTTCTAGTTTCGAAACAATGGAAGAAAAAAGGAAGAAATAAATGTATAAAAAGGAAATTTAAAGTAGGAAAAGGAAAAAATGAAAAAATAAATGCAGAAATTTAAAAAGCAACAATAAAGTAAGGAAGAGATGAAAAATTAAAAGAAAATAGAAAAAAACAAGAAATTAAACTTGGAAAGAAAATGAAGAATTTAAGAATGTTAAAGGAAAGAAATGAAGAATTACTTCAACTGTAAACTTATCAAATTTTTTGTAAATCTCCATACATCGAATCTTTTTAACAAAGTTGAAGTGTTGTTTTCGACAAAAATTTCTGTCAGGACCCCCACCAATCCCTGCCTTTTCACTTCGAACTAACTATCCATCTCTCTAACTAAAAGCAAACGAAAATGTTACTGTTGTAATGTTGTTATTGCAATTGAATTTGTTGCTATTCTCTATGCACTGTTTGTTGTTGTTGCTTCAGCCTTTTGCATTGTCAGTGTCCCGTGAAATGTATGGCCCAGCTTAAAGGTGATTTTAATTATACGAAATTAATCTAGATTAACGTTTGGTATTCGCTGCGCATTAGCGTTGACCGTCTCCCTCTCTCACGGTACAACAAACTAGCTCGCCGCATACCGCTTCCAAAGTGTCTGCGCTGCCCAATAAACCTGGCAGAGATAAATGACTGTGTTATGTCAAGTACGGGGTGCGGCAAGGTGCGGGCGAACGTGGTAAACTGTGGTCCGGCCGCATACCATAACAACTGGTAGTGGTGAGTAGAGCAAAAGGTAAACAATGCTGAATTGAAGAGACCAGTGGTCATAGATCAGAGTTGTGAAATGTAAGTAGCAAGAAATGTCTAGAATGTGCTATTGATTTAAAAATTAAATAATGTTGAGGACATTTTTTTTATAACTATAGGATTTATGTAAAAAAAGTGAACTTTGATTTGTTACTGAATTTTTTTGGTACCAAGTTTGGCTCTGATATCACAATGACTTCAAAAGTGATCCTGATGCGAATGATTTTTAGTTTAAAAACATGTTTATAAATATATCATTTTTCTTTACTTCCTTCCTTTCCTTTGTTTAAATTGACTTGATACTAAATGGACAGAACTTGGTTATTTTTCTCTGCTCTTGTCTAAAAGTAGAGAAACTACACCCATGTTGTCCATTTTCCATGAAATTTTTCCTTCTGATATCACTTTCGAAAATCCACAACATCTCAACATCAGTCATAAATATATATATAAGTGCATATATCCTTTAAATATATCCTTTTTAACGTGTCCATTGGTTGCCTTCGAAGCGCCGCGAACAAAGTTTTTATTAAAGTGACAAAAATTGGTCTCTCATCATGTCTGCAGCAGCCGAGCGGAAAGTTGCTGATGCTGGCAACTCTGCTGACGTCGACTGACGACTGTCTAACGCTACTTGTACAAGTGACGACGGAAAAACGCGTCAGCTTTGCGCACAAATTTCGCTCGCAAACAACAGGACGAAAATAAAGTACAACAACCAAAAATTGAAGCAACACAACAGACTCTGGCAGCAGCGGCGGCGGTGATGCCCGAAATTAAGCAATTGTTGTCTCAAAATTAAAATGCAAATTAGCGAGGGTTGCTAAATATTAGCACGACGGGTAATGAAGTTGTGCCAGCTGTGCGGGCGGGTGTCGTTGCTGGCTGTGTTGTCACCGCTGACGCGCTGCCTGGACTTGTTGGCGTCAAAAAACAAAAAAAATATATAACAACGAATTTTGCTTGGTTGATTTTCTTGTGAATTTCGGCAAAAACAAATGTACGTCGCATGATGATTCGTGGAGTTGTTGAGCAGCTTTAACACTTGAAATGTTCAAACTGAGAATAGAGTTGCGGTACTGATTGGACATAAGTGGATATTGGATCTGATGCATTGAAAAGTAGGTGTTTTCCACTTTTCGAATTGAATTATTTTCTGAGATTGGAAGATATTGTAGGCTGTAATTACATTATTGGACAAAAAAAGAATGCTTCCTAAAATAAAAAAGTCCAGGAACATACTTTGAGATACTTTTTTTTGATATTTTCCTATATTTAAATTTTTTTATTTTCCGATATTGTAAATTAAATGCAAAATAGAAGCTTCAGTCTTACAAATTTTGAGAAAATATTAAAAGCGAAAATGTCTACATCAGTTCTTAAGGTATATTGAAAGTTTGAGCAACTTCTTGCTTACCATGAATTGTTAGGATTTTTTTAATCAATACACAAAAAAATTTAAAACATGTGTTTACATTTTTTTATGAAAAAAAAGTTTCAACTTTGAGCCGCTTTTGCACACACACTAATTAATTTTTTGCACAGATTTTTGGAGGTTTTCTTAGTTGAAGTTTTATCTTTCACATGACATAAAAATCGTTAAATTCTGAGACTATAAATTTTTTGAATTCTGTCTATGGAACGAGTCACTGTGCAATGATTTAAACCGATCGATCGCGATCATTGGAGTATTTGACAAATTTCTGTGGTTCATAACGCTGACCAAAACTGAACAGGAAGCGTAACAGAAGTCAGGAAGTCAGGGTTGTTGTTGGGGTACTTACAGGGGTCTGCATTGTTGGTGGTCATGCTAAAAGACTATAGCTGGGTCATTCAGCCAACAATTTCTGCCGAAAGTGCAGAGACGTAGAGAAGCAAGAAAACTATGCTCCACTTACTTTGACTTTACCCTTCTCCTTGCAGTTTATGTGCAAATCACATACAATTTTGCTATACCGATAGATCGGAGGTCGACACTAAGGGCCTAATATGCATTATAGACTGTTCAGAATGTAACTCGAAGGCGATTTGGTGGCATCACAATGGACTAATTTTAGACCTGGTTTCTTTTTTTTATTCTCGATAGTTCTAGATCCATGGTGGTTATAACAAATTCAGTGTAGGAGTAGAACATCCAGCTAATAAATATGGACAATCTCACAAAACGGTACCCATCTGCCCATCTCAGCTCATTTAGAACAACATGGACAACACTGAAAACAACATTTCTCGAAGCTATCCAGAAAAACTCCAGCAACTGATGAATATTTTTAATGTCCATACTTTCGCTTGGGTACTGTACACAACAACTTGTCTAATTAACAAATTTTGGGCAAAACTAATTGAAGCTCATTTTGGTCGGACAGAGAACACCAAATGTGCTGAATTCGATGTAGATTTTTCGTTTGATTTTGTTTTTCCGCCTCGTGTTTTTCCACTCTCGAGGCCATGTCGAAAGTCACCAGTCACTTTCACTTAACAACTCTATTACAAAGTTCACACACACACGCACACACACACTGACATATCCACTACGCACAAGCAAGCACCTTTCAGCTTTGTGGCCAGCAACAATTCCCCCAGTTGTCTGTCACAAAATTATCAGCACAATAGCAACAAAGACGTGTTGTACACTATCTGCCTTGCACAACACAGCCACAGCAGCACAATCTGCCCGAGTTGGACCCTTAACACTGGCATGGCCCTTTGTTTCGCTTGCTCACCGTTGGCGCTTTTGCCGTTGGGACCTGAAAATGCCGAAAACGACTCGACTTGTTTTTAGCATCGACTGCGAGTGCAAGACTTGTGACACATGAGCAGCGCTCGTAAATTTTGACATTTGCCATTAAATCATTAAAACGGATTTTTGAAATGAGTCTTCAGTTTCAGTTTATGTGGCATTTTAATGAGTGTAGTTGGGACTTTGGGACATTGGGGACGCGTTGTTGGGAGGCGATCGTAAAATGCAAATTATGTCTGCGAGTTAGCACATTTGTGCGAGTCCGTCTGTCTGAATGTCCGTCTGGCGGTGCTAAATGCGCGTAATTCAACTTGTTACGAGCCAACTTTGTTACTGTCAAACAGTTTCATCATAATTTTATATTTTGTGTAATTAAATCGGTGCTGAAATGTCCTTGTTTGGGTTATATTAAATTGAAGGTATCGAATGAGCTGAACATATGGACACGGTTGCTTCAAGTTGGTGTCATAAAAAGAAAATCATAATGAGCCGAGTTGTGTTGCATGAGGGAGATGTCAGTTTGAAATTTGAGTGGATATGGCAAATTTGTTAAAAAAACTAGAAGACCTATTTTAGTCACTTGCCTTGTGGTGGATTAAACAGGAAGTTGGTGTACGAAACCAAATTTATTTGTGGTTCGATCGATTTGTTATTTAATGTACTCACTACAAATTAATGGCATTGCGTTTTGAAAACTCAACTAACTTTTTAACTTTTTTTGCGATGCAGATACCTTAGAATCTGCAAACCGAATCGAATTTGTTTAGAATCTCATCAATAAAAGAGCCATAACATATACCAATTACAACTATAATTAAATCGAAGAGAAGCGTACAGGGTGCCCACTGCCGATTATCCTCAAAAGGATTCGCGTACAGTGACATTTTGCAGGTCACGAGCGAAACAAGTTAAAAGCTAATGTGCTCGCTAAATGAATTGTATCTCTTGTCTTCTGTAATGTATACAGGCTGCTTGAACGCAAGTTTAATTAAACATACATACACACATACATACATCTATACAATAAAATTTAATCAGCGACATGAATGTCAACGTAGGCATCAACTTTAATGGGATTATGAGCCAACCGTGGCCAATCGACTACGCATTAAGACACTTTATAAACTTTGAATGTCAACGTAAAAATCTTGCATAGAGTTAATTGTGCAACAATCACAACAACAATGAGAGCAATAATAAAGTCTACTAAACCCCATAATAAATTACAGCGTAAATAATGAAGGACGATTACAGTGTTGTTGACGCTGACATTAATGGGTTATTTATTGTTCATACGCATTGTGCAAACAAAGTACGGGAAGTGAGACAATAAATTAAAGCGTAATGAAAAACGAGAAACAACAACAAAGTATTTGGGGCGTACCAATTAGATAACATCGGTTCATTTGGACTCGTGCATTGTATTAATTTTTCCTAAGTGAATAAAGTAGAAGTAGTAGCAACCGAAGTAGAAATAAAATTAGTATCTAAAGAGTTTAATTTGTCTACGAAAGGAATGGTTTTTTTTGTTGGTAATACTTAATTTGACAACAAAATAATAATTGCATCAATTGTATTGTTAGCACCCTGACAGATGTAATTGTCATTTCCTAAAAAGAGCTGAGACATGGAAGAAGTTATCCAATATCCAAGAATGTCTGAATGGTTTGCGTTTAAAAGTTACTGTGAAGCCTCGTTGTTTGTATGTTCCTCAAAAGTTTTTATAGCATACAGCAGAGAGCTTATTACCGACAAAACATTGCCAGGATATGTGTCAAAGATTCCAACTAACTAAAGAATTTAAGGCTTAGATAGCTTAGGAACTATGTGACTCATGTGGCAATAAGATCGCTTTAGTTTAAAGATTTGAAAATATTTTCAAAGAAAGTTGACTTGATTTTCTGTGTTCCATATTTTCAAAATGATTTCAAAGGACTTTCATATCAGTGATCTTATAGATTGTATTGAGCACCTTTAATGTACTAAACGCACTTTACTGAATATTTTATGGTGCTCTGCTTTGTCTGTCTCTGACTCTGCGTCACAAAAGAGCAAAGGACACTCGAATGCGCAAATGTTGTCAAGTGTCAGTGCCACGAATGCATTCAACGCATCGAACCTTACACGGCACTACTGCAATCCATGTCACCACAATGGGTTATCAGGTATCAGGTGGTTACAGCAGTAAATAAGAATTGCTACCCTTACCGATGTGCCAACTCTAAAACTATATATGTCGGAAATCAAACGAGCTTAATGCAGTTTTATAGTTCGCCTTTCCTAATGCTTGGAAGATTGTTTTTATCATCATTTCCGCTTGAAACTAAGTATTTTTTGTATTCAGAAAAACAAAAAGTAGACTAGCATCTAAAGTAAAATTCATCGCAAGAGTAAAAATAGAATTAAAAAAAAAAATATTAAACAAATTTTATTATTAGACCACAAGTTCGCATCTACTCGTGCGACAACCTCATACAATATGGCCGACGATTGTGCAGCATATTGGCAGCTTGATGTGTTGTTGGTAATTAATGCAACTGTCATGTTTTGTGCCCACTTAGAACATTTCGAGGATATGGCACTTGTGACTGCCGTTCGAAATGGGCAAACCGAAATGACCAAATTGTCCTTTAGTGTAAATTTGTGTACATTGGCGGCGCTTTGATTAAACCACATGGAATGCAGTTCATAATAACAAAAACAACAACAACAACTATGATTACTAAAACCACATGAAAAGCAAATGAGGCCCCATTTCAGAGAGATGGTTCTACTTGCTACTTTTTACCGAAGTCCCATAAAGCACTTGAAGCCCAAGTAATAACTTGAAGTAGGTTCCTGCGCGATTCCCTAACATTCATTAAAGAATCCAGGAAGTTCGTGCAAGAAATTCCCTTTCCAGTACCTTCCCTTTCCTACTATTTTTTTTCTTTAACCGCCTCACTCTTCTTTACTTATCACCCTTTTTCGCCCCAGTCTTAAGCATAATGGGCTTCTCGCTGGAGTGCTTGAGAAATTGGACCCTCTAGGTGCATCTTCTCGGCTCTTCTCATGTCCTTTCCATTCATATAACTTAAAATATTACTTTCAGGGTTGTTAGAAAGTTATTGAAGGCCTGACACTAGCTTTATAAATCGGAGACAGCCTCTCTTTTCTTTCTTCATACCGACAATCGCGCCGGAAACCGTTGTGTGGTAACTTTACTCTTTTAGCGTGCCTTCCCATCACGCAGTTCCCGACACGAAGTCATAAGTACAACAATCACCGATCTCAAGGAGTCCTGATTGAATAGCTGTCTGACTCACCTTTTGTTCATTTCATTGGCCTTGCAGATACCTGTGATGACTTTGTGACCAGGGACCTAATATAAGTAGACCTGAGAGACCTGATATTTCTGCCATCAGTGTAATTGAAATTGGAGAAGGTATCCAGCAGGGTCTGAGAGGGAGATCCAAGACCCTTTATTTACATCTATACGTTAGATGACAATAAAGGGTGCATCGGGCACTTTTCGCTGGAGTTTTCTCATCCATATAAACGATCGAAGCCACCAATTCATGCTACCATAAGAGGTCACGCAGTCCTTGCAGATCTTTATGTTCAGTACTTCCCGGTTTTCTAGCGACAATTTTCCCTCAAAACTCAAGACCTTGGTAGCTTCAGGATTAGCATAAATGAATCATTTATCAAAAGCCCTGTTCCTTGAGCTTCACATCTTTTCGGTACCTAGGAAAGTTCCCTCTACCTTACATTCTCAATAATGGAACGTATTGTATTGGTTCTAGGTTTGGATACTTAGGCGACCCATCAATAGATAAATGCAGAGACCTACGGAAGTCCATGTAGGTATGTAGATTCCTCTTAGTAGGTATATCCTGTCAGACATAACTACTAGAACTTCGGACCTTCCAAGTGTCCAAGATCCTTATCACCTAAATCGTCTGGTTTTCAATACCCCTAACTTCTCTCTATCGACTAACGACTCCTCCATTGTTAGACTACAGCAACGCCAACACTCTGCCTCATTTGCCCCTCTCACCGCCGATACCCCTTCCCGGGCGGTTGTGCATATTGAATAAATTGTTTTCAATTCAATCGGTTTTATATGTCACCGCTTACGAATGAGTGTTTGCGTGGGTGAGTGATTGCATGTAACGGCCAACACGCATTGTGCGGCCACACTCGTTTGACATGCAAAATTACTGCACTGCATGCCGACAATGTCGCTTAGCTGAGTGCCGAAAACGGCAGCGGCGCGACGCGACGCAACAACACAATGGCGCACTCAGTGCAGCACTCGATGTAGCCGGGACGATTGTTTTTGTATGCGTAAAAAGCCACAACAGCGAAATTCCATTCGCGGCCAGCAGATGAAGCGCTTTTCGAGTGCTGATTGGCGCGTGTGACGATTCGAATATTGGGCCGGCGGCGGCGGCGACCGGTTGGTGACAATGCTGCTGAGTGGAAGTCGCTGCTGGTGGGAGGAAAAGGGACGATGATGACGGTGGCGCTAAGTGGACACAGTCGTTGGCCGCATATAAATAAATTAGAGGAGCGGGCGCGCGCTGGCGGCGACTGCGTTGACCAGCCACTGCCGCTGATTGCAGCGACTTTCAAAATCAATTAACAACATCAAACAGACGGCTGCTGTTGCTACTGTTTGATGACGCTGCCGCTGGTGGTGGCGGTGAGTGCACTGATTGCCGCGCGGCTGTTTGAGTTGCAACGCTGCAGCGAGTGCACAGCGCCGCACAAATCCAGACGTGCGCAAATTGCGTATGTAAATTAAATAGAACATAAAATGCAACAGACAGACACAACGACTACAATGACAACGACAGACGCAATGACTGCGATGGTTGGTAATGTGGCGTTTATGTTATTGCGGCGCGCGCGCTCAACACGGCAGCAATTAACGCGTGAGTCGCATACCAAATGCCCACAAGTCAAAATTCTTACGGTAATACAAGGAATTTGCAAACAATATGGAACATTGACAGTCAGGACTTATGAAGTCCAGGCATGTCATACGTTTTGGGTAACACACACAACAATTTGTTTTTGAACCAACGCACAAGAGCTACGTTGGCGCTGGAAGGATGCAAGGATTGGGAAAAAAGTTGGCGTACATAACTTATTTACTTAACCGGCCATAGCAACTCTTTACCGCGTCTGTTTTGCGCGCACCTTCTCCAGTTGTTCACACCAAAAGAAGATAGGGCGTCCTCAACTTGGTCCTTCCACCGGAGACATGGCCTCCCTCTTCGCCATCGATCTCCAACTCTAACTGGAAAGTTGTGACTCTGTAATTTAGAAATTCGAGACAAATACGAAATCTCTTTGCGGTACGTTGAAAGACCACCTGGTTCACCTGGAGTTTGGGTACTATAGCGGGTTGTTCGGGATAGACTTGAAATTACATGATCAGATGAACATGACATGATCTGTTCAGTTAAAATCAGATTAAGATGGCATACAGACAGATTGCCAAAGTGGGAATATCACTCTCCACATGCAAACCAATCTTTGAACGCGTTTACCTCAACAAAGCAATCAGGAGATCACTCCTAGAACCAACACTTTACTGCTTCAGAATCTACCACAGAGGATCCAGCAAGTGGATTGTTGTAAACAAATTTGTCATAGGATTCTCGTGGCAATCATAAGTGGATAATGCATCATTGGCCAACATGCCAACAGACAAACCCTGCTGTACAATGACTTCTACAGAAGCTGTAGTGACGAATGATCTCTATCCTCTACAAATGCCCTTTGCGCTTTGGAGAATGCAATTCTAGTTCTTGGATCCCCACTGGAGTTGCTAATCGGTCCTGGAGGCAACGCTACGAAGATACATCTACAAATTCATTAGAACCACAAAGTGGCACCCACAAATGGGAAATGTATTAGCGGCAACACCTCGAGGTACTGTGCGAGGTTACTATGGGTTTTGCTTTTACTGATTATAAAGTTTACTAATTATTTTCTTGCTAAAATTTAAGAACACTCATAAAAACAAAAACTTTCTTTACAAGGTACATCCTGTATAACTGCTTCTACACTACTTTTGGTATCATAGTTTCCACTGTAAATTGTGAAATGCTCCTTAAAAGCTTCATTGATGTGGGGCTCACAATGAACTGTGAATTCTAATTTATTTGACTGTCTTCTGGTAAACGTCGGTGTATGCATTCGTGTTAGGAGCGGCAACAATGCAGCTACACAATAATAGGCACACACACTCACATGCATGGCTATGAACCCAGTGAGAAAATTAAAGGTATAAACCAATAATGAGGTATCGTATAAAGTTGATGAATAGAGGATTGTAGGGTCGAAGAAAAAGAGGGGAAATGCAGGAAGGGATCGCGGAATGGACGCATAACTTGATAAATGATTGAATGAACAAAAATACAGATCAGTGCATAAGGAAGGGAGAGATCGACGATTGGACGAATAGACAGATAATCAAATAAAATAATCAAATGTACTGAGGATGTGATGGAAAATTGGAAGAACAAAAAAGCCGATGAATGAATCGAATCGTCAAATGTACAAGGTTGATGGTTGAAAAATCATAGGAAGGGGATGAAAGATCAAATTATTGAATGGACGGAAAATTAAATGATCGCATGATGAACGAATCAAGGGACATTTCGGTGAATAGACAAAGAATGGATACTGAGATGGACCTAACATGGGATATAAGCAGGGAGAAAGATGGAAGCACAGATGGTTCACGAAGATACGTTCAAAGCCTTGAACGGAGAACAGACGGTCGTATAAATAGATGGATGAACGTCAAAAAGTAGATAGTCCCATGCACCCAAAACTAGAAAGGTAAAAAGAGTGATATATAGATAGATCAAGGCAGTGGCGCACATGAGTTTTTAGGGGTGGGAGGGGGTCCTTGGGTACAACTTTTGAGTCAAATACCATTCGAAACCATATTTTGTACTATCAACTTTTGTGTTTTGGGGGTTTGAACCCCCAGCCCCTCTTCCTCCTGTGTAATTCACTGGATAGTGGTATAGATGGAACGAATAGATGCAAAACTTTAAACTTACTCAAGCTTTGAAAATATCTTCAAAGCAGAATTCCCTTGAAGACTTATTTTTAATTGCGTTTTTAACTTTCATCGTTCATCCGTACATCGTATATCAAAACCGTACATTTGTTTGAAGCGCCTCCGGTGACATTTCGCATTGGGTCAGCCATCAGCCGTAGGTGCATGTTGCACTGAAATTTGTTGCCGGTAAGGGTTATATTTCATGGCAAACATGACTTGACAATATACCGTGGCCAAATATGCGAACAAATATGCAAACAACAGTTTGGCAATTGCCAAGTGTGCCATGAAATTCCATCCCGGGCGGCACGGCACTTCGGCTGCACATTCGCCAGTGGGTGGCGAATGCGGCTGTGGTTGTGGTACGGCGAGAGACAGGCGGGTAGTGCTTAATATGGCGTGGAATGGTTGTTGCGAAACTTGCAACACAACAGACACATCACACAAGTGCGCCTATCCGCTTGCTTGCGCGTGTGTTCGTGTGTGTCGACAGAATAAACGACCTTTTAAATCGAACTTTGCACACAGCCATAGAACGTAGAACAACCACGACAGCAGCAGCAAAAATAACAAGCAAGTAACGCGCTCATTTAAATTATGTTAACCTCAAAAAGCTACGTTGTGCTTCGCCAGCTTGCGCCGGCAGCCAATGCGTTCGCCAGTCGGCCGACAGACAGTTTACAACACAGACCACGCACCGCCTGCGCGCCTCTGCCACGACGCGCATGTCACCGCACGAATTTCACATATTGCCGACATGCGTTCCACGCGGAGCAATTTGTGCAACATTTCACCTGTGCAACCCGCCGCCCCCATAGTCATTACTCTGCCCGCTCTGCGCAGCATTTACACGTTTACACCGCGCGGCCGCACTCCAGCCGAACTTAAACCCGTCGCCCTCCCGTCAAGCAGCCAAATCCTGCACAATTGATCGCCGCTTCCGATTGTTTTAATATGCTGGAGCTGTTATATTTCCTGTTCGTTGTTGTTGTTGTTATTATTGCTTTAAAATGCTGTTGACTGGTGCACTGTTAATATAAAGTTGAAAGACTGGCACCATTCGCTGAAATTTCATGAAATGTGTGGCGTAGCAGTTTGCATTGTTGCGGCGGAACTGCGTGTTTTTCTCCCCTATGAAT
Organism: Melieria omissa; assembly: GCA_963971225.1. Lineage (NCBI taxonomy): Eukaryota > Metazoa > Arthropoda > Insecta > Diptera > Ulidiidae > Melieria > Melieria omissa. The sequence continues at coordinate 82,751,457 of OZ020268.1, forward strand.
AAATTTTTACAGCGAAATAGTTGGAAAGTTGTCATGAATTGTGGGCATAAAAACTTTAAAGTAGACCTATAAGAGTTCATAAGACTTGTGCGAATTCTCGAATAGTTAGGCGGCTATCAAGTGCCTGGTAGGTGTATCAGAGCTTATTTTTTTATTCTGTGATTCCGTACAGTTAAGCAAGAGACTTTTCATTTGATGCATTTCTGGTCATAGAGGCCTTGAGACCAACTGTGGGACTCACGAGATCGGCAGATAGGGCACGCATCTAGAAGGCACCTCTACCTTATTCGTTGTCGACCCTTACCCTCGCGTCTGTAAGTCGGGATCTCAAACGACCATATCTTGGGGTATTAAGCAAGATGTGGATGGATCTTCACGCTGCGGCTAGGGTCTCACGTCGAGGCCGACAGTTGAAGATACTTTTGAATATGTCAACGTTTTCTTCTACCTTGGTACCGCCTTCAACAGAAGCAATGATATCAACCTGATAAACCAATGAGATAAACCGATGGAGTACTGTTGCCAATAGGTGCTACTACGGTCTCGGTAGGTAACTGAGCAGCAGAGACCTCTCTCGACCGATAAAACTTGCACTTTGCAGGACGCTTATGGCGCAGAAGCATGGACACTGTCGCGTAGGGACAGCATGGACAGCATGGTGACTGTCGCATAGGGACTTTGGGGTATTCGAGAAGAAGGTACTTCGCAAAAGCTTCCACCTTATCCATATTGATGCCGATTATTGTATACGAACCAACAATAAGCTGTTTAAAGATATAGGTGTAGCTCGCTGTCTTGGGCCATATCTGCCGTATGGACTATGAAACTCCAGTGAAAAGGTGTTCGATGCGGTAATTGGATGTCGACGGTGAAGAGGAAGAGAGCGTCTCCGGTGAAAGGACCAAGTTGATGAGGCCCTATCTTCTCTTAGTGATAGCAACTGAAGAAGACGCGCGTAAAACAGAGCCGCCTGGAGAGAACTTTTGTTTTTTTTAAATGAGCCAACGCGCAGGGGAAATGGCTAACCTCTGGAAGTAAAATTGCCTATGGAAACGCTCCCAACTCGCCGTTCGGAGTCGGCATAAAACTGTAGGTTCCTTCCAACCTTGTAAAAACATTCGCACGCACAACACGGTTGGTTGCGGGTAGCTAGGCCTTAGTCTCGTAATCGGGCTGTCGTGCCAATCAAGAAGAAGAACGCGCAGAGGATACCCCTATAAATGCGAGGCATTGTGCTGGTTCAGGAAGGATATATAGGTTGGGTAAAAGGATGTTGGGTGAAGAATTTATGGACTCTTGCCTTGAATCTATCAAGATTATAAGTGCTGGGGAAAATATCTGCAGAGAGACCATTCCACAATCGCGGTGTACGGGCCAGGAACGAACTTTATCCGTAAAGCGTAGTGGGCTGAAACATCGTTTCGACGTGGAATGCATGGGCGGAAGTGTTCAAACGGGTTGCCCGGGGAAATACGCGAAGTGATGGCAGTAAGCTGCTTATTTGTGGAAGGTCGTAACCCGATAATGGATTGTTATGGCCAATAAAGAAAGTACGTAAGTGGATGGATGAACCCAATGGTAGCAATGCCAGGCAAATCTAGCCATTGCTTCATCACTCCATCAGTACGATGATCTCTGAGTTTACGGATCGCTGTTTAATTGGTAGAGGACTTTTGTCGGCGCTATGTTTCAAAGAGGGCCTTCCCAGAACTAGGCTTCAGATTATTGGATTACAATTCTGGGTCAGCCTAAGTGAAGTATCTACGCTGTGTTTTACGGACATAACTAGGTCTATAACGGAATGCTCGTGATTCCCAGCGATGTAATTTGTCGAAATCGGACCATCAAAATTGTACTTTCATGCATACTATAGGGCTACCCCTCCAATCTAACCTTGTTTTTTGCGCTGGAAGTGGAAATCTTCAAAAGATACTGGGGCAACCCACCAGCATGCTGGATTCTTACCGACTAAAACCACCTCCCTGTTAACCCTTCATTCACTCTGCGGAATTACCGCTTATTATCGCATGTAACCTAACCTAACCTAACCTATGTGAACTTATAAAACTAAGGAACACACAACATTGTTGTCCAAATCGGATTTAATGCCAAAGGTTATCTTTGTTTGGTTACTTGGAACTAAAAGTACACAAAATTGTTATCCCACAAACTTGTTTTACTGACTCCATCAATTCGTTTCTTATTAAGATTTCTTTAGTTATTGATTTTTTTTCTGCTGAAACTATGAAAAGAAAGAATGCAGTCTCGGCTTTTGTTGTAAGAATGTCTATAAGAATTTACCTATACAACCATACCAAAAAAAATCAATGAACTTGAGCAAACATCAGACAACACTAAACCAAACCCAGACAATTCTCAAAAACTAAACGCAGTTCTCCAATTTATTTCGTTTGTTTTCCAAGTGTTGACTGCAATAGCTGTAAATCACATGACTACACAAAAACAAGCATTGTTTTTCTATGCTATGCAAACATAAAGAGAGAAAGAAAAAAATTCACTCAGAGCAAAACAAAGAACTGCCATATTTAACTTTCATCGAGAGCACACTTTGGAAATCTGCTTTGAGATACTGCCGTGACCGAGAACTGAACTTTTCACTTCTTTGCTGCGTAAAGTGTTAGTGCAGCTGCGCGTGTTGTACCTGTCGCCGCGGCCAGAATGCTGCAACGCCAGGCAGCGAGCCGCAGCGCAAACAATAGTCCAGCGTAGACCAGTCGACGACAAAGCAGCATCGCAAAAGTGTGGCAGCAACAACGGCAACGGCGAAGGTCAACATCATCAACATGTCAACGGGGCTGCGTGCGGCTCGGCTCGACCCGGGTTTATTTTTACTGGACTACGCGCCGACACCACATCGTGTTCCCCATCTCCCGTGTGCCGCATCTTGTGCTCCGGCAAGATGATAATGTTAAAGTTTTACAACTTAAGTCGTCAAAGTCAAACACACTCTGGGGAAATTACAAACGCATTCGGCGCCGAGTGCGCCAGCGGTGGAATGAAGCACGCAGCAGCAGCAGCACATAAACGAACGTGAAGTGTGAGTTAATGATATTCCAAGTGCAACTACAAAGACACACCGGCACACACTCGCACATGCAGCCAAGTCAGCCGACCCGAGCCAAGTCCAACGGACACAATTGGCGTACCCTGAAGCAACTGGCGGCAAGACAAATGCTCCAACTCGCACCTCTCAAGCCATGAGCTGCCAGCGTCGCTTTTTATGTTCCCATCTTAACCCACTAAAGCCTCACCGTAGATTGACCCTTGAAGCTTTGCACAACTTCGACACAACTTTCGACACAAGTATCAGACACAAACACAGCTTAGGGAGCTCGCCTAGGCCAGTATTGGTCCGTGTGTTACCAGGAAAAAGTTAAAGAACCCCAAACTAAAGACCTTACTCCTTCCAACCCTTTTTAAAAAAAGAAAATTATGAGACTCCGCTTATATCGATATCCACCATAAAAGCGCTCCAAGGTATTCAAAACACCATCAGTGTGATCAATGCCTTAACAGTTTCGTAACACTCTCTTTGGGGTCTTTGAATGCCCAACTGCCACTAACGGGTTATGCTGAATCTACGCGACTTTACGATGTTATAATTCTGCCGCTGCGAAAAGCGAAAGTGTAACAGCAGCCATTGGCATAAATAAATTTTTACGTGTGTGCCAATAAAGGTGCAAGTTTTCGTTGTTGTTTTTTTTTTGGTGTTTAAGCGCAAAGCATTGTGGCGCCTCAAAAGATGGAGGCAGAGAATTGTAGCCAATATAATTTTCATGGATACTAAAATTTAAATTCTAAGGGCCACTTCTGTTATAAAGTAACTGGCGGCTGGCTGACGCAAATGATATCTTGACCCCAGCAATTCATTCAATTATAAAATACCGTTTTGAGGTTAGCATTTAAAATGTAAAATGTATTTCTTGGTGCACTCAAGTTGAGGCAAATATTTGTGGGAATTCATATTAAATGATGCTTTGTGACTGCTAAGGGAGCTTAATTTACTTAGGCAAAATATGGACCTCATCGAGTCGAATGAATGCAGGAAATGCAAAGAAACTGCTGCCAGGGAATCCTTGGAGCATATTCTTTGGTCCTGTCCGGCTATATCAAGGCTGTACCTTACCCACTTGGGGAGTCTCAATCTTCTCTGCGTTTGAGGAGGTCTTTTAAGTTGCTATTGAAATTTGCTAGGAAAACCCACATTCTCACCAATAACTTTTGAATCCATCAACCGTTAAGGACCCAATAGGATCTATGTGTACCGGACTTGCCTCCCTTACCGAAACTTACATGTGTACCTAACTTTCCACTGTGTTGCCCCAAATGTCCCTACCATGCGCATTTAAAAGCCTCTACAAGGTTTTGACAACCATACCGGAAAAAAAATTGAAAAGTCGCTCAATATCTTATCGGACTTAATCAAGTGATTTCAGATCTATTAAGTATACCATAGCTCCACTGTGCCAAAACTTAAAGAAGATCCATTTACATCGGATCTACAGAAAGATTTTTATATAGAACGCAATAGATTCAAGCTTTCGACTTCCGTTGCTTTTATTAGATGCATCAGGAATCGTAACTCAAGGATACGAAGTCAGTGTTCGTGGAGCAACGGACAGTGCCATAGGAAGTGTTCCATATGTTTCAGACATTATTTGTTCTAAACATTGTTTCCATAGGTATAATAGTTTCAAAGCTGACAAGTTTTCCGTAGTCACACAGAGCCACATCTTGGAGCCGACCCATGAGTACCTAATCGATAGACCAATAAAGATGTTGCATTGTTTGAAACTGGTATCTCTATATTGCTTGAGATACTGCAAAACGACTATGGGTTATAAAAATAGTGGATCCCACTCCCTCCTACTATATCATCTCTCCTAGATTAGATTAGATAAGATTCCGGATTCGGACAACACCTGTCCGAAACACTGCGTTCAAGTAGTGAACTATTGGGTCATGTTCCTCTACGTTACTGGAGGAGTTCGTGTCCTCCAATGTTATCTAGGAACTCCTTTAGTTTCCTTAGATTCAGTTCAGACAAATCTTTCGTCTGTATCACCTCCTTCCTTAATATTCGCTTTCTTACGTGTCTCCCCTAAGTAATTCTCCCCTAATTCCTCTTTAACTCTCTAAAGTAAATTTCCCCCTAAGAGCGAACCCCTAATTAGAGATCACCTCTTCAACATAATCAACGCTATTCGAGGGTATCAGACAAGGTGACTCACTCTCGTAAAATGTCTTCCACTATAAAGAGGTTTTTTCATAAAGCCCACGGATTCTCTTCAAAAGTGTACATTGTAGATGACATTAGATATTGGTTTTGAATGAACTTCACTGACATTACTGGTTTTGAAATGTCACCTGCGTGATGAAGCTCTGACGAAAAACGTGTGCGATGCAATAATTGTAGTTTAACAGCGGTCTCTGCACGGAGATTCGGCTTTCGGCCTCTCATAGTTTTGTGAAACAAAATAACCAATAAAAGTGGTTCATCCACTTACATAAATCAGATATGACAAAGAAATTGATACAATGAAAAATGAGTTCATCACGTTGCGTTTCCATTGCAAAGGGCATTAACCTTGTTGCAATACAAAGATTTAGATTTCTATGCTTCATCGGATTACACACACACAAACTATTGACAGGGTCACCCTTGTTTGTACGCACTGTTGAGCACTCAATCAAGAGTTGCGCTCTTTGTTAGAGATGCAGCTACAATTTCCTTGATATACTTGTAGCACACTTATCATCCCTAATCAAGGATGTTGTAAGGAAATGTGCGTTCGGTCTTTCGTTATATTGGGTCACTTTTAAATATAAGTGTTGTGCTATTTGGTGTAGATATATAAGGAGAAGGGTAGCTTAGTTCAGCACATTCCAGATTGGAAAGAGTTATTTTCTACTGTGGCATCAAATGCCTGAGTGACACGGCAAAGCTGGTAGAAGTGCTGAAACCGACCACAGCCGCACCTAAGAAACGTGATGGATCTTTCGCGGAGATTCAAAGTTGCATTTACCAAGGTTTCCAAGAAATCAAGTGAATGTTGCCAGTCAACTATCCTTGCTGGAAACTCTTCTTGGGGCAGCTGCGTCCTCTCGAAAGGACTCGTAAATTGGAATATCCACGGTGAATTAAGCCGCTCAGTTTAGCACGAAATGTAGTGTTATCTAAGGTAATTCGTAGCATGAATAGATTACAGGTTGCTAAGAAGCAGAAGCTTCCTGTGATCGTCAGCTATAGAGACATCATTTACCATAGTAAAGAAATTTCTTCTCGGCATGGGTTCACATGGCGCACAAAAATACATTTCACATTAAGATTAAAAAAACTCACCGTGGTTTCTTTTTTCTTTACACTTCTCAATTTTAATAAGAAATTCCCCGACTTTTCTAGGCATGTTACAGTCGCAGTTTAAAGTAACCTGTTTTAGGTTACTGTTAACCATTTGTAACACCATTAGTAAGGGCTGACCATAAGGAACTATGTGGTATAACATCATTCCCTGTGCTAGAGGGCAACCAGTTCAATTCCTCAACAAATGGAGCGAGATCTTTATAAGTTGGTAAAGATTTAAAGATCGGTCGAGGAAAGTTAAGGAATCGAGACATATTTTCACGGTGAAAAATAAAGTAAGGGAGGTTTTCCTATTCATCAATTGACATGCAACTTCGAGAATAAACACAGTGCAACTCTAAATAAGGGACAAAGACTAACACAGGACCTCGGTACATGAAAACCAACAAATATTTGATCCTGCTGGATGAACCATAAAAACACCGAAATTATCTTCTTAAAGCTATGCCGTAGGGCATTAATATGTCGTTGAAAACCTACTGTTGACTTGACTTTCCCGTCTCCAATTTCTTCTCATACGTTCACTTTCATATGTTTCCTTCACCCCAATTACGACCGGATTTGACTGCACTCACCCCCCCCCCCCGACACATTTTTAATACTTGATTTTTGACATGGAATTTGTTAGCATTCTGTGAAGATAAGCTTTTGTGGGGGAGAAACGCTACGCATGGCGCAATCAATTCGAAATCGAATCGAATTCGCATGAAATATTTGATTGCAGTTAACTGCGAATTTTAATTGCTGCCAAAGTCGCGTTGACTTGGCGTCGCGATAAGCAGACAAGCACGTTTCGCGTGCACTCCCCTCCTCGCTTCGGAAAAAAGCCCACGGCGGCACAGAAATCGAGACAACGACACGCGTAGGCGGAGAGAGTGTCGCGATAAGGCGAGACCCACAAGTCGCAAGTTGACTATAATGTTTGGCAACTTTATTATCAGTGACAGTGAAAGTATTTCAAGTTCTGCCCAAAACGCGACTGAATGCACATCGGAGACGTTGCGGCCTTCTGTGCGTTACGCCTCCTCGCTTGGGTGGAACAATTTTAACGCCTCGCGAAACAATAAACGCCACACAACGCGCCTAGCGAAATGCAAATTAAACGTCGCGTTTACTGGTTTTTAATGACTGTTGTACAATGAGCACGTTGGCGGAACGGGAGCAATGGAAAGAAGCAGTGATTTTTGTTGCTGATATGCGCGCTTGCGGCGCTCAGGCTGACAATTTACGAGTTCTGTCTTAAGTACTTGAAGTTTGTACCAAATCAAGTGCAGCATTTTTTGAATTCCCCACTGTGGCAGATAGCTCGCGTTTTGCCTGAATTCACACTGTGTGCAAAAGAAGGAAGATAGCTGAAACTAAGACCAGTGGACATTTCTGTGACCTCAAGTTTGTTTTTGTTTATTCTGTCGGCAAAGTACAGGGAACCAGAAAAGTGCGAAAGAATGGCTAGAATAGACTGAATGAAACTTATGGTGTCTCATGCTGGAATTAGGTGTGATACAAAGTACAGTGTGATACAAAGACATCCAAACAAAGGCCGAAGACATGCCTTTTCCTGGAGGTTCTCTGATTGGTTCTGTCAATAAAATATCATGAAGGAAAATATGCTCGATACTCACCTAAGCTTCGAAAGGAGGTACTACTTGAGATACAAGCATCTTCCACTAGTCTTTACTTTTAGTCATCAATATCATGGTCGAAGCCGATATCTTTTTGAAGAAAATAACCCTCAGATGCAATTTGCATCTCGGAGGCTATGTACCTATTTCTCAAGTAGAGATGCTGGCACTGATACATATATGGGTTCACTTAATTGTGAGTCAGGTTTGGAATGAGATTATTCTTATGGCGCGGAATAATCAGGGAGTGATTAAAGATATGAAGCAGCGGATGGTTATCCATTAACTGTCTGTTAAAAGTGTCCAAAAACTCAACAGATACGTCCTAAGCAACAGGGTTTCTCTGATATGGGTAAAAGGACATGTTCGTACGGAGTACAATGAGCCTTCAGATTAAAAAAGGGGTCTAAATAAGTTTAGAGTCGAGGCTGTTGAGGAACTTGAGTGCACCGTAATAGGTGGAATAGGATAACCGACGGTAAGCATTCTCAGACATCCTTCATCAGCGAAGCAAAAAGGGTTCTTAGTCTAGATCGGAGAGTTCTAGACTGACTGCATTGATAACGGTAACCTCTAAGGACACCAGTCACCATCAAACCTTATCGAGAGAGTTACCTGAGGGGTCGTCCGGCTCAGTCTGATAGAAGAATGGGACAATTGTCCATAGTAGCGAATGAGTTATGAACAATTAGTTACAGATATCTAGTGGAGATATCTTCTAACATAATGGTAAGGAGAGAATTGGATGATTACGCCAGACTTTCATGGACTTGTCACGAACTTCATGGGAACGAACAGAGAGCCAATCTATGGTTCGTTTCGGCCAAACATGGGGTGATATTTGGTTGGTAGAAGTGGGTCTACCAGTTTTTATAAAGATTTTCTATTCCTGCCCTGAAATAAACTTCAACCGTCAAAACTCCGGCGCATGCTAACAGAGATGGAAAATGTTCGGTAGATATTGAACTCTTACCGGGTAAAAACCAATCCCCATCGTCGACCTCTTCCTCCGCGTGACTACCTCACCGGATTACATTGCGGGTGGGTTCTGGTCTCATCCGGACCCAAGTCTTGTCTTTGTGCCAGTGCCTGCCGCTCCCATTTGCATAGCCGTTGTGCCGTCATGACTTCCGCCGCGAAAGGCTCTACTGCTGTCTAGTTCCCCTTGGTCTCTATCATCTTTTGGAGCTGGTTCACCAATATGTTTGCATGTACGAGTGTGTGTAAGCTGTGCCACAGGGGGGTTTCTGGGGTTGCACCCCTAACACAAAAATTGCTGGTACAAAATATGATTTCGAATGGTATTCGGATCAAAAGTTGTACGCAACCGCAGCCCCCAAATGAAATCCTGCGTGCGCCACTTAATGTAAACACATATAAAATGTGAATTATATGTAAGAAAATTGTCAAGAAAATTCTTTAATCCCACGTCCTGACCCAATTAGTTTCAGTAGCACTTTAAGACTGTTGCAGTCTGTCAACTAGCAACTCGTATGTTCTGTGAGAGCTTACAGCTTTATTAAAAATGTAAAAATGCTACAACAACAATTTCAACAAAATACCCAAATCATAAAGGTAAATACACATCAGATACGCCACACGCGACACAGTCGTCACGAATCAACCCCGTCACCGACGTGGGACACTTTTTGCCTAATCCGGTTTCGTGCGATAAACACGATTTCGTAAATCTGAACAATCTGCTTATCAGATGAAATGCGATGCCGATGGAGCGCGCAGTGCGTACGAAGTGCGTTTATGATTAAAATCGCAAACGTACGCTGGCTTCCGGCCAATGCCCAAATGCCGAACTGCTGCAGTTTCCTCTGTCGCTTCCTGTCCTGTCAGGCTGTCAGACAGCTTAGAGATGTCAGTTGCTCGTGGCGCACTGTGGCATAACGCAGCCGATAAGACAGCTGCCACGGCGCGCCCAACCACCAACAACGTCTCCACTTTCATCATCGTCGTCGTCGTCGTTGTCGATGTCGATGTCGTCGTTGTCGTTGTCGATTCTTCGCGAACAACTGCAGCGGTAAACAATGGCCGACAGCCGGGGGTTGGGCACACAATTCGGCGCACCGAAGGGTGCCAAATTGGATTGTTAGCGCCAGCGCAGTTTGATGGCTGATTGGCATCGGAAATTGAAGTGTTTTTATTAATTTTTTTGTTGCGTGCAATTGCCTATATCGCCGATATGTGTGTGCGAGACGCGCCACAAAAACAAAGTCAACAAAATTGCACTGGAATTTCATTATGGCGTAATTTTTGGCCAATAAGTCTCGCCGCGCAATTCGACGCAAGAGATCAGCGTAATCGCACACGCTGCACTCGTGCGCCACAACTGACGACTACTGGCGCGCCTGACAGTCAAACGCCTAACGCCGCCGACTGCCGATGCCTGCTGCCTACTGTTGACTCCTGACTGTCGACTGTCGATTGTTGATGGCTGCTGGCGATAAGCCAGCACGCCGACGGCAGCCACTCGGTGGTAATTGAAAGGTGATTGACGGCGCATTGGTGGCGGTTGCGGAAATTGATTTGAAATATTGCCGCTATTGTTGTTGGTGTTGTCATTGTGAAATGGATAACAATTGTTGCGCTCACCGTGTGAATATACAAATTATGGAAATTCGGCACAGTAATCATTTCGCAATCGGCAAATATTCGTTGCTCTAACACATAGGATTATTATTTATATTTATTTTCTAATCTATGTGAGAGGATTTCGTCTCGTTGAGGGAGTTTGGCGAAAGGCTGGGTGCGTCGTATCAATCACAGGGTGCCATTTAACATGTGAGGGTACAGTGGCTGCTATAGACATACAGTTAGCTTCATTTAGGTCGTGCAGAAATCTGCTGCAGTCAATGACTTCCCTCTTAATATTCACTTCAACCAAAGGTCCTCTGCAATAATCGACTTTACGATGACGTTCAGAAGTGTGGTGTAGTAAAGGACTTCCCTCCTAGTAACTATGCCATTCAGAAGTCTGCTATAGTCATTGACTTCCCTTCAAGTAATAATGTCATTCAGAGGTCTGCCGTAGCCATTGGCTTTCTTGGTAATAATTACGAGTAGGTGGATCGTTCAAAAATCGACTCTAGCGATTGATTTCCCTCATTATAACTATGTGATCCAAAAGTCTTCTGTTATCACCCACTTCCTGCCTAATAATTATGAAGTTCAGATGCTTGCTACTGTCACTTACTTCCCTCCTAGAAACTATGTCATTCAGAGGTCTGCTGTAGTCATTGACTCTCTTGCCATTAGCTAAAAGTAAATCGTCCAGAGAACTGCTAGGTTCATCGACTTCCCTTCTAATAACTATGCCATCCAGAAGCCAGCTGTAGTCAATGACTTCCCTCTTAACAATCACGTCATCCAAAGATCCTTGGTAATCATTGACTTCCTTTCTAATAATTATGTCATCTAGAGGTTTGCTTTAGACATCGCCTTCCATGGAAATAAATACGTCGTTTACAGGTCTGCTGTATGGAAAGACTTCTTCTTAATAATAACGTCATCCAAAGGTCTTCTGCAATAATCGACGTCACTACTAATTAACTACGCCATCCAGAGGCCTTCTGTAGTCATCAACTTCTCTCCTAACCTAATGGTAACCGGAGATCTGCTGCAGTGAATGACTTCGTCCTAAGAACTACGTTGTACAGAGGGCTGATGTGTTCAACGACTTTCCTTCTAATAATTATGCCATTCAGATGCCAGCTGTAATCAATGACATCCCTCTTAAACATCACTTCAAACAAAGGTCTTCTGTAATCATCGACTTTCCCTCCTAATAACTTTGGTATCCACAAGTCTGTTCTAGTTTTTGACTTCCCTGCTGATGATTACATATGACACGCGTTATCTGAAGTAAATCTTTTTGACTGATCTTCTACAACTCTTTCTTTTATATGCACTCAACATGTTTCCACTTTCTGGCCTATGTCGAGTATTAGACAGCCTCGATAGCCTACCGCGAGTTCACTAGTCTATTATCCCAGAGGTCACAGGGCCGACCTTTACTTGGTGCATGACCCCGCACTCTTACAACTTTTTCAATTATTGCTGTCCTCTAAATATTCCCTAGCCCAGCAACATACCCCGCCCTCAGATGATCCTTTCCCACTCACACCCTCGCAATATTACGCGACGGTTGTAAGGGAAAGCGGGCATTAGTGAAAAACAGCGCACCAAACCGATCTTAGCGAAGTCCCTAACCATCCTGCTGTCACCTCCTTTACACAATAGATCCCTCTATGGGCGATAGCGCGGAGTCGTCGTTCCTAAGCGGCGGTAAATGGCAGTCTCATTACTTAGGGCTACCTGCGGCAGGTCCGAACACAGCCGATTAACGATTAACCAATACTAGGCAATGTCTTGTGGAGGTCCTATGCTCCCGAGAGAGGAGAACAAGGAAAAAAATGTGTTTGTGCGTGTAGTCATGCTGTTGTCTTCTATTCTCGGTCTAAACATATCTTTATCAGCTAGATCGACCCATGCTAAGTGTGTCCTGAAGATTTCATGTCTCTAAGATGTGTCTCATAAAACTACAATCATTGAAAGGCTTAGTAAAAATCTTGTCTTAGATTCACAGAAGTCTTTTTATACTCTTTACTGTTTTAAACATGAGGACGATCTTACCCTCAGTGCCCCAACGAAATCGAAGACGTTCAGCATGTCCTGCTATGCTGCCCAGGTTTCGCAAATGAGAGAGGTTCTAGCACGGATGTCTTCGGTGAACCCCCATGGCAACCAACCTGGAAAATGGGAAGTCATACAGATGGTGACAGCAAGAATCATGACGACACTTTGGTGGATTGAGCGCCAACGCGCGGCGCAATGACGCGAAACCATGGGTTCAGTGGCCCAATCCCATAGCGGACGGTAATAGACTAATAATAATAATAATTGATTGGCACGACAGCCCGCTTACGCGAGACTAAGGCCCAGCTTCCCGCAACCACCCGTGTTGTGCGTGTGAATTTGTACGCAGGTGGAAGGGACCTACAGTTTTATGCCGGTTCCGAACGGCAGCTTGGGAGCTTTTTCATAGGGAATTTTTACTCTCAGAGGTTTGCCATTACCAGCTGAGAGGACAGCCACCAAAAGAGAAAACGAGTTTCCCGTTATTTTGTTTAGGTGTTACTACATGCAGTATTCGAACTTGCGTCACTCTGCATTCGACTCGCTGGACCGCGCACTAACCAACTGAGCCACGGCGGACAGACGGTAATAGACTAGGCAGACGATTGAAGCGTTAATGCTTAGACGACCTCCAGACGAAATATTTAGCGGTAGTTCCGGGAGGAATTTTCCGTCGGAAAAAGGGGAGATGTTTAGCGGGATAAAGGTCTCGCACTGACTTTTGATGCTTTTACTCCTCGTTGGAAAACAAAAAACCTTGCAGACTATATAGTCATAACAAAATTAAGAATAAACATCGAGTAATGCTTTTAGCTGATCAATTTTTGGAGAACTTTGCTCTAAACGGTATTTAGAATCATTCTGTTTCCACAGACATGCATTGAGTGTTCTGAAAACTTTCAAAGGTTAGCATCGAGTACCACTTGTACCTCTGAGTTGGTTAAAATTTATTAAGTAAAGTTGCAAGGACCACATGACCCAATGAAGAAACTTCCAACAAATGGTGTCACTAGTCCTTAAAGCTTCCATCTCCTACACTTGAAGTCGTCCACTTTCTTATTAACTGCTTCACCCTTCGTTCAAGTCCGTTTCTTCTTTGTAAAATTTACTGCATTCAAAAAAATCCCCCGACTTTGCGTTCTCTCTTTGTGCGCATTGACTCGAAAATGTCCTCAAGTTTCGATGCTGTATCGATATGCTTCGACGTATTGCCGGCTTTTGCTTAAACGAATCATTGCTGATTTGCTCGCTCATGCTGGAGCGTTTAAGGATTTCCAGTCTCGCCGGCAAATCAGCTCGAATTAAGCCACTTTCCTAAACTATTCATAACGTCAGCCATATTCTTTCGCCCCCACACACAAATAACCAACTAATTTGTATTCATAAATGCATGAGGAGTCAGCCCCACCCACCGGCGCACAAATAAAAACAAAATGTGCATGAAAGTGTTGCCAGCAACATTTCAATAAATACAACACCCGCCCTTGCGTCGTTCACCTTGCACCGAGCAGCCACTTGAGGGGCGCACACTTGACGGCAGAACGCTTGCGAGTGACGGCAAGTTTGAGGGAAATCGCAAATCACGAGCACGCATAAACACTCGGCGACACACTTTTTGAATTACAGAACGCAACGGTATCGCCAACAGATCGACGACAGGACGAAGCGAAAGTGCGGCAACGAGCCAACGCGATGGCGCGATGGCTAGCAACGGCAGTGAGTGAATATCGAATTGAATTTCATATTTATTTATAAGAAAAAACAATCAACGCGCCAAAAAGAAAACGAAAAAATACAAACAACAACAATAACAAGGCGAGAATTTTGCAATGGCAAATGCGAATTGCGAAGAATTGGCGTGCGGCAAGGCGGTCGGTCGACTCGAATGAGTGACGGCAAAAGTGTGTTGCACCATGTTGACTTGACAGTGACGCCGTAAAGCGGCGCATAAAGTGCGAACGCGCAACAGCGGGCCGCATGTCGCGCCAAGTCGCTTGGGGCGGGGCGGGGCGCCGCGCCAGAAGCGGCGAATTTACAAGCAATTGACACCCTTTTTCATTTTGACACTTGCGTTCGTACACGGATTGAATAGCAGCACAAGAGGCTATGAGGGCAATTTCAATAAATTGCCAACGCGCCACAAGGTTTGGGTTCGGGTTTGCATATTCAATACACACAAACATGCATAGTAAGTAGTTGTGTGCGTGTGTGTATGTGTAAGTGTAAGTGTATGTGCATATGTTTCAGTATTGCATGCAATATTTTCTGTAGGCAACAACAAAATGCTGAAATATCATTTTTTTTCGATGTTGAGTTACATGAGGGAAATCTGAAATCTGCGTCAATCGGTGTCAAAAATGCGTGCAAAAAAGATTAGTTGCGCAATTTTTTTGGGGGTGCGTTTTGGTTGTGTTGAGCCCAAATTAAGATATTTGAATTATGATTTTTTTTTTTACAAGTAATGACGAATTGTCATCGAGGTACAAGGTATCAGTGTTGCCATATCAGGAGATTTCCTCCTATATGCAGGAGATTCTTGGCCTTTTAGTAGAATTTTTAGGAGCGAGAATTGTTTAGGAGAAAGTTCAGGAGATTTATATTTTATGTTAGAGGATTTTTCGGATCCTTAGTGGATATTTTGAAGATAAAGAAGTAACTAAATTGAAAGAAAACGTAAAATTAAAAAATTATCTAAAGTTTTCTGCTTCTTCTTCCTTTGCTGTGTCAAAAAAAGTGTTTACTTCTGTTCTTTAAACTAAAATATTCAGTTTATCAATTTCGTATTTTTCCTAAAACTTCAAACTATTCCATGGACCAACAAAAAAATGTATCCTTGCAACCATAGAGGATGCAGACGCCCACAAAGTAGCATGTGCCATATGGCAACAACATAGCGAAGGGGTTAAGCTGAAAATGAATAAAAAAGGCTGCTTTAAAAAAAATTATATGCATAAAATTTAATTTTTTTATGAGAAGTTTCATTCCTTTAAAATTACGCAAATTACATATAAAACAATTTCCTAAATTTTTGAGAGGAAATTTCATTGATTGTTTTTAAGATTTAGAAGAAAGTCATTTCAGGTCTCTGGCAACACTGCAAGGGATAGTGCTTTGAATTGTTTGTTAGATGACTTTGAGTTCGAGTCTCGAGTCAGTTCACGAAAAATACAGGAAACAGTTTCTCGACTCCGAACCTCCCAGCTGAAAATTACAACGCTTTGAGATTAAAAAGAGAGATAAACAATAATTTTCAGTGAACAAGTTGCAACCGTTCAGAATCGGTATATGACTGTGGTTTCTTTCTAAAATCGGTCGGTCAGTGGATCCGTTGTGAAGCCTAAAAAATCAAAGGCAGACCTTACACTTGGGTTCATTGCTACGGAAAAGAACCACTGCGATTCTACTACGAAGCAGACTATGTGAATGTCTTCAACTGCAACATAATATATATACATAAAAAATTATATATATAGTATATAGATGTATATAAAATGGTTTGCTTGTTTGTTGGTCACACGACACTAAAACTCAAAAACTAGGCGACCGATTGAGCTGAATCTTTCATGGAATATTCCTCTTGATTAAATCTTTGTAAACCACATAGTGCGAATACGATCCGATAGGTGGCCATGGCACCTCCCATACAATCTACATTTTTAATATTGAACGTCTTTAAAATTATAGGTCGGATAGCATTGAAATTTGGTACAAGGCCACCGCTCAGGTGTGTTGCTTCACTGGTAAAGTTTTATAAGGGTTGGACAATGGGCGTGGCCTTTTCAAGCGACCCAAATGTTTTGAATAACTGTGGAATTACAGATCACACATCAATAAGATTTGGCACAGACTTACAATTTCGAAGTATCCTTCGACAGAGAGAAGGAGGTTGGTATTGGACGATATTGGTATTAATATGGGATATCTTCGAAATTATAGATCAGACAGCATTGAAATTTGGTACAGAGTTACCGTTTAGGTGTGTCGTTTCACTGGTAAAATTGTTTAAGCATTGGACAAGGAGCTTTTTCAAACTTATGGGGTTTTATTTGGTATCTCTAAGCCATCAACTAGGTCTTTGCATGGTTAACGGACCAAGCAGTACATTCTTCAAACATTTGTTAGCATTGGATTGACCTTGAAGTTTGCTTCTGCATACTCCAATAATATTTATTAAAAATTGTTTTTTTTAATTTACATTGGACATTTTAGTACCAATTTTCATTAAATACGAAATAAACACTTAAACACATTTTCAGTTTTGGCCTAATTCTGCCGTTCAAGTTAATTTCTGAGCTTTAATGTATTCAGAGACCTATAGTAGAATTTTATGGCGAATATTTTCGTGGTACATTTTGTTCTCAAAAGGTCCAGTTTTATAGGAAAGTTTTGACATTTTAGAAAAAAAGAGTCAAATTAACGCATACAAACAGGAGCTACAGGGTTAAAATGCTCCACAAAAATGTTCTTCGTAGTATTTGACATCAAATTGCTGAACACATGATATATCTAAAATTTGATGTTACATGGTTTTCGTATGCCGATTCACCATAAGAATGTGCGAAAAGGGTGAAAATTTTGATTCTGATCAAATTCAGACGTCAACTTTAAAAACGCTGATACACGTATATTTTTTTTTGGTCCCCTCTACCAGAATCCGTTGTCAGAACCTTGTTATTTTTTTTGTGTTGTGCAGTGTAATATATAAAATTGTCTGGAAAATGAAATTTATAGAGTTTTAGCAAATCTTATTTAGCTGCATGAAGTGTAAAACTTCTGGTCACAAAAATTGGTCATTATCCTTGACATAATTGTGAGGGTGAGTCAATACGCAATACGCTTCACTCGAACCTTTGTTTACAGCCGATTAAATATTTATTGTCATTGGAAAACTGCCCCCAATTCAACTATGTAATTCCAAACAAACTGAGACACATCCGCCAACCCGTGTAAGGATATTAAACGTGCATACATTCATACATACAAATAGAATGCAGCACACACCAGTCGACATATGCAGCTATGTGTGTGTGTGTGCGAATTGAAGGATTGAAAAGCCTACATTGGAAATAAATTTGCAATTTACGAAAAACCATTAAGTTCCAACAATAATCGCGCGACACAATACTACACCAACAACAACAACAACACCAACATCAACAACGGTCATTAACAATTACAATAATCCACTCGAATCGACCGACTGTCATTGGTGAATATTTATTTCTGGCTTTAATGGCGCGCAGCGCTCAAACATCATTAATTTAAACGAATTGCATTCGAATTTGCATCGCAATCGGTCGACAGTCGATGGCCGCCAGCAGCGACAATGCGGCCGTGACGCGGCGGTGGCGATTTTGGATTGAATTGTGAAATATTTTGATTGCATTAAATGTTGTTATAGCGTAAACACTCCAACCAAACAAACAAATAATAATAGCGACAACAACAACAAAAACAATTGCCGCTTAATTGAATTTTATTCAGGTGATTTTTAAATAATTGACACGATAATTAATATTCCCGTTTTTTGGGCATTAATTAGCCGAGTCGACTTTAAAATGCAACGCGATGTGGTTTTAAAGTCGAAATCTTATGGAATGAAATCAACAATTTTTTGATTTCAATGCTTAAATAAGGTGCTGAGTTTTTTTCATCATTATTGACAATGATGAGTTTGTAGTTTGAAAGGGGGCGTGACAGGTAGACAAATTATATACTATGGCTTTAACCCTTTGCAGCACGGTGGGAAGACGTATATCCCACCTAGAATACTACCACTTATCTTGAAAAGTTTTTAACAGATTGATACAAAAATTGGTGTCCAGGGGTTTTCGGGGTCGCTGATCACGAATTTATTATCAGATTACCAAAATTCAAAATGGCGGATCCAATATGGCGGACCGAATTAGTGAAACTTATTCACATCTGTATGAAAATTGGTATACGGAGGTTTTCGAGGTTGCTGATTACGAATTTGATATCAGATTACCGAAATTCAAAATGGCGGATCCAATATGGCGGACCGAATTAGTTACACTTATTCATATCAATATGAAAATTGGTATACGGAGGTTTTCGGTTTTTTCACTAATTCTGTCGGCCATATTGGATCCGCTATTTTGAATTTCGGTAATCTGATATCAAATTCGTAATCAGCAACCTCGAAAACCTCCGTATACCAATTTTCATACAGATGTGAATAAGTTTCACTAATTCGGTCCGCCATATTGGATCCGCCATATTGGATTGCTGAATTTCAAAAATTTGATTACATATTCGTGATCAGCGACCCCGAAAACCCCCAGGGCGACTATTTTCATTGAAAAAAAGTTATCTGAAAAATGTATGCTTCAAAGGGTTAAGTAAGATTATTTATCAGTGGAATTGATTTAGCGAAGATCATCAGCCTGTCTGTGTTTTTGTATCCATCTGTCATCTTAAGAAACTCTTTCGTTCGATGTTCTTAATTGAGAAAAGTTAATGAAATGGAATTTTGTGTACATATGAGTTAGAAAAAGTTGTCTATAATTGTACCGGTTTGGTTTTTTCATCATGGTTATTCACAATTAACACTAGAAAGACTGCAAGTTTTCCCTACCTATGAAGACTATGTATCATATTCGCTGATAGTTATCCCAAAAAGAACACATCGGATGTGGCCAATTTTTTACTAAATAAATTAAAAAAATATAAAATTTTTCACGATAAATTAATAAAAGTTATCGAAGCAAAAGTTGAAGAAATAGTAAAGAAAATACAAATATTTAAAAATGAAAAACTCTCAAAATGTCTGTAATGGTCTTTCCAGTGTTAAAATATTTTTGAATTCCATATATATCATTGGATAGGAATCTAAATAACTAAATTTTTGCTTAATAGGATTTAAAAATTTGATTGAAAATATTGGTTTTTTCTAATAATTTAAAAGACTTTAAATCAGCTTTAAAAATCGTTGTATTCTTAACTAAAGAAATTGTAAAATAATTAAAGTGAGAATCTCAAATTAAAGAAATTTATTTCTTCACTTGACCTAACGCTAGAGCTCAACCGAAGGTGACATTTTAGCTGAAGCCGATTAATCGGCTACAATATTGACATTCGGCTTAAGCCGTAGCCGAAGGTGAATAATAACTTTGGTGAATTGTGAACATTTCAAATTTTTAGATAAAAATGAACTGTCAAAAACAGTTGGCACATAATAACAGAACATAATTTTAAAATTAGTTTAAACTTTAAACTTAGTTTAAACTTAGTTTAATCTTGGAGGATTGGGTGCTTAAAGTGAGTTTAAACTTCATTTAAGTTTGATTGTAAAATTCAAATTTTCGTTCAAACTAAGTTTAAACTAGAAACTGAGTTACAATCACACTGAAAAATTGGCCCTTAGTGTGTTAGTAACAGTTTCAGATAGTTTCAGTTTCAGTTTCGGTCAGATAAAACCGACTGCTGATTGTCAAAGAGTTTCGCTACTTGCAATTTACTTTGAGTTACAGATTTGTTTACTTAAGAAATATTTGGAGTACAGATTAGTTCAGTCCGTTTTCTGGCTATTGTGAATGTATTGTGGGGGCATCGCTACCCGAAAGTGTGTGCTGGCAATGCTGCTCTTTAGTTGCTTAGAACTTTTGAATTCAATTAATTGTGTAACGCAGTTGAGCTACTTTTGCTTTTCCATGTCGAGCGATATGTGTTTAATAAATGTTTACCTTCGGCTTCGGCCGGTATTTTATTCGAAGCCTAATGTGCGCTGTTTGGCCGAGTTTAGCCAAAACTGAAGCCGATTAATCGGTCGGGTTCTACCTTTAATATGAATTCTATGAAAATGTTTCCTCAGGTTCACTAATTTTCGTGAAATTTTTCTGAAATTTTTCCATGTTTTCACTCCAAAACTATGCGTTGTCTTTGTGTAGAAATCTACAGCGACTTAAGTCTAAAGATGTTCCTTTGTCTGCCTTTTTTCTTTCCTTGACTTATCCAAGATTCCAACCAACACTTTATGAACTGCTCGAACCCACTGTGTTGCAAGCCACTGAAAACCGCATCAATACATTTCAAGCGCTTCCGATTGTTGTTGCCAGAAATGTGTTCAACTCAGATTGTGCTACGCATTTCAGTTTCAAGCTTGAATTGGTTAATGTTGTGTTGATTCTCGAAGATTTTCACAGACTTGCTGCATGCAGTAAA
The DNA here is from genome assembly GCA_963971225.1 of Melieria omissa. Classification (NCBI taxonomy): domain Eukaryota; kingdom Metazoa; phylum Arthropoda; class Insecta; order Diptera; family Ulidiidae; genus Melieria; species Melieria omissa. The sequence goes on from OZ020268.1 coordinate 82,772,295, forward strand.
TATACCAGAAGTAAATAAATCTTTGGCAACTAATTTCACCTTCAATTAAACTTGGCCTCATGATTTCGTACGCGAAGAAAAAAACAGACTTCCACAAAACTGAAGGAATACCACAAAGTGCTGGAAAAAGTGCTGCCAAGATAAATTGTGATTCGGTAAACTGATTGTGCGGATTAAATTGCCATATTGGCGAAATTGGCAACGGCGGCGTTAGCGTCAGCGCGTCTCAAGCGCTGTTGTCAAAAGTAACTCGGATCGGTGGGGGCGTGGAGCTGTATCAAAACTTATTTTTGATAAGCGCTATTATAATTGGATTTGGTAAAGTGGCGTGTGGCGAGTGGCGGGGGCCGACGGCATACAAGTCACACCGCGCGAGCCTTAGGTGAGAAGCGAAGCGTCCGATTGGGGTTTGAGCGCAGCCCGGAAGTGCTGCACCATTAGTCGGAATTAGAAGCAACGAAAATCGAGTGGCAGCAGCAAAGCATTTCACGAGGTCGCGACGTAATGGAGAGGAAGAGTGCGAGTGCGAAAGCAAAAGCGGCTAGTTGTCATCGCAGATAACGACGGCGGTAATGAAGCAAATGCTAAAGTTGAAGAAAAAATTAAATAAAAAAAATAAATAACTAAATATCAGACAGAAAGCAAAGCCACCGAAAAGCAGGGGATGCGTCGAAAAAGCAGCGGCAGAGCGATAGCGCACAATTGTAACTGAAGACAGCAGTGAAAGAAAGAAAGTGAAAGACAAAGTCTGCAGCATATTTGTATGAATGTGTGTTGGTGCGTTTGTGTGTGTGTTTGTGCAGGACTGGTTGGGCAAATAGAGTTGAACTTTTGAAACTGCTGTTACAGTTTTATGGCCAAATGTGGTGGTTGATGCTGCACCGAGTGATTAATGTACTCTCGAGTATTGTCGGGTAATTGGAAAACAACTTTTGATTATCAAAACGATACAAATCGATTGGCGAGTGCGAGAAAGTGTGGCGGCGTTAATAAAAGAATCTAATAATTAAACTTTTAGCAGAAACTTTCAGTAGTTCAGTAGATACATGTATGCAATACGAAGCCCAATGGAAAAAGTTGCAAAAAGCAGATGTCGAGGTAGACTCTTTTCTGTCTGTGCCTTAATGACATTTAATGACTTTGAGAATGATCGATTCTTATAAAATTGTTACTAATTTGAGTCCCAAATGGTGTGTTATAAAATGTATTAAATAAAGATTGAAATTTGGGGCAAAGCGCATGGAGTAGGCGACTAGAATGGCCTATGAAATCTTACTAACTGAGGTACTAAATTGTTCCGAAATAAATTAATAGCAATTTATGACACAGTCATAACTTAAAACTACATTAGCTGCAGTCTTGAGCTTTCAGTATTTGATTCAATGTTTCTACTATTCCGAACAAAACTGGGAAAAATTAGATGCGCAAAGGTCGAATTGACAAAATGATGACTATGCCACTTAAAATTGCTCAAAAAGTTCGGAAATATGCTTGTAAAATCTAAAGTCATAAGTTTACTTCATATATATATCTCCTTAACATTAGAAGTACCGCAAGTTTTCTATACCATTGATCATATCCGCCGACATCTCGAAAAGGACACATCGGATTTGGCTAATTTTTCACAAAATAAATTTAAACAAAATATAAAAATAATATAAATATAAAATTTTCACAATAATAAATATAAAATTTTCACAATAATAAAATAAAACTCACCAAAACAAAAGTTAAAGAAATACAAAAGAAAATAGAGATATTTAAAATATTTTAACCATCAAAATGACCACAATGGTCTTTCTAGTGTTAAATTGTAGCCAGAGTTTTGAGCTTTCAGAATTGCGACCAATTGCTGTCGCGAAGTATGTGACAGAAAAAAAGATTAGCAAAGTTTACTTAGACAAAATGTCTACTTGTGCTAAAAACTATCAGAACTATGCTTGCAATATCTGAAAGAAATCTAAAAAATCTTTTAATAAAAAGCCCTCAAAATATAGTTGGTCCTTTCGCCGGAGACACGGTCTCCCTCTTCGCAGTCGACCTCCAACTACCACAACATTTTTTTCCGGTCTCAAATACCTTTCAACCATTACTGTTGCAGTTGGGGCGAGGTGAACCCGAGAGAGATATTGCCCCTTTTTTTGTGTACATGCCGGGTTTAGCAAGAAGCAGACTACACTCGAACGGGACTATCTTTCCTGAAGATCTCAGAATAATTTCTAACTATGGAGACCAAGAAGACCCTACACTTTCTGGATCTCACAAAGTGCATTGAAAATACTAGTTAGTACCAACACAAATGTGAGTGTGGAAGCCTCTATCGCAAACGCACAACAAAAGTGACACAACTCAAAATTTTTGATTTTTCAGGAAACGCAAAAGACTGTTTTTGGGCTAAATAAACAGTTTTTTTTAAATAACAAATAGACCCTTCAGTAGAAAATCCTTACAGATTATGCTTTATGATAAGTTGTAAAAATTTTTTTTAATGTTACTCTAGAAAATCCAAAATTTTGAGTTCTGACTGTTTTGATGATATTTTAATTCAATAATTACGAAACTATTTAAAGTTATGCAATTTTTTCTGAATTTAATAATTATAAATTACAGTCAAAAAGTTGAAAGAAAAATTTTGAAAATTCATAAATAATTGTATTAATTAGAAATATATAAAAAAAATGTCAGAATTTTGCTTAAAATTAACTTTAACAAAAATGTATTTCGTCAAAAGTGACACAATTTTAGTTAGGACTCTTTTGCATTGAGCTGCAGCTATCAAATAGCGTCAAACTTCTGACATGAAGAGAGACCTAACTGTATTTTTGCAACAGTTAACAACAACAAAATATACTGAGCTTTTGCTGATTGGTAAATTTATGCATTGTGCACAGTATTAACACATAAAACCAAAAATTTTGAGTTGTGTCACTTTTCTAGTGCGTGTGCGATTTGGTTATTTTCTTTTTCTGCGAGTTAAGCTAGTTTCCCGTTTGAGTTTTCCACATTGTTAAGTAGTCTGTAAAAATTGTTTTTAAAGATTGAATTGAAATAAATAAATAAATAAAAAATGCATAAATCAATCAATAATTGAGCTACCTGGCTGTGGTAGAAACCATTGAACCCACTAACTAAAAACCGGACGGCAGTTTCACTGGAATAGGTATATCGAAAATATAGTGAACTCCCTATTAATCTCTAAAGATAACATAGTTTTTCATTCCACCTTATTAAAGCCACATTTACCCTCAAAAATTCCCCATTTTCTAGAAATTTCCTACAAAGCGTTGGTATATTGTAAAGAACATTCTTTTATGTGGGTTTTGTCTTTACCAATGTGTCCGGGGTCCATGGGGGTCCAATGGGTCCATGACTAAAGATGTTCGGTAGTTCTAACCAACTCAATAGCGCCTGAACGCATGTTTCCTAAAGATGTTTTTCTAGTGTTGGAAGATCAGGAGACTTCCTCCTAGATTTAAAACATTCTTGGACTTTTAGGAGAATTTCTATTGCTTAGAAAATGTAGGTGATGATTCATTAGACTTCATTAGTGGCACGGAAGCCTTGAATATTAAAAGCTAAAGTGTCTAATTTTATGAAATTAAATTTTATGCTTCAAAGTGTATAATTTATGCAATGAAGAAAGGAAGTTTAAAAAAGCGAATTTCTAAATTTTCTAACCAATTTCTTTTTTTGTATGTTTTGTTTGTTTTAAGTTGTTAAGCTGAAGCGCAATTAATAAAAGGTTGCAATAAAAATAAACTAAATAAATATATTTTTATTTTTTGACAAAAATTATAAAAAAATTTTAGAAAAATTTTTAAATTTTTGGAAGAAAATTTCAGTTTTTTTTTAAGATTTCAGAGAAAGTCATTTCAGGTATGTGGCAACAGTGAAGCTGAAGAACAACTTGCAAAAAAAACTAAATAAATATATATTTTTTTCTATGAGCAGTTTAATTCCTTAATTTACAGTTAGTGATAAAAAATAAAAAAAAAGTTTTAGAAAATCTTTTAAATTTTTGGAAGAAAATTTCAGTTTTTTTAAGATTTAGGAGATAATCATTTCAGGTATCTGGCAACACTGCTTTTTCATTGACCGTTTATTGTACAAAAATGAACTTCAAAGAATTCGTAGAAAATGTTCTCCTACAAAGAATTTTCTGAGCGTTTGAAAACTTGAATAAAATGTTGCAAAAAAAAACTAATAAATACATTTTTACTTTTTTTTTATGAGTAGTTTCATTCCTCAGCTTACAATGAAAAAAATTAATTTTAAAAAATTTAGGAGATTTTTTAAATTTTTGGAAGAAAAATGAACTTCAATCAATTTGTACAGAACGTGCTTCTACAAAAAGATTTTTTGAACGTTTGTAAACTTAAAAACGTTTGAAAATGCGCTGTGATGAGTAGGAAGAATGGATCGATTTTAGGTTTTTTTTTAACGAAAAAATTGTTTTTAGTTGAAATCAATGTATCTTTGAATACATTTTTATAGAAATTGGTTTTTTAATTAATAAAAAATGTTGCTTTTTAGTTGAAATCAATGTATCCTTAATCAATTTTTATAGACATTTAAAGAAATATTCATTATTAACACTAGAAACACCATTACAGTCATTTCGACGATTTTTAATATTTAAATATTTGTATTTTCTTTAGTATATCTGTCAACTTTTGCTTTGGGGACTTTTATTATTTTATCGTGCAAAATTTTATATTTTTCTAAATTTATTTTGTGAAAAATTAGCCAATTCCGATGTGTACTTTTCGAGATATCAGTGTAAATAATATGTAGTTTTTGTGGATATAGAAAATTTCCGGTCTTTTTAGTGGTAACGAAGTTTGAACACATGGACCCTTAGTTTGAAACGTGTAGAATGGTATTCCAAAAAGTCTGTTATTATCTTTTCACCTGATGCAAACAAAACCTAAGCGGTTCAAGTACGTGAAGCCAATAATATATAAATAAAATATATAATATAAATATACAAAAAAATTAAAATAAGAAAAAAAGTTGTCTAGCAAATAGAATTTTGTTTGCTCAATTCAACTGAACGTTTTTCTCAGTGTAACAATACCACCTCAACTCACATAAATAACTCACTTTCTGGCTCTGGCTCAACAACATTCAAATCCCAACCCAAAACAAACGCCACCTTCAGTGGAGCCCTCGCCACTACCCTCGTCCCACGCAAACAGGCAACCCTGACAATTATTTGCAACCATAATTAAACGAAGACAAACAACATCAACCAACTTCACACTCGTTGTCATTGTCAAATATTTCGGCACGACAGACAGTGCGCTGCAGCTGTCAAATATGTAGTGAGCACTCGGAGCACTGAACACTCGTCCTCTGTTGGCGACGGGGAAACTTTGCGAGCGGAGGAACACAACTTGAGTTGAACGAGCGCCGCGGGGCCGTAGGCAAAAAATCACCTCGCAACGGATGAGCCAAGGATGCGAACCGCACCGTCTACAATTTATGGGCTACACACGGGTGGCGGCAATAATGAGACAGCGCGTACATGTGCGTATTTGGCAAATTGAAAAATAACAAACACATAAATTAAAATGCAAAAGAGCTGCAACAGCACAATTCGCCCCGGAATCGCCCATCGCCGCATCGTCAACGCAAATCGCGCGGGCAGACACTGTGCCATATTTATTTGTGTGTATGCAACTAATTAAACATGTAACGAATGAGCGAACGAGTCGCTGTTGTGATTTTCACGCTGGGCTGAACTCTGCACGAAAGTCAACCCTGATTTGTTGAGGCCGAAGGACGCGGCGCGCCGGCGGCCAGTGCGACGAATGCGCACAGTGGGGGCAACTGTTTTTTTTTTACGCAGCCGCTGCTGGCCTGGGCGGCACAGTGCGCACATTCAAATTAATGATTGTAATGACTTTAGCGTTAAGTGCGCTCATTTATTTGAAGCGGCAAATTTGTAACGCCCCGACAGTTGCCACAGTCGATGGGCGGCTGAATTGGGCTGAGCGCAATGACTGCTTTTGTATATTCATGAGATATGCAAAATAGTTGTGTGGATATCTTATTTATGATTCTTGAGAATAAAAATGTCTACGAATGAGCCGTCATGGACACAGCTGTCATCATTTTTTCTTTTTTGGTATTGGCTCAAAGTGACTTAATGGCGTAGGTCGAAATAGTTAGCTGTTCAACTGTGCCATGTGGGTTATCTCCAAAATTAAATTAACCCTTCATTGCATGATTTAATTTCCGTGAAGAAAAAACATTTTTGTCGCATAATTCTTGTTGCTTGTTAAGTTCTGATGGCAAAAATGAAGTTTTGTTGAATTCCTGTATCTATGAAAGAAGTTTTGGGGACATTTTTCGTATCCTGGTGAGAACGATATCGCCGAAATTAAAGTCGGTTTCATCTATACTTTAGTGTTGGCTACTACGGGGAATCGAACAGAGGTCAGGCGTCACTGTATACTCGTAATTCAACGCACTAAACAGCTGAACGCCGGCGACCGCCATATCACTATGGTTCGTTAACCCTTTAAAGAACATGGTTGATCTAAGATTGATTCCCTTTAGGAATAACTTCACACCTATTCAAATATCAAGAACTAGTAGTTTGTTTGAATATAATTTGAATTGAAAATAACTTTGCTCAGAGAATAAGGCAATAACGTAGGTTGTTCACTTAGTGGATATGAATGTCTAAGATTGATTGTTTTTAGGAACCTATAGAATTGCCTCAAGCCGATTGTTTATTGGGAGACGAAATATCTCAAGTCAAGTGTCAGTATCCTCATTCAGAACCCTGACTACTTACCTCTGCGGTCTTTCATTACCCATCAGAAAAATATTTCGGGGGGGTTTCAAAAAGTAATTCTTTAATATTCATAAAATGGCAAAAATTCCTATTAATTTGTATGCATTTTTAAAGTCGATCCCAATATTTCGGGGGTTTCTACCCCCAAAACCTCCCCTGAATCCACCACTGCTTGCCATTAATTGGAGTATCATCCTAAAACCAAAGCGATTAAACCATATGCTGCCAGTAATTGAGAATAGTTCAGCCTGAATAAGTGGACTGATTCATTTAAGAATTCCAACCAGCCAACTGTACCCAATATTAGTTCAAAGCTATGAATGAATATGAATCAATATTTGAGGGCACTAGACTTAAATCTGGCTCAGCGGTTCTGAAATCCTTAAAGGAACTTCCAAGGTATATGCAAAAAGAGGACAAATTGGAAGGGAAGAGCAATAAAAAAAGACATGAGCGTTTCAATTGCCTCTTCTAGAAGAAGATAAAAGGCTGAAAGGTGCTGAATCTAATGCCGAAGCGGGTATAATAAAATTATTAGAGCTGCACAAACAACAATGATTCAAATATCTTTGAGTACCCAACAAGAAATTATCCTTCAGCCTGACTTAGCATAAGAAAAATTAATGGGTACAGATCCAGCTTTTTCAATGTCACTTTGTCCAGAGAAGTTCAATTGTGATTAAGTACACATTTAGCTACAGATTGACACTTAATTCTAGACTTCAATTCTGTATTATTCACAGATCTATAAGTCGATTAAAACCGCTTCAAGCATTAACTTAATGGCAAAAGCGCAATAGTTTTTAAATCACATTTCACCAAATTCACATAAGATTTCCCATTTATGTCACTCGGAACCATCGGGTAGTTTCAACACTAGCTGGGAGGTTCTAGTATGAACGTTGCTAAGTTTCTGATATCGAGAATTGACAACTCGGTTAGGCCAGTGTTGAAAACTTGGACATTTTTGTTTTTGCAATATGCTAAAATCGATTTTTGGAGTTTTTCAGCACCAAAAGCAATGAAAAGCTAATTATTAGGTCTGTTTGGTTACGCATAATTTGTACAAATTTTTACTGGATTCTGTTTGTGTACGAAAAATCTCATGCAACGAGAGAGAAACGAAGAGCGTAAAGTGACAGTTCATTTCGTGAGAACTTGCAAGTTTTTACTGGAGAAATTTTGTCCAATAACTTTTAGCCAGTAAGAAGAAGAACAAGAAAACATATGACTGGCTGTCATATGATCGACTGCAAAGACAAATAATTTTTGCAAAAATTTGTAGGAAAATAGAACTAAACTTAACTTGTTTGACTAAACTGAAGTTTCTCTACCGTTTCAAACCTCAAACGAAGCTGTTTCTTTCTTTAACTCTCATGTTTACACCATTTTTTGTGTATATTGTGAATGTGTGAAGACCCACCGGTGTAAAAAAGAGTTAAAAGTTACTAATTAAGGATTATTATTACTTAATTGTTTTTATTTGAGTTATTTATATTATTACATCACTCGAAAGAAACCCTTTTCTGACTTTTAATTTTTGTAAGTCCAATTAAATACAAAAACCTAAAAAAAATATTAAAAATATTGTGATATTTTTTTTCGTTTTTCTAACATGATTCCATATGGACTTTCGAGAAAGTTTGGCTTGCTCGTGCATTGTAGTGTAAATGTGATGCCACATTGCTCAGAAAGTCGTTCACTATCTCAACTAAAGCTGCAAAGATCTGTTTCTATGCCACATTATCACAATGGCCACATATGGTGAATACCGCAATTGTATTCAAAAGTAGACATATTAAACAAAAAAAACTGTACAGTCTATTAAATTAAACAACTAAACACACTTACACAACAACAACAAGGAACAAGTAAAGAATCCAAAAAATGACAACAACAACAACAATCCAGTCGCACTTGTCGTTCCCCTTTTGTACAATTAAGAGGACAAATGTTGCCATGGTTCAGATAGTTGCGACGCAGTTCTTCAAGGCGAACAAGCCGCAGAATGTTACTTAGCATTGTGTTGTATTTGTAATTTGAAAATTGTTATTGTTGATTTTTTGTGCTGTATATCCTTGTGCCTTACGCAAATAGGAAATCACTTCATTAATTCGGCATTTGTGTCCGACAATGCGGCCAGCGTGACCTGTCGCTGAACGTTCGAGAATAATGAGCCGTGGACTGAGCGAAAATACAAACACATAGAATGTAATATTTTCGTACAAGCGACAACCGTGGGGCGTTTTAGCAGCCCTGAGAATGGGCGCTGAAGTGTGGAGTGGACAGCTGAAAGTCAGCGCCGCACTGCCGCCGCCGGAAGCAGCGCTCGAAGAACTTTACTGTCATGCTGTTGCCGACAGCTGCAATAACAACAACAAAAACAACAATAGCGCCAACATAAAGTTTTCCTCAACATAGTTTGACGCTACGCCGACACTGTGACAAGTCAAAGCTGAACATTTTCTCGCTACTAAAGAGACATTCTAGAAGTTAATTTGTGGTGGCAAACGTTTAAAGTGACTAATGTATTTTGTTGTTGCATCTTGCGTTATAAACTCCCATGAGAGATGAGTTGTTGTTGTTGTGTTATTGTGATGCGAACAACACTGCCAACTAGCGCTTGGTCAGAGTCGAAGGGCCTTAAAACTGCCCGAAAACTTACACACATTGGCTCATTAAGTTTTGATATTTTACAAAATTGTTAGTGCATTCACAAAGTGATTTTGTTGGAGAGAGAGAGGGAAGAAGAGAGACAATAATTTAGAAGAGACTAAGACAGGTAAACAGAAAGTTTCGAGATGGTTTTGAAGAAATGAGAAAATTTTTAATAAATCAAAACCTTTGGTAGTGATTGGAAAATTTAAGGAGTGTTCTAGTCCAGAGAAGAAAATATTTTGAATATTTTTTGATTTATAATGAAAAGATTTTTATTTTACTTTTTGTGTGTTTATGAATGATTTAAGTTTAGAAGGATTGAAATAAATCAAAACCTTTGGTAGTGATTCGAAAATTTAAGGAGTGTTCTTTCCAGAGAAGAATATCATTGAAATATTTTTTTGATTTATAACGAAAAGGTTTTTCCATTTTTTTATAGTGTCTTAATGTATACTTTAAGTTTAGAAAAATTAGCAAAAACAAAATGTTAATATTGTATTAAGAAAGGTTTTATTAAAAGGTTTTACATTGTTTTGTTGAAACCGCTTTTAAAATTACAGCAATTTAGTTTTCAGTTCGTTGCAGCATATGTAAATTTAATTGTTTTTGTTTTTGTTCAGTTCAAAGCGCCAAACAGCCAAATGATTCAATTCAAAACATCTCTGAAAAATATCAATCAAATCATTCGATTTAAAGCCATGCAACTGTATTCAAATCTCTAATTCAACAAACGATAATAAGCCATTCGCAAATCTTGTATCCAAATCTGTCTGCCTCGGTATTGGAATTGCCAAATATTGGCACCGTTGATTGGGCGACATCAATTTGTCGCTTTCACTTCACTCCGCCCGCAGTGACGCACGTGCTCCGGTCCAACTCTACCATAATTTGTCCTGTAATCCCTCCGGTCCCCGGCGCGTTTATGTGCTTTTGCAATATTTAATAAAATGCCAAAAACTGCCAATAACCGTATTGCGTGTGTGTGTGTGTGGGTGTGTGTGTCGTTGTGACCCCACTGCCAGACCTAAATAGGCAATCACCATTTTATTTACGTTCGCTTAAACTTTATAAATAATCGCATGTACCGACTTGCATTGCAATGTCGTTGGCTTATCTAAGGCATTTTATTTCTTAGAATTTTTTCTTGCGAGCGGCAGCAGCAGCAAAAACTTTTCCAATTTTCCCCTTTTTATCGTAAATTGTCCCCGCACGCACACATATGCATTAGATTAGCTTACGCGTCTCCGGCTCGACTGTCGTACAATCGAATTGGCCTTTTCTACATGACTTGATTTTGTCTTCTTTCGGCGTATTTCATTATTTACTTTTTGTGTATCTTTGCACGCGTCGCGCCGGTGTCGGGACACACCGGCCTTGACATGAAGGCGTTGTTGTTGTTGTGCTCGAAAGGAGACGTGTGAGGCGTTGCTGAATGTCTAGAAACGTTCAGTGTCATTAGAATAATCGACATGGCTATATTGAGGCATTTCAGCATTCAACTCTACATGAAATAATTCTACGAATTCTTGAGAAGCATTCTTTGCACTAAAGAAAGAAAGAATTGTAAGAAGAGAGACAAGTGTGCCAATCAAAAGAATATAGAATAGAATATTAGATATATAGTATATTTTTATACTCTGCATGGATTTGTCAGATTTGATAAGATAAACTTATTATAATATCAAGTGAGAGAATTGTAATAGAAAATAGAAAATATTATACTCAATCTTATTCGGTTTGGTACGAAAGAAAGAGAAGAAAGAGGAAGTCACAGAACTGTAAGGAAATTTTTCTATTATATTTTGTTCTATCGTTGTACTCAGAAGTTGTTCTTACAAGAAATGCCTTCATAAGGAAGAAGAAGAAGACCCTTGAAAGAGTCACGGTGTATCTGCTCTGAAAATAAATTTGTTGCCTTCGAAAAAATGCTTCGAAAGATAGAAAGAATTGCAGAAAGCGAGCTCTGAAAAACATGTTGTACCATAAAAAAATGCTCCGTAAGATAGAAAGAATTGAAAGAAACGAGAGATTAGATCAAAATCAAAAGCGAAGGTTACAGTTTATTTGCTGTAGTAAAAATTTTATCACATCCAGAAGTTGTCCTTTGTAAAACCTATGGAACATCCTTGTACTCTGGTTAACACTTTAGTACAACGAGAAAGAAAGAAGTTAGAGAACCGATAAAGACTGACTAAGAAAAACTTAAAAATTGTTAACTGCTTTATACCGAGGAAGAATTCTTCATGAGAATGAAAGATTTTGATGTAAGATTTTGTAATTTTTCTAATAGAAAATCTTTATACGTTGGTCGAAAGTCTCAGGGTGAATCTACTATAATAAGAAGTTTGTTAGACCCAGAAGGTGACTTTCATAAGAAGGGAGCTCATCTATTCAAGAAAGAACTGACAAAGAAAATCTTTACACTTTTAACTGCTTAATGCCAAATACTTTTCATTGGGAAGAATGCTTCTTGCGAATGAAAGATTTTGATGAAGTAATCTATCCAATAGAAAATCGCTATACTTTGGTCGAACGTATCAGGGTAAATCTACTCCAATAAGAAGTTTGATAGACTCAGAAGGTGACTTTTGTAAAAAGGCAAGGTGAGTTTTTTAAGAAGGGAACTCATCTATTCAGTTTAGTAGGAAACGAAAGAAAGAAATGAGAAAAGTGATAAAGACTGACTAAGAAAATCTTTACACTTTTAACTGCTTTACACCGAGTAGGTTTCTTTAGGAAGAATGCTTCATGAGAATGAAAGATTTTGATGAAGTCATTTATCCAATTGAAAATCGTCAAACTCTGGTCGAAAGTCTCAGGATGAATCTACTTTTATAAGAAGTTTGTTACACCCAGAAGGTGACTTTTTTAAGAAGGGAAGGTGGCTTTTTAAGAAGGGAGTCCATCTATTCACTTTAGTATGAAGTGAATGAAAGAATTGAGAGAACTGATAGAGACAAACTGAGAAAATCTTTACACTTTTAACTGCTTTATACCTAGTAGGTTTCTTTGGGAAGAACTGAAGTAATCTTTCAAATAGAAAATCCCTATACTTTGGTCGAAAGTCTCAGTGTAAATCTACTCTAATAAGAATTTTGTTATACCAAAAAGGTGACTTTTGTAATAAGGGAATCTATCTATTCTATCTATCTATGAAATCGTCAGACTCTAGTCGAAAGTCTCAGGGTGAATCTACTCTAATAAGAAGTTTGTTACACCCCGAAAGTGACTTTTGTAAGAAGGGAAGGTGACTTTTTTAAGAAGGGAATCCATTTATTCACTTTAGTAAAAAATGAAAGAAAGAAGTGAGAGAACTGATAGAGAGAGACTTAGAAAATCTTTACACTTTATACCGTATAGGTTTCTTTGGGAAAAATGCTTCATGATTCAATGCTTCGTTATACTTTGGTCGAAAGTCTCAGGATGAATCTACTCTAATGAGAAGTTTGTTAGACCCAGAAGGTGGCTTTTTTAAGAAGGGAATCCATCCATTCACTTTAACTAGTACGAAGTGAAGAAAGACGTGAGGGGGCTGATAGAGATAGACTGAAGAAATCTTTACAATTTTACCCGCTTTATACTGAGTAGGTCTCTTTGGGAAGAATGCTTCATGAGAATGACATATTTTGATGAAGTATAGGTATAGCCAAATCTTTGTGACCTGGTTAATGGTGTCAGGGCAAATCTACGCTACTAAGTTAAACATAGAGATGATCTTTGGAGGGAGCGACAAGAGTTGTAAGAAATAAGGAACTTAAAGTAAAATTGTATGATTTGAACGAAGATGTTACGGTGTAACTTTTGGTCTTTGGCAGATACTCCTTGTTACCAAATATAACCCTTGGGAAATCTTTTATCCTTGGTGTATTCACTTTTAGACAATATAAAGGGAAAAAGTGAGTGAATTAGGAGAAATTCTGTACACTCCAGAGAAAAAGTGAGTGAAATATGATACATTTTGTACACTCCTTGCCGCGTTATACCCAGGAAATGTCCTTCTATGCTTTGAATGAAGATGTTACAGTGTAACTATTCGCCTTTGTCCAATGCTCCTTGCTACCAGATATAAAATAACGTATGGGAAATTTTTTTATCTGTGTGTACCTATATACTTTGGAAAAACTTTATACTTTGGTGTATTCACTTTGGAACAATGTGAAGGGAAAAAGTGAGTGAATTAGGAGAAATTCCACCGCTGTATACCCAGGAGATGTCCTTAAAACAAAAAACCCTTCGCAAGAGACAAAGAATTGTAAGGAGTCAAAGAATTGATATATTTGTATCATCTTTATACACTGTTGGCAGACTTCAGATCACTCTCGCTTTTGTCAGACGCTATACCCGTAAGGCTTGTTTTTGAAGAGTATCCCATGGTGTCAATTTGTATTCGCTTTAGTGCGATGTACGTTGTAGGATTCTTAAAGAATAATCGTTTGTAAGAAAGGAAACACTATTAGAAGAAAGCGCAGCGATAGGAAATGTAACATATTTTTGTCCTACGCTGGGTTAAAATGTTTTTTTTTTCCAAATTAAGAACACACAAAAGGTCCTTCTTTAAAAGAACCTTTTGTAAGAGATAAACAATTATATGAGATGAAGCCGAGCTTCTTTTTCATATTTCCTGTCTAAAACTATCTGTGACTGTACTTAAATACAGAAATTAACAGATTTGAGGCCAAGAATGGGTACTCGCCACTGCTTTTTGGCTATTGACATTTCAAAATTTCAAATCCCTGTGCTGACAGTTGGGAGGAATCGACAGTTGGAAGGGGCTGATAGATGGAAGACCGTGGGTTAATACTTGCCAAAGCCATAGATTTTAAATGAGAGAAGATGGACTCAGATCCGGAAGAGTTACAATACTGTGATAGTTGACAATACTGTGAGTGTCTACATGATGATTAAGTCATTCCATACTTAAATTTGTAATCACCTGATGGGCTTTCTTTCATATCTGAAAAGTTATCCTCTCTTAAGAAATGCTTTAGTATAATCATGAACCTTTACAATGGCAACTTTCCGTGTTTGAAAGAAGTCTTTAAGAAGTAGTTTAATAATTGGGTTGAGGATATTGAAATCGTTTATTATCTTCTATCATGTCATTGGTAACATTAGGTCTACTCAGATATATTCTCAAATAAGTTTTTTATGTTTTCAGAATAATTATTATCAGAGCACTCTATCAGTTTATACAGAAAACACTGATTGCTTTAAGAGAACCTTGTGCATAGTTTCTATCCTTAAAGTGTCCTTAGAAGTCACACAAAACTAAGCACATGACCGTTTGTAGTGTAGTGCTTCAATGTGTCGGTCAAGACCAGCCGAAACACTCTAACTTTCTCTTTGTATGCCAACAGCGTATGAATGCTGTAAATAATTTTCTGCAGGACTTTCAGGATGTATGCGAATTGTCAATGATGCAGTGAGCATCAATTATGTAAAGACTTAGGCAAATATATAAATGAATGTTTGTATGTGTATAGGTATGTAGTATGTATGTATTTTACCGTATTTTGTCAGATTTAAGGTATCAACATGTGTTGGTTGGTATTTACAGTGTGAAGCTTTGCGAGCTGAGCAATACGTCGGCAGCACCTTGTGGGTTGTAAGAAAATTCTTCTCAATGCTAATGCGGCCAGTTATGTTCTGTCATAAGGCATCAATTACAAAAGATATCCCATACGCCAAGATATCCTTTATCAATAAAGTGTCACATCTTACAGTGCGAAGTCTGACCTTATGTCAAACAGTCGCCTCTATAACTTCTGAATGGGTTCGTGTAAGGGAATAAATCTTGGTACGGGTGTACATTAATAATAATAATAATAATTGATTGGCACGACAGCCCGCTTACGCGAGACTAAGGCCTAGCTTCCCGCAACCACCCGTGTTGTGCGTGTGAATTTTGTACGCGGGTGGAAGGGACCTACAGTTTTATGCCGGTTCCGAACGGCAGGTTGGGAGCTTTTTCATAGGCAATTTTTACTCTCAGAGGTTTGCCATTTCCAGCTGAGAGAACAGCCACCGAAAAAGAAAACGAGTTTCCCGTTATTTTTTTTAGGTGTTACTACATGCAGTATTCGATCTTGCGTCGCTCTGCATGCGACTCGTTGGACCGCGCACTAACCAACTGAGCCACGGCGGCTGCTGTACATTGACGGGTGTACATTGATCGATATAAATAAGAACCAATGATCAAATATCAGAGTTACACGCACTGCCGAGAAGGGTTGCTGTACAATAATACTTAATGAAACACGAACTCAGAGGATTTGCATGTTGAGGATGTCGCGACTATTCGTCCGATTTATCCTTTGGTTGGTTTCAAACAGTTCAATATCTGACCTTCCTTCAAATAGCCCCCACTATAATTTCCAATTGGGTTCGTGTATCAAAAAGACATTTCTGATATCTAATTGATGGATCTAACTATCCTCCTCCTCCTATTTTTTCCCCATAACTTTTCATTGTGTAATGCAAACTGAAAAAAATCATTCAAATAAAAACTATCATTGAAGCTTCAAAGATTTGCCCGCGTCTGTGTTGTAGATGCCAACAGTTGCCAGCATTTTCTGTAAGCATTTTTTTTCGGCCGCTGTAATGCTC
This sequence comes from Melieria omissa, assembly GCA_963971225.1. Lineage (NCBI taxonomy): Eukaryota > Metazoa > Arthropoda > Insecta > Diptera > Ulidiidae > Melieria > Melieria omissa. Next base: position 82,788,364 of record OZ020268.1, read on the forward strand.
TGCCACCGTGAAAAGCATTGCCGAAATCTCTTTCACAAACTATTCAAAGTAAATCAAGGGGAAAATAAAAATTACGCGGGTCATCGTGCGTAGATTTTCGATGGCAATGCGCATTGCTTGGAAGACATAGCAGAAAAGTGCGCCGCCTTCGACCAGTGAAAGCGTTCGCCAAATAAGAAAATAATCAACAACAGAAATCTCCGGCGACTGCACGCCGCGCTGAATCATAAATACAAGAAGACGCAGCCCCCTTGTCCCCCGCCCCGCCATTCAGCAAGTTGGGCTTACAAAGCACAACAAAATCAACAACAACAAGAATCAAACTAGTAGCGAAAATCTGACGATAAATATCGCAAATCCAGTGCCAGATGATTGAACAAAATTCAACTGGCCAACGACGAATCGAACGCATCGACTCGACTCATCTCTGCCAGCAGCCGGCCGACTGCTCTGCTCTGCTCTGAATTGTTGACTGTGACTCCATTCCGTTTCGGTGACGCGGCGTTGCGTTGCGTCGCCGCCCCATTGGCATTGTCGATCAGATATGAATGCTATATGTTGTTGCTGTTGTTGTTGTTGTGTGCAAACGTCTAATGAAGTCGCATGATTCAGCGCGATTCGTCGTCGCTGCGGGTATGACGCGTATTGTTCTCGTTACTGCCGCTGTTGTTGTTGTTGCTCCTGTTCAGGCTGTGGGTTGGAATTTGCTATTTGACAGCGAACGCCAATAGACAGACATATGTATTATATGTTTGTATGTTTGACCCCAGCGCATTTGTTGTGTATATTTTGTTCGGGGAAAACCATTATTGGTGCGGTCAATGTGCGCAGCAATCCTTGAAATTAATTGTGGATTAATGGAGAAAAAATGAACTTGCCCCCATGTTTGTTCAGGCGCACGCTTTCACATTGCCTTCTTCAACTGATTTCCAAAGGATATGAGGCATTAACGAATGAAAAAGCGTTAAGACCCTTTGTAGACCATCTTTCACCACAATGTGATGAGAAGAAGATGCCTCTCAGATATTCGATAGTTACAACTAACTTCAGAACAAGTGGGTAGAGCTTGCAAACTCATATGGATGCCTTGTTACAGGCACCAACAGTTTAGTGACGTAAATGGCGAGAGTGAAACCTCTGGATGCCGAACCCTAAGACGAATAAATGCTTGGTGACCCTGATGACACAAATGTAACGCTTGGATATTGTAGACCCGACCTTACTAATGCGGGATGCTGACTTACATATCAGCCTTAAGTTTATGTCTCGAATTCAATAATCAGGAATAGTTAAGGAATAATAATTCCATCAGGACGGTGGCAGACTAAACTGTTTTTACACCAGACAGAAGAGCATTCCGCAAGCTGCTCATGCTTAGCAGAAAATAAATTTTCAGCCGGTATCTACCCAAGTCCGAATTTAAACCGACCTCGGATGAGTTCCCAAGTTAGAAAAGGATAAAAAAGAGGGCATCTACTCTCACAATGGTCCCTTTTTCTCATTTTGAATATCGTTTGCAAGGAGGAGAAGGCTATATAAGAGGATATCTTTTCTCATGATGACCAGTCTCCAATTTTGAATGGCGTTTTCAAGTTAGAGAAGGTCATAGGAGAGAATCGCTACTCTCACGATGTCCAGTCTGTCTTGTTTACGACGTTTCCAAGTAGACAAAGGCTGCAGGAGGGAATCTCAATAGAAACGACGATCCTATCTTTCGGAGAAGACTATAAGAGATTGTCCCTACTCTCATGATGACTTGTCTTCAATTTTTTCAACGTTTCGGAGTTCGAGAAGGCTATATAAAGGGTATCTTCAGTCACAATGGTCCCTTTTTCCCCATTTTGAACAACGTTTCCAATTAGGAGAAGGCAATAGAAGAGGGTATCTTTTTTCATGATGACCGTTCTCCAATTTTTTAATGGTGTTTTCAAGTTAAAGAAAGTCATAACACTTCGTTCAATAATGTGTGTGACTAACTAATTAAAACACATTTTTTTGCCAAAATTCGTTTTTATTCATCAACATAGTCCCCTTTTAGGGAGATACAATCATTCCAACGCTTTTCCAATCTTTCGATACCGCCTTTGTAGAACGATTTTTCTTTGCCTTCAAAATAGGCGTTAGTTTCGGCGATTACTTCATCATTTGAGCCAAATCTCTTACCACGGAGCATCTTTTTGAGGTCTGCGAAGAGCCAGTAGTCGCTGGTGGCCAGATCTGGAGAATACGGGGGATGAGGAAGCAATTCGAAGCCCAATTCATGCATTTTTGCCATCGTTTCCATCGACTTGTGACACGGTGCATTGTCTTGGTGAAACAACACTTTTTTCTTCTTCATATGGGGCCGCTTAATCGCGATTTCTTCTTTCAAACGTTCCAACAACGCTATATAATAGTCGCTATTGATTGTTTTCCCTTTCTCAAGATAGTCGATGAATATTATTCCGTGCACATCCCAAAATACGGACGCCATAACCTTGCCAGCCGATGTTTGTGCCTTTGGACGCTTTGGGCGGCTTTCACCGGTTGCATGCCACTCAGCAGACTGCCGATTTGACTCTGGAGTGAAATGGTGGATCCATGTTTCATCCATTATGATGTACCGACGCAAAAACTCCGACTTGTTGCGCGTAAACATGTCCAAACAGCTCTTTGAATCATCGATTCGTTATTGGTTTTGCTCCGGTGTGAGCAAACGCGGCACCCATTTCGAAAACACCTTTTTTATAACAATATAACAGTGTGTGTACACTGCCTGCTGATATCTTTAGAATGTCAGCAATCTCCCCCACTTTCACTTTACGGTCGGACATAATGATTTTCAGTGTTTTTTCAACGTTTTCCGGAATAACAGCGTCATTTGGCCGTCCAGTAGATGGAATGTCATCGGTGTCTGTACGACCACGTTTGAATTCGGCATACCAATAACAAATGGTTCTTTTTGATGGAGCAGAGTCCGAGTAATGTTTTTCAAGCCATTCCTGGCATTGAACAGTATTTTTTTTCATTAAAAAACAATGATAAATCAGCACACGGAATTGCTTTGAATTCATTTTTTTTGAAAACTCAAAAGTAGTGTCACTTAAAGCACTGTAACTTGTAAACTAATGGTCGGATTGACATATAATTTTGACAGTAAGCCTAAAAAGGTTCACAATTTCGAAAAAAAAATATTGATTTAGTATTAGTGCCGCCATCTATGTGTCAGTCACACACATTATTGAACGAAGTGTTAGGTCCCATTCTGTCTTGTTTGCGACATTTTCAAGTAGAAAGGTCTCTTCTGCAGAGAATCTCAATAGAAACGACGACCCTATCAGTTTTTTACAATAGCATACCGAAGTCGAAGAAGACTGAAAGAGATGGTCCCTACTCTCATGATGACTTGTCTTCCAGTTTTTCAACGTTTCCAAGTTCGAGAAGGATATAGAAAGGGTATCTTCTTTCACAATATTCCATTTTTCCCATTTTCAACAACGTTTGCAAGTGGCAGAAGGCTATAGAAAAGGGTACCTTTTTCAGGATGACCGGTCTCTAAATTTTAATGGTGTATACAAAATAGAGAAGGCCTTAGGAGACAGTATCTACTCACACAATGTCCCAGTCTGTCTTGTTTACGACGTTTCCTAGTAGAAAAAGGCTGCAGGGGGGAATCTCAATAGAAACGACGATCCGTACTTTATAATGTCATATCTAAGTCAGGGAAGACTATAAGAGATGGTCCCTACTCTCATGATGACTGATCTTCATTTTTTTCAACGTTTCCAAGTTCAAGAGGGCTATAGAAAAGGTATCTTCTTTCACAATGGTCCATTTTTCTCATTTTGAACAACGTTTGGAAGTAGAAGACAATAGAAAAGGGTATCTTTTCTCATGATGACCGGTATCTATAGAAAGGGTATATTCTCTCATTAAGGTCCAGTCTTCCATATTTAATGGCGTGTTTAGTCAACGAAAACTATGGGAGACGGTCTCTACTTTCACGATGGTGCGTGTTTACGTCTCACGTCTCCCGATGACTTCATATTTCTTGTTTTACTTTTCCAAGTGGGAAAATGCTGCAGGAGAGAGACTTAATTTTTAAGATAATCCCATACGTTTTTTAATAGCATTCTCCTAGTTGAAGTCGACTGTGAGAAAGAGTCTCTACTCTCACGATGACTTGTGTTCAAATTTAACGACGTTTTCAAGTTGGAAAAGACCAAAGGAGAGAATGTATACTGTCATGATATCCTGTCATCTATTTTTAACGACGTTTCAAGGCAATTAAGCCTTCCTTTACACAGGTTGGTAAGGTTATCAGTGCATCGTTCTTTAATATTGGTTGGTTGTTGGTTGTACTGGCTGCCTCTGTATGAGATACGCTTAGGCCTTAGTGATACCACACAATTCCCCCGTTTGAAATGTGTATGCAATACTGTTTTTTCCAACATGTGATACAACACATATTTTAAACGGTTGGGGAAAGGGAGGGAGGGGACCTAAAGTTTAACGCCGAATCCGAACGGCAATTGGCAATTTTCCTTTCACACTTGGAGGGTTTGCTATTGCCTACCAAGAGCGCACTTGTGCGATTCTTGTAATTCTAATCAGCTTTATGTGGATAGCGATAGAAGTACGACCTATTTATAAATTTTGTAAGTACAGTAGTTGGAGGTCGACGGCAAAGAAGGAGGCCGTGTCTCCGGTGAAAGGACCAAGTAGAGGAGACCATAACTTCTCTGGTGTTACCAACTGGAACAATTTAATGACGACTTTCAAAGCAAATCAAAGCAAAAATTCCATACTTCCCAACGTTTTATGAATCTCCGCATTGGGAATCTGAATCCCCGTACCCTTACGAAAAATTTCCTCATTCGCATTTAGAAAATGATATCCACCCTAAACTTAGATCCCAGCTCCTATAAAACACACACACACACACACTAGCATATTTAATTGTTGTAATAACAAGCAATAAAAGTCTGTAAATCGATTTCGAACATGAAATTAATTGGGGCGTCCGTTGCTATAATTTCGGCCACCTAATGCAATTTGCCGAAAATCGCAGTGCTTTGCTCGTCACTGTGCATCCAATTAGAAAGCTGCTCCACTGCTTCGGCCTCATTTACATATTCGCTGCAATTTCGCACAACGTGCGAGCCCTAAATTGCCCCAGACAATTCAATCAATTGGGAAATTTCGAAATATGTGGAAATTTTGCTTTATTGTTCGGCCATAGACGGGTCGACTGGCTAACTGGCGTTTCGCTGTTGCGACCACATGGCGGACAATACAAAATACGCAACAGCAGTCGTTTAACCGATTGTCGATAACAGCAATTATCCCTTTGTGCGGCACTGACCCCGCCCGAGCACGCACCTGCTGTCCTGCTGGTCGAGTAGGCGCCCAGCCGATCCCTACTAAATACATACACACACTCGTACATTGCTGCAGTGAAAAAGGAAAATCTGCTACGCACACGCGGTTTCAATTAACGAATAAATTAAAATTAACACGAGTCCGTGCGGCTGAGAATGGAACCCCCACCACTGCAACAAAACCCAACTTTTCGGCCGCTGCCATTCGAGTCGAATCGAGTCGAGTCTCGTTTAATGCGCTCAACTCAACTCACAGTGCGTGTGTGTGTGTGTCTGTGTTGTTATGGGTATTGGGTTTTGGGTGGCTGTGGTAAATTGGTTTGTGCATTCGCTAAATTTGACTATCGACACGCAGCAGGCGCCGCATGAGTCGCTCTTGGCTTTCATGCCCTAAACTAAAGAGGGGAAGGTGTGAATGTCCTCGTGAAATTGCACAGCAGCTGCTCATGCAAACCGGAGCGCAAGTGGTTGCTGCTCGACTGGCTGGTTGGTTTGGTTCAGTCCGGATCGACGCGTTCAACTTGGACAGGCCAATCTTTATGACCAGATGGCCGTAGTGGTCAATTGTGCGACTATCATTTGTGCCTTAATGGCTGTTGTTTTTGTTGTAGTTATTGCTGCACAACATTATCCATTTTATGGTTTGCCGACCTCATCAATTTGCATCTGTGCCTAAGTGTTGTGACTAAAGTAAAATGTGGAAAAGTCATGTTGCTCTGAATGAATTTATGTACATGCCTCAATAACTCTTTAGGCTGCAATGTGCTCTGCAAGAATTACTTGCAATTTTCTTGTTTACAATCTATAAATAGGCAATCTATAAATAGGATTGGGATGGCCAACCAGAGAGTGGACTTCCAGCTGGAAGTCCGTTACGAATGAGTTACTATTGATCAATATGTGGATCGAAATTGTTAATAGGATATAGGATATATATAGGATAATATTTCGTTTGCGGACGATCTCTACAATCTTTTCCACGGGCACAGTGCAATGGTCCGAATGGACTGAGTGCTATGAATGGTTTGTGGCCTTTCTATCCATCCTCACATCATCATCATACTCATCATCCTGATTGATTGTTGCATTTTAAAAACACCCAACTCGCTTTTCTTAGATTCCTCTGTAGGACTCTTCCAGGCATTAAACAGATGATTTCAGGTAACTCCATCTTTATTCCCCTTCTAAGGTTCAGTCATGCTATTGAAATGAGGTATGAAGCATTCGCGATTTTGGTGCTCTTCTGGGAAGACTGACAATGTCATCTTTGGGTTTTCAAGAGCCAGCGCGCAGCATTGCGTTAGTTCCAAAAGCATTGAAGTGTGAGGAAACAAAGTATAAAAAGAAAGACTTTACTCGACTTAAATCTACCAAAGTGTATTGGATCATAGGAGTTTAATGTGAGTATTAAGTTGATATTGTCTAAAAAAACATCTTTAGTTTTAGAAATCAACATAAAAAGGCTTGACTTCCATCATAGGTCGGATGGACTGATCAATTGTTGTCAATCTAGGGCAGCTTTAAACTTGCCACTGAGGATCGAAGCCGAAAGAGTTCTTAGTTCATATCGGAGCATTCTTAGATGCTTAAGTAGGGTTAGTAACTTCAGAAGACAGCAGGGATGGGTAAACTTTATTGAGGCAGTTACATGTTTCGAGGATGCGGAGGCAAGCGAACACATTGTGTGAAAGTGACGGGTCTGACGGGTAGTAGAATGCATTCTGGGACAACTGTGAATAAGTTGTTAACTTGAAATAACGCGTGACATGTGTATTTAGTCTTTAGAGGAAAAGTCAATGACTTTTAGCAGATCTCCAAATGTCTAAACACGAACTTTGGGGGAATAAAAACGATAGCGTTATGTGGTTCGGTTCGTCGTGTCTCCAAACTAAACGTGGTTTGGGTTGGTTGGTTGGTTAAAGTGGCTATGTCCCAGACATCCAATTAGCACTAAAGTGTCGTTTTGAACAGGTGGTTTTAGTTAGTAAGAATTGGACATTCAGGTGAATACTAATGAAGGTTTTTTACACTCTTTGTAAAATGAAGAGATTCCCAATGGAGTCCCTTCTATAACCTAACCTGAACTACCATCTGAGCAAAAACATGAGTTGGAAAACAAGAACAGACGCGCAAACAGAGACTCCCGCGGAGAGGGAATCAAAAATATAGGTAACTATGTGATACGGCCAGCTAAAGAAAAAAGTTGGGCACAAGACAAGAGGCTCAGCTGGGATACTCATTCCGCTGCCATAATTTCAAGGGGTTTACATATAAATAAATCAGTCTTGGAAATTTTGGATCAACATAAACAATTTTTTTAGACTTATAAGCATAACGTTCTGAGGTCAAGAAAAGTGGACGCGTATTTAGAGTGTAACGCCAATAAATCATTACTGAACTATAATCGAGTACCCGAATATCATTGCTGCTTTGAAAGTGCGGTTAGGGAAGGATATAGAAGGGGTGCATGTGCGCACTTTCATTCGGAGAGTGTTAGTGATTCCCTTGATGTTATAGATCCGGTGCCCTTTCTTATCTGTTGGACACTAAGTATGTAGAAGCGACGGGAACTTTTTGCTACCATTTGGTTTTGTAGGTAAGTAGTTTGAATCGGGTCCATCAAAGAAACTTGTTCCAAGGGTCCACAGCCTACTTTGAAAGTTATAGTGTATACCTGATCAGATGAATAGACAGGAGGTAGGGGATGTATGAACATAGGTTATAGATCAACATAGGTCACACAGGATTTCATTTGGGGAGTTGGGTTTTTACACAACTTTTGGGCTTAATACCATTTGAAACTATATTTACCACATATACATACCATCGCTGTATATATATGTATATATTACATACATATACATATATCACATATGCGCTACGTCTTTGTAAGAGCGTTAAAAATATATTTTCAAATCATTTATAAAAACTTATACTTTTTGGTTTTAATTTTCCTACAGCAAGAACAGCTGTTTTACACTTTGTTCCCTTTCGCTAGCAACGCCAACCCGTTCGCTGCTCGTGGCCATTGCTGCATTGTTGTTGTTGTTGTGCTTTTCTGTTGCTTCGCTCGTTGCTAGCGATGAAAAAGTTGTAACTATTGTTTTTGTTGTTGGACAAGCGGTTTGTTGCGGTTGTTGTTGTTGTTGTTGTAGTTGTAGTGGCTCTTGTTTTTGTAAATTAATTTGCTTATAATTTTTACGCTTAGTTAAACGCAATTTTGAGCGATTTTCACACTCGAAAAAAACCTGGCAACTTTTGCCTCCTCATTCAACTCCAAACTTCCTCTGGCGCTTTTTCTCACACAAAGTGTATTCTTGTTGGTGGGTGTTCGTTGATGTTGTGGTCGCTGACGTTATATTTAGTTGTTGTTGTTGGTTGTATTTTATGGACTACATTTATGCAGTCGAAATGCAGTTTGCAGCAAATTGTTGTGAAATAATTGTTTCCAGTTGAAAAAAGTTGTTAAACATTTTCTACGTTTTTTGTTTGTTCGTTGTTTGATTGTGTTGCTTTTAAACTCTGTTTTAAACTCTGTTCTGGGGTGTAAAGCAAGTATGGGTTTTCAGCTCCTGTCTGAAGTGTTCGGAACGAGGAGGGGAAGATTTAATGTAATCATGTCGAACCATTCATTCAGTGGTTCGGAATGTATTATTTTGGAAAGTTAAAAATTATATTGGAATGAAATGTATTCGATTGTCCCTAAGGATATTCAATTGGTTTTAGAAAAGTATTCAGGTTTATTAGTATCTGACTTCTCAATATCCCACAATTCAATTCTAAATTCTCTGATCTTTTTACCATAAAGTCTCAAGAGTTGTAGTCCCTATAAATCCAATGAATTTCAGATAATAAGTGAATCTTACATAATGAATTTTAATAATAAATAACTCTACAACATATTCAATTAAAAACTGGATTTGTAAATAAAGTGATTGCTGGTTGCTAACTGCGTTTAAGAATTGAAGTGTGTTTTATTTTCAAGCACAATCCAGAGCGACGAACAAGCCTACAGAACTAATTTTCGTTATACTAATCTTTTCAAGACTGCAAAAACTCGTTTTACCTCTAGAGAGTAAAGAGAAGAACATATGGAGACAGACACGTAGACAGCTTATCCGCTGACCCATGAGATTCATGAATCAAGGGACAGATTGATGTGGTTTCTGTGTGACAGAGTAAGTGATCTCTGTTTAACATAAAGAACTGAACAAAGATTCATATGCAATGATTCATTGAAACTAAGTTAGTTGGATTTTTGTTCTTCATAGTAAGAGAAAGAGAAGGCTATAAGTACCCAACTGCCATTTCATGGATAATCTCAGATTAGTTAACATTAGAGAATTGCTAGAATTCCTAGATGAATCAAATTAACTTTTATAGACTCTTGAGTGAATTGTTGTACATACACATCACTCATTTCGCTTTCGTATATAACAATGGGGTATTTTATGGCCTAAGGGTGTCTTTTGTTAAGTTCCCAATAAACTTTATCGCCAGAGTTAATCTTAAACAGACAGAAAAAGAGAAATATTGAGCTGGAAGTAAAAGAAAAACGAGTTTTTGAAGCCCGTGTCGCTAATGCTTCACATATTTTATAGCAATTCGATCCATTACGCACTATATTTCAAGGACTGCGACAGTGGAGTAGGCAAGTGGCGTTTTATGGGTACAAACCTCTCTCAAATATTGGTGTCCAGCAAACATTTTGGGTGGCCAAATGGTTTCAAATGGTATTGGGCTCAAAAGTTGTGTACCCTGGACTTGGCTAACCTTATCGTTTCAACCTTTTAAAGACTTCAAAACTAAGCTTCCATGTTAACCTAACCTTGCATAACCTAATAGAAACTTTCGTATCTTTTTCACCGAAGTTTCATCATCCCTGCGGGAGACATGGTCAATCCAACTTAACCGATGGTTGTTGATTCGCTGGATTCAATGTCTCATACAGTTCAATGCAAACAGGACCGAAGATTTTACGATTTTCCTCTTGAAAGCCGGTCTCGATAGTCCAGCAGGTAGCGCACTGGGTTCTCATACCAAAGGTCCTAGGATCGGTTCCTCAGGGTACTAAAACACTCGCCTACTTCTAACGAATCCACATGAAGCAAACCTCCAAGTGTGAAAGGAAATGGCCAAAAAACCGCTGGTCGGATTTGCCATAAAACTGTTGGTCTGTTAAATAAGTATTTGACGTTTCTTAAATCAAAATTTGGAATAGCGATTATTTCATTTGCAGTCTAATGCAATAACATTTCAACTATGAGAGTCGAATTTCACTCATCCCAACCAATCACAGTCTCTTTTTTAGAAACCTTTTTCAAATAAAAAGTCCCTTGAGTCTCGACTACTAAGTAAAGTAGTGCAGATTGACATTTTATCTAAGTAAATCAGACGTACGAGTACAAAACTGATGCCCATGTGAATTTCAATCGATTGTTTGCTCTACTTGAGACCTGCAGGGAACTGTTAACTCGTCGTGTCAAATGCTCTGCACATTTCTATATGCAGCGCACAGCGACCAATGGCAGACAATACTTGAAGGACAATAGATGGATGAGCCAAACAGGCACACGAAAGGATTATAGCAGCTCAGCTGATTCAATTAAATCCAATTGCAGTGAATGGCTGCGTGACTGGAATTTATTTCTTACAAAACAAAGTCACACAATTCATTGGTCTATGACAACGAGCTGAGAGAGAGAGAGAGAAAAACGAGCATTCATGAACCAGTGATTACAGTGGCCGAATTAAAGAGGTGAGGGTATGAAATTGGGTTGTTGTTTTTTTTTTTCAAAGTTGCTGCTGCTTAAATGGTGCAATGGATCGTAGAGAGCCCAAGGCTATCTTGTCGCAATCAGTCACGTCGTGCGAGCGAGCATGCATCCATATTAATAGCGAAATCTGTGATGAGTAGTAAAGCAATTGTTGGCAACTTTTTATATGCATTGACACTAAATAGTCGAAGAACTCTTGCAATGCAGGTACTGAGTACTGGGTAGGGTTACCGCATGATATTCTGAAGAAAAACTGATTTTCAATTTGTTTATGAAACATGAAATGTTCCCGTTTTTAATTTACAGATGTATAGAACAAAACAATAGCAACGAAAGCAATCAATTCTTTACTAGAAATCGATAAATATACTCAGATATAACGATCATGACCACAAAACGTCCTAAATGAATCTTTTTCTCTTGAAGCTATCAATATTCAAATCAAAGTCTTGGCCTGGTACTACGAGTCAAAGCAGTCGAAACTTTTTAAAGCTTAAAGTCCTTAAATGATTTCAAAATCGAAGCTTGATCAGAAAACCATTGATGAACCATAAGAGGAAGCTTTGCTACAAAAATCACCATTTATGTCTGCAACCAAAGCTGACTGAGAAAAATTTGCTGAATGGAGTTTAATTGTTTAATCAATGCAGAGACAAAACGAAATGGATCCAGTTTTTGAGAAAATCACTCCGTTGAAGACATTGTTGCCAAATCAGGACAGTTTCTCCTAGATTTAGGAGATTCTTGGCCTTTTAGGAGAATTTTTAGGAGGAAGAATTGTTTAGGAGAAAGTTGAGGAGATTTATATTTTATAATAGGGGATTTTTCGGTTCCTTAGTGGATTTTTGGGAGATTTTTAGATAACGAAGTATGATGTAGCCGCCGCGGCTCAGCTGGCTAGTGCGTTGGGGCGCGAGTCAAGACTCCGCAAGTTCAATACTCTGTTGCGTTAACACCGAAAAAAAATAAAATAAAATTTTTCTTTTGGCGGCTGTCCTCTCAGTAGGAAATGGCAAATCTCTGAGAGAAAAATTGCCTATGAAAAATCTCCCAACTCGCCATTCGGAATCGGCATAAAGCTGTAGGTCCCTTCCAACCTTGTAAAATCATTCGCACGCACAACACGGATGGTTGCGGGTAACTAGGTCTTTGTCTCGTAATCGAGCTGTCGTGCCGGTCAAGAAGAAGAAGAAGAAGAAGAAGTATAATGTATTGGGAACACTGGAAACAAAACAAATTTTGACAACTATTTTAATAGTCAAAGCATCCTATTGTGTTAAAAATGTTCAAGCCTAACAAATTTAAGATCTTTCGATCTCTTTCTCACTTATTGCTGTCACAATGAAATTGCGGCAAAAATGGCACTTCATTCACATTCTTTTGTTATATGTTTTGTTTTTAGGCTTAAAAAACTTATATGTACTTATATTTATATTTTTATTTTTTATGAGAAGTTTAATTCCTTTAAAATTAGGTAAATTATAAAAAAAAAAATTTGAAAAACTTTCGGGAGGAAATTTCAGTATTTTTTTTTACATTTAGGATAAAGTGATTTCATGTATCTGGCAACACTGGTTAAAGACAAATGGATCGCTTACAAAAATGTGGTGGGAAAGAGATCGGGTTTGGAACTACCTGAGGTTACCAGGTTCACAGGTGAAACAGTGACAAAGTCAAAAATTATTAGATTCTCAGAAACTAGAAACCAGAACCGCTGTTCCAATCGGGGGAGACTGTAGAGCTGCTAAGTGTTTTGTAGTTGGACCAAATAGGAAGACAAAAGAATTCTTGCGGAGATTAGAAAGAAGGAGAGAATAAAGACTATGTTGAAGAAAAATGGGTGATTTGCCATAATGTGGAGAAGGAGAAATCGTGTTTGACGTGACTTGACGTGACTAAAACAGTCCCAAAGCCGAAACCCAAAATGATCAGATTTTCAAGAAATTATTAGATTTTTAACCAAAATGATGGTTAATGACTTTCCGAAAGCGCTGGTCTATTCAGGGGAAACTGTACACTTAAACAAATAGGGAGACAAAACTCTTCTACTGACATTTAGAAAGAAGCATAGGGCAACTGTGGGTTTTATCGGGGATCCAAAATGGGCATTTATCGGGGATCCAAAGTGGGCATTTATCTGTCTAAGAGTTCTTGGGTTCTGATGTTAAAACTTATTCTTTTGCTGTGTTTGTCCTCTCTAAACTCGTAAAAGCATCGAGAAAATGTGCACTTTTTCCATTCCAACAATTTTATTACACAGTGTAACAACAAATTTTACACACGACAAAATCGATATACTGGCGAAACTAGGGACCAAGTGTAGTAAAACTGCGCTTTTAGTTTTTTTCTCTGACGTTAGGACTTTTTTTAAAGGAATTTGAAATTTCAAGGAGATGTTTATTCAAAAAAATTATTTTAAAAATTGAGCGCATTGTAGAATAACATTATGGGTATCAAATGAAAGCGAAAAATCCTTAGAATCTTAGTAAATTTATTGTTTTGGTGCAAAAGGACGAAGAAGTATTCAAAATGTGCTTTTAAAACTTGATCCTTGAACATCCTTGAAAATTTCCAATAGTTTTTTTTTGAAAAAAATATATTTTAAGAACTATTATGTATACTACCACGTCCTTGAATTTCGTCCTTTCAACTTTAGTAGTTTAGCAGTTTTACTACATGTGTCTTCTACTTTCTCGAGTAAGTATATATATGTTTTCATGTGTTTTGAAATTTTTTGATTTTTGTCGCACGGTGTCATACATCTAACATGGAAAGCCTTGAATACATTCGACTTCTAAGTTTAAATGTTTGAGAAAGTGCCTTCTAGACCATAAGTAACTTTCTTGGCTTTCTCTCACGTCCATTCATCCAATTGAGGACCCAAAAATCGCAACTTGGTTATATGTTTCAAAATTTTTTTTAAACCACCATCAAACGGCTTTCATCAATAAGCACGTTTTTTACTTCCTAAATAATGGCTGCCGCTGCTAAAAACGTACAACAACTGACAACAATCAGAGTGAGAGTCCAATTCAAAGTCAGACACTGACAGTTTATTGTGCCAGCGAAAGTTGAAAACGGCAATTAAAATTGCTATGTAAAACAATATTTATGTATTTATGTGACCGTTCATGTGTATGTGTGTTCATATAGATTTGTATGTGTGTGTGTAGAAATTCAAACCTGCCACAATTGTTAGCACTCAATTGAAGAGCGTGAACTGTAAAAGTGCAACGAATTCATATAAAAATGAGTAAACATTGTTTGAACTAAGAAATAAAAAATTGCACAAAAATTTACAAAGGACAAAAAATTGCCGACTATTTTGGATTTTGTGACATGCGGAAATGACTGCAGCGGCACGCGGCCATCGCTGCTAAAATGTTGGCAATTCGTTATTGCAACAACAACAACAACACACACACACACACACACACACACACACACACACACACACACACACACGACGACCAACACGTGCATTGGCGCAATTTTACGCTCCGAGCACCATTTTGTTTTTTTTGTTTGTTTTAGCAGCCATATTGCCAGCATTTTTTTGTTGCTGCATGCTGTCTACAAGCGTATTGACATCGCCATATTGGCTGTCAGGGCGTCGTGTCGCGTTGCACTGATTTTAACATCTGATTCAAAGCGAACCCGTCGACCGTGTGCCCAACAAATTCATTTATATATTTGGCAGAGTGTTGGCCAAAATTTTAAATATTAACCAAAATAAAGTAAAATTTAATAAAAGATATCGGACATTATTTGCTTTGGTGTTGATTGTGTTGTAGAATTGTGCAATATTATTGTTGTGTTAATAGTTGCAAGAATTGTCGTTACTCACCTTTTTGGTAATTCATATTTCATCAGTTGAATGCTGAGCGCCCGAAAACACACAAATAAATCTGTTGCTGTCTATGCGTCGACAAATGACAAACGGAATTAACACATTCAATATTCCTAATGCCGCAAATCATTCATCGTAAAACTGCCAATAATTTGCATATTAGAAATCTGCAAAATACAGAAAAAACAACAACAATGAGTTGGGCTTTAATGTGATTAAGGCGTAATATGAAATTATTATAAATCTATGTATTCGAGTGTTAGTTAAATTTATTATGTCTGGCTTTCATTGTGATAAGTTAAGTGGCAGACAAAAATTATACAATTGACAGCATCAATAAACAAAGAACGTGGTGTTTTTTAGTTTTATTTTAAATTTGCTGTTTTTTAGATTTAATTTAAATTTATTGTTTAATATAATTAAGTTTTAATTGAAGTTATAATGCCTGGTTTTCATTATGTTATGTTTATTGACCAACAAAAATTATAAAATTTTTTCAGTTACAGATTCTCTTTCATTTTTAAATATTAAAAAAAATTAAAAATATGGATTGGAAAATATATTTGATTGTTTCAGTAATTAGGACTGGTTTTCATTCTGTTATTTCTAGTAGGACGCAAAAATCATTCAATTACCAGGTATATCAGTATGAAGTGAGCCTCAAGATACAAAAGTCTCGATAGGGAATATTTGTTGTGAACGAGCCTTATTTTTTGTTTTGTTGCTATGACATCTGTCAAGCACAAACAACATCATATTTTTTCATCGTGTCGAATTTTGTACCAGATAGTGATGATTTGCGGAAAGCAATAATTTTTTGTTTTCATTTGAAGAAAAGTTCTACAGAGTCGCATCGAATGCTTGTCGAGGCATATGGTGATCATGCTCTATCAAGAGAAACATGCAAAAGATGGTTTCAACGGTTCAGAAAAAATGATTTTGATGCGAGAAATGAAGAACGTGGAAGACCACCAAAAAAGTTTGAATACGCCAAATCGCAAACGATATTGAAAACAGATGTCACTTTGAGTCAAAAGCAAACGGTAGAAATGTTAAATGTTGCACAAGCAACAATTTCTGTCCGTTTAAAAGCTATGGGAATGATCCAAAAGTGTGGAAAATGAGTGCCACATGAATTGAATGAAAGGCAGATGGAAAACCGTAAAC
This sequence comes from Melieria omissa, assembly GCA_963971225.1. Classification (NCBI taxonomy): domain Eukaryota; kingdom Metazoa; phylum Arthropoda; class Insecta; order Diptera; family Ulidiidae; genus Melieria; species Melieria omissa. Next base: position 82,804,518 of record OZ020268.1, read on the forward strand.
ACGCTTGTGAAATTTTGCTTCAAAGACACAAAAGAAAATCAATTTTGCATTGAATTGTTACTGGCGATGAAAAATTGATCTATTTTAGGAATCCTAAATGGAAAAAATCATGGGTTAATCCGGGACAACCTTCAACATCGACTGCAAAACCAGATCGATTCGGCAAGAAGACAATGCTGTGTGTTTGGTGGGACCAGAGTGGCGTTGTTAAAACCGTTAATACTGATCGCTACCGACAACAAATTATCAATTTGAGACATGCATTGATCGAAAAGCGACCAGAATGGGCCAGAAGACACGGCAAGGTAATTTTGCTCCATGATAATGCACCTTCACACAAAGCAAGACCGGTTCAGGATACAAGCAAAGCACTTGGCTGGGAGCTGCTACCCCACCCGCCGTATTCACTAGACTTGGCTCCTTCTAACTACCATTTGTTTTCATCGATGGGACACGCATTGGCTGAGCAGTACTTCGATTCCTACGAGGAAGTAAAAAATTGGGTGTCTGATTGGTTTGCTTCAAAAGACAAACAATTCTATTGGCGCAGTATCCACAAATTGCCTGAAAGATGGACAAAATGTGTGGCTAGCAATGGCCAATACTTTGAATAAAATGTTTTGTACTTTTCCATTAAAAATTAGTATTTTATTTTCGCAAAAAAAGGCTCACTTCATGCTGATATACCTGGTAAATAGCTGATTAGAGATCATTTTTATTAATCGCAGTCTTCGATAAAAGTTTGATAAAATACTTCGAAACAGAGGAAATTGACTGGCGGTACAGGGCGAAAACCTTCGGCTAAAGTATTCTGCAATTTTGGCCAAAGCCAAAGCTGAAGATTTGAAATTGGCCAAATAGGCCGAATATCGGCAACAAAGTAGTGTCCTTAAATTTTTAAACAAGTCTTATTTTAATTCCATATACAATTTTTAGTTGACAGTATCGTTAATAAAAATGGTTTCCTTCTAAAAACTGTATTCGTTTACACAAAATGTTCTTCATAGCCAAAAATTGTGTTCATTTGATAATAACTCTTTGCTTTTTTGATGCAGTATGACATTATGTTTCCTAAGAACTCTAGAAGCTACTTGGATTTTACTAAATTACTTATATCGTTTAGTAAAAATAAATCCATTATTTTTCCAAAAGATAGTTTCAGTTATCTGTAAATTGTGTTGTTTAAGTGCCACCGTGTCACACTAAATGGCAAAAGAAACATAACATTTCGTACTAAACTAACTTCTCAGACAGTTTTGTGATTGCTTGATTCACTTTTGTTTGAATGTGATCCAAAAATGGACACCAGGAAAGACAAGATATGTCATATTTTAGAGTTGTTCTTCGATAGAGCTGAAAACAAAAGCCAGGTGGCTCAAAAGGTGAAAAGCATTTCTCGCTCTGATACTTAAACAGTCAATCATGCGCAATTTTGGTTTCCTTGATTCCGATTCCAGTAATTTTTCGGTAATCAAAGATGCATCACACGCTCTGGAAGAGCAAGGGGCTTTGAAAGGCAGCTTGTCCAAAATGTCCAAAAAATCACAGATATCGTCGAACCCGTCCGTTTCGATTGCCAAGGAACTAAACATTGCACAAACAATCGTTTGGAACCACTTGATTAAGGATGGATACAAAAACAAGCTCCATGTGTGGATGGATTAACACGAATTAACGCAAAAAGACTTCAAGAACCAAATTTCCACCTGGAGATCGTGGCTGGTGATGAAAAGTAGATCACTAAGAATAAAGTCATGGGACAATGATGACTAAGCCAGGAGCGACAGTCTGGATGGTAAGACTACAGATAACTCATCTGTGGTAAAATAAATCATATCTGTGATAAGGTTTTGTCAGATTTTGTTGTGTATTTGGTGGGATTGTCTGCGAATCAACTACCATGAGCTGCTCCCCTAAGGCTAAACTCTTAATTCGAGTTTTACCTGTCAACAATTGAATGGTCTGAAAGACGTAATCACCCAGAGGCGATCAGCTTTTGGCCAGTAGGAGAGGAATTAGGTTCCATCAGGACAACGCCAGACCACACACATCCATAGTTCTGCGTCAGAAGCTTCGAGAGCTTCTTAGTGAGAATATTATGCATCCACCTTGTAGTCCGGCCTTAGCACCAAATGATTAACATCTGTTCCTGTCTCTGGCGAAAAATGTTGCTGTTAAAAATGTTGTCTCAAGAGAAGCTTGTGAAAATCTACTATGCCAGTTTTTTCAATAGGAACGAGGGTTTCTTGATAAAAGTATAATGGAATTTCCTCAAAAAAACATAAATTTACTGAACAAAATATTGAATATTTGACCTAAATCAGATCATATAAACTAAGCCTTCAATTTCATGCAAAAATAATGGATTTCTAATTGCATTGTTTAAAGTTTTCATCCCTGTTGAACCAAAAGCCTGACAGTACTTTTTCAATTGCCAACCCAAAGAGTTGTTGAATTTTCTCACTTCACTGTTGTTTCGTTTGACAACACTTTGTCATAAGTCGACAACAATCGTTTCACTGCCACAGGACATTACCGACAGTGCAAAGCCCAAACAATCAGCATAATTAAAAGCAATAGCAGCATTAACTGCTATTTGAGCAACACGCAAGCATAAAATGAGCTCAACTTTGTCAGCTATTTCTTGTTATTGTTTTTCGATTGCTTCTACTTTTTGCTCTTCTTCTTGTTCTTGTCTAATACTTTGGCCTTGTGCAATTTCGTAGGTAAACTCTGGCGCGTACTGCTACAAGTTTACAAACTTAACTTCCCAACGGCAGCATTGATAAAGACTGAGTCTCTGAGTTCTTCCCTGCTGGCACAGCGAAAAAAGACACTTGCAACATCTGCATTCGAGTCTTTCATTAAATCAACGCAAACAGTAAGCAACTTGAATAAATATGAAGGAGCAGCAGTGGTCCTTGCGTTGTGAACAGCTTTATTCTGCAATTTGAATGGATGCTTAAGTTAAAGAAGCTATGTTCTCTTATATATAGAAGTACTGTGTGCTTGAAAGGCTATATTCACATTTGCATTTCCTGTTAAAGATCTCCTTGTTAGAAGTGGCAATAAGGACCCAATGCCACTTGAGGTTTGAGGTCGAAATGTTTTCTAATAATAAACTATGAAATCGGAAACCAATACCTTCCTAATGGAGATGCTTGCAATGGGTCGTAGAGCACTTGGAGTTCAAGCTGCGTGGGTTCGACTCCTACCTGGTGCATGGTCCCGCACTCTTCTAACTTTTCCAATTTTTCCTGTCTAAATTTTTCCTAACCAAGTAACATACCCCATCCTCTCAGTGGGAGCTCCTATTGCATCGATTAAATTGATGCTCAAACAATTCGACCCAAGAGTAGCTAATGAACTGTGGTCTGAGGAACAGACATGCAGTATCTCTCGACTAACCTGCCTTTCCTATAAAATGAAACGGACTAACCAGCTGCTTAACCTTAGCCTGTCACTCAATAAGCACAACGGTCTCGGTGCTCACGGGGCACTGTCTTATGGGTAAGCATGCGGACAGACTGGGACTGTAATCCAACAACTACTGTCGAGGATACGTGTCCGTGGAGGAGGAGGAGACCGTTCTCTACCTGTTGTGTCAATGTCCTTCATGAGCTAGAAGAAGAAGGAGAGTGGGAGGGGAGTCGCACCAAACACTGTGGTATCACAATGAGCCATAAGATGTGCTTAAGTGAGTTTCTCACGTAGGACGCTGCCACTCCAATCTAACCTAACATACCCCAGTTTAAAAACAATTTCCGACCCTCAGATGATCTTTTGCCATTCATGCCCACACAATATTACGCGCAATCATGCGCTGTGCGGCTGTAAAAAAGAAAACACATATACAGCTACACGGTACACCAGCGACGCCTGTTATGGAAAGTGGGCATTAGCGAAAACAGCGCACCAAACCGATCTTAGCGAAGTCCCCAACCATTCTGCTGTCACTTCCTTTGCAGAACAGATAGTCGGAATGATGGGCGTCGTTCCTAAGCAGCGGTAGATGGCAGCCTAGGACTACCTGGGATTGGCCAATCACCTAATCTTGTAGAAGAACGCAACCGAATAACGTAACCAACATAAGGCAATGTCTTGTGGAGGCCCTATGCTCCCGAGAGGAGTTACAAAAAATAAAAAGGTTTAGTTTGGGCCAGGTTATCTTGAGATCCTACGAGAGCGTCCCAACGCCCCAATGCCTATTCGCTAAGCGAAGATGTGCCTCTTTCATGTTCCACTCGACAGATGTTAGTGGTGAACCGATTTCTGAACATACCTTGACCTCAAATAGGAAGAAAAGGGAAATTGGAAGAGAAGCTTTGCAAGGCGTTTGTGTTACTCTCAGCGGTTTTCGAGCTAAGGGAACATTTTCGGAAATTTAAGTTTTCTACTTTGATGTTGGCTGAGTTGGCCTTCGAACATGTCACTTGTAATCCAAGTCCCATACCCACTACTAAAATACATTGACAGATTCAACACCGCGTCGATGCATTTTCATACTATTTATTTCAAGCTCCGCTTTAAATTGTAACATTGTAAAAAAAGTTCATTATCTGAAATGTGATTTTGTCGACTTTGATTGCGTACAATTTCCACATTACTTTCTCCGCACGAGTTGTTGTTACTTCACAAAATCCATAAACTGTCCCAACTTCTCGCCTTCTCCATTCCATGGCAGACAGAGCGCGCGTGTGTGATTGATACGTCATTGTTGACACTAATTTGCACTGACAAATCAAATTATCCCTTCGGCGGGGATAATGCTGGCGCTGCAATTTGCACCCAACTTTCTGTGCAGTGAGCAGCAAAAAAGCGAAAATTGTGTTGCCACTGACAACACCGACGATATTGCATCACAAAGTGAACGTCAACGTCAAGACGAAGGCGAGCAGCGGCCGCCAGACGGACCAGGACGGAGAGGAGCAGAGCGAGCACGCTTACCGCACCACGCCCATCGGTAAATGTACGCCCACGTGTGCATAATGACATGCAAACGCAATGTTAAAACAATGCAGCCAACCGGCAACGACAACAACAACACAAACATCAACAAGCAGCGGTAACAACAAAAACAACAACAACAGCAACAACAATGAGAATGTCAACCATGAAAAACACCAAACGTCAGCTGAATCTGACAGCCACATCGGTTGGTATGGCGTGACGTGTGGGCGACGGAGGTCAACTGCAGCGCTGACGCTGGCGCTCGCTGCACAAGTCAAACGCTTAGAAGCATAACATTAATTAAGTTTGTAACGACAAATCCCAACATCAACATCAGCGAAAAGCAAATAGGACGGACGGGCGGGCGAGGAGGCGCTGTACGAACCAGTCAACGAGCTAACGGAGAAACGTTGGCGACGGCATTGGCAAAGACAACGTAGACGACACAATGGACGGGACGCAGTTGAAATGTGCCATGACGATGTTAATTTTATAAACTCTTCACTTTTGAAGTGCACTTTTAGGCGGCGCAGCGGTGACGACAACAACGACAACGACGACGACGTCGGTTATGTGTGCGTCTGGTTTGTGCCTCCGCTCACACGCAGCATTTCACATTAAATGCAGTTCTCAACAAAAACAAAACGAAACCCCCAACCGTTTCCGGTGGCACAAGGACATTTTGCACACACGTCGAGTATTTACTGTACTCCATAAACACACACACACACATGTAGGTATATATGTATGTTTGCAATTTTTATGTGTGCGTAGAGTGTACGACAGCAGTCATTGCTGACGTTTGTTGGCGCTTTTGTTTTTGCTTCAGCTTGTTTGGATTTGGCTGTTGCCCGTTTGTGGTTGTCGTCGTCGTCACCATCGTCGTCATCGTCTACGTTGCCTTTGCCGCAGTTGTGTTAGTTTTCGCGTTATTTTGATGAATTTTGCGGTTGTCATTGTGACATTTTGCCATGCGGTTGTCACAGACACGGGCCAACTCCATTTAGGTGAATAGTTGACTGCTTAGGCGGCTTTTGGAGAGGGTCTTCTTTTGAAAAGGGTGTTCCAATTTGAGTTTTCAACATTGACAACTCCATAAATGCCAAAGATAATTTGTCAGATATAAAATTTGAATGGGTGACAGTTAATAATTATGTTATTTCTATATAAATCTTTAACCCCCGACAGAGGTTGGTATTAGGAAACTGAAGTAGACGTGTCGATTTTTTGTATTTAAAGAACTTTAGTCAAGTTTGAAGTAATATGCTCACTAAATCATGTTTCTAATGAAGCAAGTTCCATCTTACTGGATATTGGGTTTGCAAAATAAGACCACTGTTTAAATTTTATATACAAATCTCCGAACCGGTTGACACTGAAAGGTTGACTTTTAAGGTCATAAAGTTCATTCCTTTCGCTCAGTTTATAAATGCTTTTTTAAATTGATTATTTATTTGATTTCTTTTATTCAGAATTTAGTTCCATTTCGGCTTATTCAGTCAACAATTTCGAAAAATCGTTGCTATGTGCAAATTAAACTAAAACTTTTATAGATTTCGAACTTTAAGCTGGTCTTAAATCAATTAGAAAGCCATCATTTAGATTATCCGAAAGAGCTCTCGAAGATAAACTGCTGTGCCAGGATTTTCAATTTAATGTAGTTACATTTTAGCTCGGAGACCAGAACTATTTTCATAACAGAATTTTAGAGAATGCACAGAAAATTTGCGTATAAGATATCACAGATACCTTTCTCATGAGTTCACGTACATTCAATACAATCATTCAAATGTCAGCTCTACCAGCGGAAAAGTCAGAGCTGTAACCTCTCAAAGATCAGACATAGTTATTGAAAAACTCTTTACAATATTATAGAGTATCTTGCTGCTGGTCTGGATGAACAGACTCTCTCTAGCAAAGGTCAGGACAACCATATGCAGACTGAACCGCACTGTGGCCGTAAGTTGTACAGGAGCTTTCCAACAATTGTTGACTCGGCGCAAGATACCCCGATACATCTGCCACCATCCAAAGAGAAGTCCTCAAGATTATCGGGACATTGAGACACAGTGGTCAGCGGTAGTATTGCGCAAGTCTGACCTTGGCCAATGGTTCTTTTACCGATATGGATCCTTTTCTTTCTCTTTTCTGTCTCTTGACCCTATGCCTTCAGTTGTCGCACTAGAAAAGCTATGTTATATGTATGTTGCTACCTGGAACTCACTCTTGGTCAAGTTCAGAGAATAAGCCCGGCAAACATAGTTTCCTAATATTTATGGGCAACTACAGAACAGAATAAGGTTCCGGCTCTGTTGGTGACTTCGAACCAATTGGCGCTCGACGGTTTTTTTTCCGAGGCTCGCTTGCATGTGGCATCTGCGGTTCCGACAGAGGTGCATGGCGATCTTGAGGTAATGAAATTAGTTTTATAGTCTTCGTTAGTCATTCAACCGACTCATGATAGTCAAGATCTGAAAATTCACTCTATGTTGGCACATATAATAGCCTGGATCACTTGAGATCCGGTACACGTAGGAATTGTGGGTAACGAGCCCTCAGAGGTATAAACGATTCTAAAGCTGCATTTATTGGCTCTGAAATTATTCTGACACTTCAATTTGCACCCATCAAAGCCACTTTTAACACTTGGATCACTTCAACTCACAAACGAGCATGTCAGACTCTACCCAGGAGAGATTGCAGGCAGTTGATCCGCCTAATGAAGCGCCATTTTTTGGGCAAATCACATGGAAAAGGAAGGAATGGATATCTGCCAGTGTACCATGTTCCGCGTGTGTGAAGAATGTTGAGACGGCGGATCACTTTGTGTGTGTCACCCCGCGTGGGTCAGCGCCTCCTTGGCACCACAGAATGGGCTCAGATATCTTCGGAGGTTGGGTAGATTTTAAGCAAAAATAACAAGGAATCTTGAGTCACAGTGTAATGGACGTGTAATCTGTCTGAGTGCTGCGCTTGCTGGGCTTTTCCTACAAAGGGCAGACGATCTCTCTGCTGAATGTTAATGAATGAAGAACCCTTGTATGAGGGATTCCATCCTGGAATTTAGCAGACTAATACTACAACCTGCTCTATTGTTGGGACCTTGGACAAGCCAGGTTGATCCTGGTTGATCTCTTTTCGTTCACCATTCACTTTTTTTTGTTTTGAATTCTCTGATTTAACCGATTTCGCTTTGAAATCTCTTGAATTACATATTTATTTGTATTTTGAAAAAAGTTCTAGAAATGTTATAAAAAACAAATTCTTTTCTTAATTTTTTAAAATTTTATTTGTAAATTTTATTATTATTAACTCTATTCATGCCAAAATAATGAATGGTCCAAATAAATTGTTGAAACACTTTGAAAAAACTAATTTTGTATTTTCAATTATTTTAAGTTTTTTTAATATTTGGTCCAAATAAATTGTTAAAAAACTTAAAAAAAAAAATAATTTTGTGTTTTAAATTTTTTTAAATTCTATTTAATATTTGTGCTATCCATGTCAACAATTTATATAAATGGTTCAATTAAAAAAATAATTTATTTTTATTAACTCAAAATAATAAATGGTCAAAGTAAATTGTTAAAATGACTGGAAAAAACTATTTTTGTGTTTCGCATTTTGTTTTTATTCTATTTAATATTTTTGCATGTCAACAACTTTTTTTTGGTTAAAAAAAAATTGTTACTAAAAAAAATTAATTTGCCTTCAACAGTTTCATTTATTTTACTCAATGTTTATGCTATTTTTGTCAACAACTTTCATAAACGATAGATTAAAAAAATTTAAATAATAAATTAAAATTTCTACATCACGTTTTTTCCAAATGAAGCCAATTGTTTTCTCAACCAGAAAACACTTAAAATATAAAAAAACTAAATGAAAGCTGCTATTTTTCAAGTGCTCAGACAAGAACAATTTTTTTTCTTTTTTTTTTTTGTTGTTGTAGTGCAACAATTTTTTTGTGTACGCCAAATCAAAATCCGTACAAGAAAAATAAACATTTATTTGATTTCAACTCTGCAAAAAAATATAAAAAAATTAAAAAACAAACTGCGCTAAGGAGTGCGACGCTCTGCTCTTCGCCGTAATGCAGAAATTCGTTAAAACTTTTCAAGTGTCGCCACCGCTGCCACCAACTGCCGCGGCTGAAAAAGTATTGTGCAAACAATATGGTATATATTGTTTTTGTTGTGATTCGTTGTTGTTGTTGTTGTCGCTGTTGTTACTTTGCATTTGACAAATATTCAAAGTTTTTTTACACAGCATTTTTTTCTGAGCAATTAACTGCCGCTTTTATGCAGTTTCAAATTAAAAACTTTTCCCACACATACCACGAACAAATAAATCACAAAATTTGTAACGAAAATATGTCATTAAAGTTGTGCAAGAAAAAAAAAAACAAAATCACAAAACCAACAACAACAACACTTAAAAACTGAAATATATGTAAAAAGGAAAAGTAAAACGAAAACATGACTGGAAAAATTATGCAGGAATGACGACGGTGGCCATAAGTTGCGGGGTCATGTGGAACACAGTAACAACAAAAACAACATCGGCAACAAGCACCACTACGCCAGCAGTCAACGCGTCAGTCAGTCAGCTGGCGAGCAAGTGGAACAGATTTCGATTCATATCGATGACAGCAAACGTAGCGAGCAGCGAATGCTGACGGGGCTGCCAAGCGGCTCGGCAGCGCAGGGGGCGCGGAAACTGGCGCGTAGTTTGTTGTAGTACCAGCAAATAGAATCATAAATAATGCGTAATCCACAATTGAGTGCTTAAGCGAAAATAATACGCATGAAGCGATAAGTGCAGCCGCCCCCCACCCGCCCAGACGCTTTCGCTTGTATCTTGTAAAGCGTTTGCCTTCGTTTGCTGTTTTCGTTTGCTTAACCCTCGGAAGATGTTAAAAAATATTTCAATATGTCTGTGTTTGTGTGTGTGTGTGTATGTGTGTGTGTGAATTGTGTTATATGACAAACTGAGCGGTTTTATTCGAATTCGAATAAGTGTCGCCATTTGAGGAATTTTCTTTAGTTGAAGTAAACCGGAATTAACGACTTTGGTTGATTGGTATAGTTAGAAGCTTAGTTAATTAGGGTAGTTAATTGACTGACTGGTAAATTTTTAAGTTAATTGTTTGATTAGTTGTAATATATGACTTAAAGTTTTCTCTAATTAAATAATTTTTTGAATAAAATTTAATGAATCATTGACAAATTTTCATTAATTGATCATCTAAATCAATTTTTTATTTATCAATTAGTTACCAATTAATTTTATTTTATTTGATTTTGATTTAATTGGATTTATTAGTCAATGAAGTGAAAAAAATACAAATCAATATTTTTAATTTTTGATTAAATAATTAATATAAATTATACTAAATAAGTTATTTTTATTATTACTGAATATTGAATATAAATGTTGTTGAATATTTATATTGAAAATTAGTTGAGTATTGAAATAAATTAAGCACTTTGGGTTATTGGTTCCGATAAAAGCTTAGTTAGTTATGGTGATTAATTAATTGACTAATGGGTTAGTTGTTGGATTAGAATTAATTAAATTATTATTTTGATTAAATTTTTTTATTGATTTAATAATTTTTTTAAAGTTTCAGTAAATATTCGAATAATTAAAAAAAATTGATTATTTATTGATTTGATTACTTGATTATTACGACAATTGATTTATTAATTGATTTTATTTCATTTTTGTTATTGATTATTTAAAGCAATCATGTTAAATTAATTAAATGATTAATTGCGACTGATTCATTGATTAGATTCATTGATTTTTGCGACTATTGGTTTACTAATTGATTAAATTTCAATTTCATGGCAAATTAATTTATTATTTAATTGATTATTGCGACTATTGTTTTATTAATTGATTAAATTTCAATTTCATGGCAAAATAATTGATTAATTAATTGATTATTGCGACTATTGGTTTATTAATTGATTAAATTGCAATTTCATGGCAAAATTATTTATTAATTAATTGATTATTATGACAACTGATTTATGAATTGAATTATTTTTTAAGTTTTGTTCTTTTAATTAATCAATTTTATAAATTTGTGTTGTCTTGTGACTAATTGATTGATTTTATGTAATTTTTTAAAACTAACTTATTATTTAAGTTGATTAAATTTATGTAATTTAATTTTTTTTAATTATTTATTTTGTATTTATTTTTGTATTATATTTTATTGATGTTTTTCATTTAATATATTTGCATTTATTTATTTTGTTTAGTTAATGAATTAATTTTAATTACTTTTTAATATATTTATCAAATTTTAAGTAGTGAAATATTGACTATTAATTAATTTTATTAATTACTAATTTTCAATAACTTATTAATTAAATGATTAATATGATTATTTTTATTTAATGTTTTAAAACTATTACTATTACAGTGTTTTTATTATGATTAGTATTTATTTTTATATTATTTCTTCCTTGGTTTGTTTTTATTTAATATATTTTCATTTATATACTTTGTTCATGTATTGAATTAATTTTAATGATTATTTAATATATTTATTTAATTTGAAATAGTAAAACAGTGACAATTTTATTTCAAGGCTATAAGTTTTGCATGTTTATAGTTGCCTTAGTAGAAAAACTCAGACCCCACATGACAATAAAATCTGATTGCCCGAAAACCTGGAGCTCCTTTAGAAATGTCAGTGATACCGGGTCATCTTTACGCAGTTGAATTCCTGTCCAACTGATTCAATCTTCAGTAATTTCATAAATTTTAGTCCGGGTCGCCGAACACTGCAACCGCTGGCTGCGGGTTAAACTGCCGCTTGCGTTTGCGGTAGCGGCAGTGCGTTGACACACCCCCATGTTTACTTAAGCAACATTACGGCTACCCCACAGCTTTTCGCTTCACTTTCATCGTGTGCCCTGTTTACACATGGAAAACTCCATGCAATAAGCTAAGCAAAACACTGCAAACGCTTAGCGAAACATTGCATGAAAAAACCATCAATCATTTTCTACGAAGAAAAAAAAACTTTACTTCAACAACAAAAACAACAAAAAAATAATAAGAAGATGGGAAAAAGTAAATCTGTATGAAAAAGTAAAAGTAAGTAGCAGAAATGAACAAATCTTTGAGAAACTGGCGAAAAGTTGTCTGCAAAGCGAGTGCCGCCATCAGCATAATCACCGTTGTCGCTCGCCGACTGGCGGTGAGACGTTGGTGGTGGAGTGCGTACCGCTACGGGCAATGTCTGCCAGACTGTGAGAAGAAGACAGCGCGCAGTGGTTGGAGGTGATATTTCCATTAAGTGTGACGAATTTGTTATGGAAATCGCTTTCGAATGGAATTTGTACACATCGAATCGCCTAAAAATATGCACTGCAGCCATTGCTGTTCCACCCTTAGAGCGCAGCACAAGGCGGCTGCAATTAAAGCGCCTAAAGCTAGGCAAAGTTTTTTCGTTTCTCTTCAGGCCGAATTCTGCTGACTGTTGCCGAACGCCTCAAAGCCACGTCTCGCCTCAAACTATGCAGACATTTGCGTGAAATACTTGAAAATTAAATTACAATTTTCTCAGGTGAAATTTCGCATTCCCTTTCAAAGCTCTTTCCACACAAAACAAAAACAAAAAACTCAAACGTTTTATTTATTTACAGATTTCGCTGCCATTTCTTTTATTGTTGTTGTTGGTGTTGTTGAACACTTTTTGCCGTTGTACATTTGTGCTTTCATTCGAAATGCAGGGCCCGTCGTCAAACCGCGAAATTGCACCACACACACTTCTCAACGTGTGCCGCATCGTGCAGCTGCTTCTGCTCCCCACTTGAGCGCGCCGAATCGCATAAAGCAGATTTTGAAGAAAAGACGTTCGTTTCTTTTGTGTAGCAAAGCGTGAATACGTCGAAAATGCATTTGTTTATAAAAATACTGCAAAACACACACACACAAATGCAAATAAAATAAAATAAAAACAATGCAAAACAAAACGAAAAAAAATTGCCAACTTAAACAAGTAGAAGAAAAGCGCAGCAGAACGTGCAAAAGCGACGTGCGCGTCGGTTTGTGGGCAAAAAGCGCGCCGCGTGCACAGCGTGCGCAGAATTTTTGCACAGACCAAGGCACGCAGACACACACTCACACACACAGATGCGCGCAGACGCCAAGTTTCATGTGTGTGTGTGTGTGCGCTCATATGAATGGCTGTGTTTTCGAAGTGCAACGACGCTGGCGGCAACGCTACCTGGTGGCATTGTATAATTTCAGGCGTTTTACATTTATGCAATTTACCGTTGGGCACGTTGAAAAAGTGTGTTTAATTTGTGGCGTTTTAAACGCATACAAATTAAAGAGATGACAGCAAAGTGTCAATACACGGCGGACAAGCTTAAAGCGCGAGCTAACATAAGACAAATCAATATTAAATGCTTTCAATTGTTTTAATGGCCCACTGAGTTTTGCATAGGTGAAAATTTCTATTTTTTGATTATTAAAAAAAAAATTTAATAATAAATTGCAACTACAAGCAATTAAATTTAAAAATTTCATTAAAATTACTCATACGCTCCTGCCATGGATTGAATCAGTTGTAGAAATTAGTTTGTTACATAACTAGTTTTGTTCATATTCACTTTTTACACTATTCGCTTTTCATATTCACTAATTTTCTTATGCACTATAGGTTAGTTTGAAATGGCTGGAAAGGACATATCAACCACATAGGCCAAGAAGCAGGTCCCTTGTGATATCATATGCAGCTTTCCCTAGGATTAGGTTACTTTATCAAACTATTTGGACGAAGCTATAAACTTAACATCTATATAGGATATCTCCAGGACGTTTCGTAGAAACAGTTGTTCTATGGTTGGAAGTCTCCTTCTACTAAGAGCTGGGCAATGACAGAGGAGATGCTGTGTCTCTTTAGTTGACATGTAGCCTGATGGCAAGTGTTCCGATAAGCCAGTGTCCAGTGAGAGTCCTTGTGAGGATGGAGATCTCAGTCCTTTTAAGAGTCAGGATGTACGCTTCCTATCATAAGTGGGCCATGTGAGTCTCGCTGTTGTGAATGTGGAGCGATCCTGAGGTACACGTATTATTTGAGTTCCTACCAGCTCCTAGTCTGAAATTATAAGGGTAGTTGTGCCTTTCCTTGCGAGTTTATGCTGTACTATAGTCACCTATAACACATTGGCTGATAAGTCCCCGGTCTGACCCATAGTCAGCGTTACAAAACAGGAAGTAATATTTTTGCACCAGCGCTTCTGAGCTATGCGTATTATTTGAGTTCTATCGCGAAGTTTAAAGTGCCTACCACCTCCTAGTCTGGAAGTATAAGGGTGGTTGTGCCTTTTCTTGCGAGTTCGTCCTGTACTAAAGTCACACTTGCTTGTCACATTTTTCGAGTGTGTCACTGATGTGGGTTGGAGCACACAAGTTGAAATAGATTTATTACCTAAGAGAGTTTCGAAAATGGTATTCTTTGAACCAGAATCTAGGCCTAAGTAAATGAATTCAACGCTTAAGCTTTTAGTCAATAACTGCAACTCTTTAGAAAAGGTGAATTGCAATTACCAACTGTTGGCAATCTCGATGGACTCTAAAGACTCATTCATACTTAACAGTGACCTACAGCAAATTTTCAATCTGTACAACCTATTTGGAGGCCCGCGTCTGTGTGCACAATTGTGGGATTAAACTTATAGGCGACGGCAAGGCACCCTGATGTCATCACTCTGGGTATCTCGCCGGGCAGCCCATACGAACACTGGCACCCATGCATTTCACATTGAAACGATGTTTGTTTCTGATATTTTCCCCAGCATCTATGGTCTTGATGGGTTCAAGACAAGAGCCCATAAATTCTTCGCCCAACATTCTGTCTCTATGTGCTTTCAGGTCGGCCTCGATAGCTCAGCAAGTAGCGTGCTGGCTTCTCATACCTAGCGCCCCAGGTTCGATTCCTGGCTTGGGCTGGAAAAAACACTCATCTACTTCTATCGCTATCCACATGAAGCAGATGAGAATTACAAGAATCGCACAAGTGCGCTCTTGGCAGCCAATGGCAAAACCTCCAAGTGTGAAAGAAAAACTGCCAATCGCCGTTCCGATTCAGCTTTAAACTGTAGGTCCCCTCCCCTCCCTTTCCATCATCCGTTTCAAATGTGTGTTGTATCACATATTGGAAAAAGCAGTGTTGCAATGTTGTGGTATCACAACGGACCCCATAGGCCTAAGTGTGTCTCATACAGAGGCAGCCACTAAACCAACCAACCAACCATGTCCTTTCAGAACCAACACAATGCTTGGCATTAAAAAGGTAACCCCTGCGCGTTGGCTCATTTAAAAAACAACAAAACAAACAAAGAGACGTTAACCAATAATGTCAAAAAATGTTTATCTTAATCGGAAAACTCTTTGATGATTGCCTACGTTAGTGGCGAGGCATGGAAAATTTAGAAGAATTCAGCATTTATATACAAAAATTCCCATATTTTCCAAAAATACATACAACTTTGCTTTTAAGAATTTTAGCTTTTTTAATTTTCGCATTTCCTTTCCTTATATTTTATTTTATTTTCTTTAAACCATTTATTTAATTACAAAACAAAAACAATTAAAAACAATTTATTAATTTAAACAATTAAATAATTGGGTTTTTTAAAAGGTAAAAACATTGATATGTTTTCCATTCAATCCATTTTTGAATAAATAAATACAAAATGTGTTACGTTTTTAATAGTAAAATCTAAACATATTTCAAAGCAAAATATTAGAATTATTATTTTAACCAATTAATTTGTAAGACTGACACTGCGATGGAACATATTTGAAATTTTTGGAAAATTTTCAGTATGAAACAGTTTCAAATTTTCTCAAAGTTTTTTGCAAAATTAAAGTTAATTAAACAAGTATTTTAGTTAAAAAATTAATTTATTATAATTAATTAAAAAAATTATAAAAATAATAATAATAAAAAAAATAAATTGTCCCACGATGAGTATTTTTATGTTGAATGCTCGTTTCAAGTTTTTTCTCTTCAAGTGGCAACTCTTAAATTTGACAACGGTCATCCACGATTGTTCCTGTTATTAAAAATCTATACACAAAAGAAGAACATTTGTATTCATTGTGAAAACAATCGATTTATTGGAGCAACGACTACCAAACCGAATCAGCTTTCAAAACTTTGCTGAAACACCATTTCTCAAGGCCCACTGCCGAACAGCTTTCTATGATCTCATAAGCCTCTCTTTAGTAGTAACCAACTTTCGTGAATTTCAGTGAACTATTCAGAGATATTAACATATGGGCATCTCCCAAAAAAGGTCCACCACGAGTGAAAAATTCAAATTGCTCAGAAAAACTTTTTATTATCCAATAATACAGCTTAAATATCTATATTTTATAAATGTAAAAGAATTTTTAATTTTTTTTAATTTTTGACCGAAATATAAGGGAGAGGGCTGGGGTGTGAACCGGGTTTTGTTTTTTGGCTCTAACTTTTCACAGAATAAAGATATCGAAAAATCGAAGATACCGTTAGACAGGTAAATATAAAGCGCAAATTTGTTGTGAAGACAGATTACCGTTTTGATTAACATTTAACTCTCTACGTCCAATTTTCTAAGGACGTGATTTTTCGCTTTTCCAAAAAAGTGGCTGGGTTGTGAACCATCTGGCAAATCGCAATTGAA
Organism: Melieria omissa; assembly: GCA_963971225.1. NCBI lineage: Eukaryota > Metazoa > Arthropoda > Insecta > Diptera > Ulidiidae > Melieria > Melieria omissa. The sequence goes on from OZ020268.1 coordinate 82,821,170, forward strand.
GTCGGAAAATACGAAGAAAACACCCATAATTTTGAAATAAGTTGAAAATTTATTTAATCAGGAAGGCTCAAGAGGTGAAAAAAAGTTATAATGACGCCAATTAGGCCAAAAAATCGCAATGAATGCAAGTGCTCAATTTTTGTTTTTTTTCAACCTAATCGGTGTCGCAATGTTTGCATATGAAATACGAATGCGTTCTCGCATTGGCCCACCTCAAATGAACTCAACGAAATCGAGTGACATTACATAAAATTACTTTATTTTAATAAATCCGGCGATATTTGACCGTCCTAGTGCAAATGTAGTACGAAAAACAGGTGGTTCATAACCCAGCCACCTCAGTGGTTCACAGCCCAACCACGATGCCATTTTGGAAACTTTTAAAATAACGACACTTCTAATCATAATTCCACATAAACAAATATTGCATCGTAAAATAGAATCAAAACACTAAATAAACATGTATTACACAGACCTTTTTGCAATAAGCTCAGTCACTTGGATAGCACTTTAAAAAAAGCCAACAAGTTTTCGCAGTCGATTTTCAAACACGATGTCTTTCAAACTCGATTGCTGCCACAAGCAATACGTGTTTGTACTTCGGTGTAACCACAAAAGCAGAGTCATATCATAAGACAAAATTGACAGTTGAAAGGTTGGCGATATGTCAATTAGGGAAAGAAAAAACGGCAATGGTTCACACCCCAGCCTGGTTCACAACCCAGCCCTCTCCCTTACTACTGTAAAAGAAAAAAAATTTTTCTGAGCCTTTTAACGAATTATATGCACATTTTGTCTTTGCGTTTTTATCTTATTCAAGTAATATTATATTTTTCTTGTAATGCAAAAGTTTTCTACTAACAACAATCTTATGTATTAGAGAAAGCGAGAGAAAGTGGAGTTCGAAGAACGGAAGTTTTTTTAGTTTGCTTCTTCCTGTATCCTATTGTCGCGTCCGTGCCCAAAAAACCTTATTAGTTGTTGCCATTAGTGGACAAACTTTTCAAATGCAAGTAGCTGTCAGTTTTTAAATAGGTGCATTGTTCCCGTTAGGAAAATATAATAATTGGTTCCCGGCAAAATCGGAAAAAAATTTTATGGGTGTTTAAAATTTGTCGCGTCCGTAACCGGAAGCTCTGAATCGATTCGATTGTTATTCGATTTCCGGTAAATTTCCGCATTTCTTGAGATACAATTTTTTTTTCAAAATATTGACTCTCATTGAACATTTTAGCAATAAAATACAAGAAAATATCCAAAAAAGAATTTTGGTTGAGAATAACAGCTTCATCAATTTTGTACGATATATCGTACAATGGTCCGCAAAGGAGTAAAAATGCATTAAACTTTTTTTCGTTTTTTTTAATTTTATGAACAATTCATTGGCTTATTTGATAAGAAAATATAAATTTAACAACAAAAATCAAAACGTGATTTCATTTTGATCGAAAACTATATAAATTATAACTATTTAAACAATTGAGTAACATCTATCAGACCTTATAAAACCGTTATTGCTGTTGCAAAGCCCTTTTCCCCTCAATAAAACACAGAATCAACTAAACACCATATAGCTTTGTAAAAAGATACCGAATATAGCCAATTCTTATTATCGTAGTGGGAGTGGCAAGTACTCATGTCTAACCTTACATAATCTGTGTCTGCCCAGTGAAACACAAAATCGTTAAGTGATTGTTATTTCTGAATAGAAATAGTCGATAAGTCGAATTTAATTAGTCATACGATTTAGTGATGGGCGTGGTATTCAAGCAAACAAAAAAATTCTGTTACCAAATCCATAACTTAAAAAAAAATGCTAACATCACTTGCAACCTTTGCCCGCCATTTGTACGATAAATCGTACAAAGCTTTGCAACCCTTGTGTGATTTGTACGATATATCGTACAATTTTTTAAAGGCTCGGGAAAAATATTTAGAAGCAAAAATTGTTAAATTTAATAAGTTTTATAAATCAACTGAGATTCAAACTTTGAAATTATTTGTCTTTTTTGCTACTAAAAAGTATTACATATTTAAAAATTCCTCCGCAGAAGCATCGCATCGCCAAATTCTTGCAAACAGCTGCTTACAAATCGCACTCACACTGTATAGCCACGGCGATTGTGATTTATATTTTCAAACAGAATGGTAAAACATAACCTACTTTATAAGAATTTAAAAGCCGTTTCATAAAAAAAACGTTCGCTGTCAAAAAAAAATCTTTAAAAAAAATTGTACGATATATCATACAAATTTCCGGAAAGGGTTAATGAAAAATACTGTACAAATATGTTCAGCTAGTTAATTAATTTAATTTAATTAATTTAATCAATTATTTCTACAACCAGTGTGCTGCGATGTGATGAATGAAAGGTGCATTGCTAATGATTGTAAGAGCTGTGTGCGAGATATTAAACAAGATCTAATTCCAATAGAGTTCCTCAGGAACTCTAAATTAAATAAACCACACTAAGAACTTTTAACTTTAATTTTTCCTTATTTTGATTGCTGTAACTTGAATTTAACTTGTTATGTGTTATTTTTATTAAAAGTTGAAGTGTTATAATGAAAACCATTACTGTATTTAATAAGGGAAATACCCTTGGAAAAATGTGTCGCGTCCGTGATGTCGCGTCCGTATTCATGATATACCTAATTAAAAAAAGGTAAGAGAAAATTCTCATATTTCATAAGTCTACGAAGAAAGGTTATCCTTTGACCTTTATTTGCATGTATATATTTTAAAAAAAAGTTCCCAAAAATCGCTAAATTTTGTATATTTCTATAAGAGCTTCAAAAAAACTTCTCTTTTTTGTCGCGTCCGTTTCATTGCATAATTGCTTTTTATTTTGTACTAATTTGTACTAAATCTTTCAAATATATTTCTAAAATGTAGCACAATTTCAGCGCGTTAAAACACTAAAAAAACATATCGACTTTTTGTGTTTCTTTCTTGTTTTTGGTGTAATTGAAAGCGTGCGAATGTCGCGTCCGTGCCACTGGGAGATGCCCATATGCCATAAACAAGTCGTAAAGTCTGATGTAATATTTTTAAAAATAAAATTTTTATAAAACTAAACTTTTTTTATGATTTGCCCCCAAACGAGTTTAAAAGTTTCCATCAGCACAACTTGAAATATCCTATTTGAATAACATTCAGGCAGCCAGCGTTCAGCGACAAGTGTCCATTTGCCGCTTTAAAATAAACATTCCCCCTCAAAAAAAAAAAAAGAAAATAAATAAATAAAAGAAGCAGCGACAGCACAACGCTCTACTCATAACAACTCCATTAGCTGACTTATTGTCAGTCGACAGCGGTTTGTGTGCACGGAAATCCGTGGCGGCGACTTGTTTGCGTTGCATAAAGCACAATTTGTTTGATATTGAATAATATTTTGCTTTGGCAGCGCGCAACCGCCGCACATTGCCGGCTGTTGCATTGAAATGAAGTTGCAATTAGTGCGTTCAACAGTCTGAGACAAATATTTACAAAATACTTAAAAATAGTTGTTGCCCGAAAGTGCTGCACAGCGGCAGCGGCAGCACTATATAGCAACAACAAACGGCTCGTTGACGAACCAACGGGGATGCTGCAATCGGCGGCGTACGAGTATTTGTGAACGTTGTTGACCCCGCGCGCCGTTGCAGGTGGCAGCAGGCAGCAGCTGCTTTGGTGGTGAACTGGGGAGAATGAGGGGTGGAATGGGAGAAGATGCGGCGCACTCGTGTGCGTGCTGCGTTGTGGTGCGGCCGCTGTTGCGGGCGAATGAAAGTAAACAAGGGCGCAATGTAGTCTACACTTTTGGCCAGGCGACGTTTGTGCTTGTATGTGTGCGCGTTGGTGTGCACGCGCGAACGCCGGCTGCAGTTAAAAAAATCCTGGCAAAACTAACTCATTATCGTTCTATTTTTTCGCGCTTTTATTTCTTTTTTATGCTCTTTTGTGTTGCTCTTCTTCTCGTTTTACTTTTGCGCCCTTTTTAGCCGCTGAGTCGCGAGTGGATCGGAGGGAAAGTGGCGAAAGGCAGCCTGCACACTATTATGTAAGATTTTAATTAAAATTAATTACATTAAGTGCAGCCAGTAAACAAACACTCCACATAGAACATAGAAGAGAAGCGGCCGCAACAACAACAAAAACAGCAACACACACAAAAACAATTCTAAAAATACAAAAAATACATAAAAGAAACGCGCTGCAAACGGCAAATGAAAGATGCAACACGCCAGGCGCGCGAAAGTTCTCATGGGAGCGACAACAACAACAATAAGAACACAAAAGCAGACAACAAAAATGCGTCAGTAGTGAGGTTTGGTGCTACAGCGCAATGCAAGTTGAGCATTTGAGTCAGCTTCGAACGACTTATTCACACGCTACATCTGGACGGATCATGTTCAGGTCCATTATATGATATAATATTTTGCCCCCTTTGCAACTTAAACATAAAACTAGTATTTTAATTAATAACTTTTATGTAGCAACAAAATGGCTTAATTTGGATTTAAAAATTTTATAACAAAACATATAATAATTATTTAATGTGGTTCATGATGGGTTAAGAGTTCATGGCAGACCCATTTCCAGTTGTAAATAATCATAAATGTATACATTTTTAATATCAAATGTATTAAAATGTTCTTAATTCATACAAATTTATTATATGGCAACTCTAACCAAAAGTGAATGAGAAAGATAGAGTTCATGGCACGCATATTTTCAGTCGAAACCAATCATAAATCAATGCATTTTATTGTTTGATATCAAAATTTTCAAAGTTCAACAATGATTATTACATGGAAACCCTGCTTGAAATAAGAAAAAAGATAGTGCCACACCCATTTTCAGTCCTCAATATGCATATACTAATACATTTATTTGTTTAATATGAAAATTCCCTTACTTCATTATTTATTCTTAAATGGCAACCCTACTCAAAAGAAGACAGAGAGAAGAGAAGTCACGCCACACCCATTTCGAGACATAAACATTTATAAACTAATACATTTTGTTGTTTGATTTCATAGTTCTCTAACTTAATGCATTATTATTATATGGTAACCCTACCAAAAAGAGAACAGAGGGGATTAAAGTCATGCCGCGTCTATTTTCAGCCCGAATCATTCATAATTTATTAAATTTTGTTGTTTAACATCAAAAGTCTCATACTTCATAAATTATTCTTTTGTGGCAACCCTACTAAAAAGAGGACAAAGAGAAGAGAAGGCACGCCACATCCATATGCAGTCATAAACATTTCTAAACTAATACATTTTGTTATTTGAATTCGAAGTTCTCTAACTTAATAAATTATTCTTGTATGGCAACCCTACTAAAAAGGGAGCAGAAAATATTAAAGTTATGCCACACCTATTTCCAGCCGTAATCATTCATGATTTAAAAAATTTTGTTGTTTAATATAAATTATTCTTATATGGCAACCCTACTCAAAAGAGGACAAAGAGAAGAGAAGGCACGCCACATCCATATGCAGTCATAAACATTTATAAACTAATACATTTTGTTATTTGAATTCAAAGTTCTCTAACTTAATAAATTATCCTTGTATGGCAACCCTACTAAAAAGGGAGTAAAGGGATTAAAGTCATGCCACAACTATTTTCAGTCGGAATCATTTATAATCTAATAAATTTTGTTGTTTAATATCAAAAGTCTGATACTTCATGAATTATTCTTTTGTGGCAACCATATTACAAAGTAAGCGAAAAGGAGATAAGTCATGTCCCATTTTGAGTCATAAATATGCATAAAAAAATACATTTTGTTGTTTGATTTCAAAGTTCTCTAACTAAATAAATTATTCTTATATGGCAACCCTACTATAACGGAAGCAGAGTTAATTAAATTCATACCACACTTATTTCCAGCCGTAATCATTCGTGATTAAATAAATTTTGTTGTTTAATATCTACATTATCTCATTTGATAAACTATTCTTTTGTGGCAACCCTACCTCTTCAAACCTCAAAAGTAGGCGGAGAGAAGAGAAGTCATACTGCGCCTATTTTTGGTCAAAATCAAGCATAATCTAATCAATTTGGTTGTTTTATAGGTACTTTATAATGATTCTTTTGTGGCAACCCTACTAGAAAATAAGAGAAGAGGAGATATCTAAGACATGTCACACCTATTTCGAGTTGTAAACATTCATAAACCAATACATTTTGATGTTTCATTTCAAAATTTTCTTACTTCATTACTTATTCCCATGGGGCAACCCTGCTCAAAAATAGGCTAAATATGAATATCAGTTTGTTGTTGGAACACAACAGAAAAGTGTACCTGGAAAAGTGGCATCGAAATGGGGACCGCAAGCTAACAGGATATAAGAACTTAGCCACTGGAACCAAGCAACCAACGATTCCTACTGAACGTTACAAATCCCCCATCAAAGCGTATCGACTCTGCCACCTCGCCGTAGGGTACACGAACCGCTCGAGCAACTAAGAGTTGCAAGCGACAGCATTCAACACTATATTTTTATTTTTGTTATTGTTGTTGTTGTAAAGCAGCTGATACAAATCCTAATTATTTAATGTGTACCGCAGCTTAGATTAAATTTTCCGAGCACCCATGGCGGCAAAGTAAAAATCAACAAAAAAACAACAATAAAAATCATATAATAATTGTTACAATGGCCGAAGCAACAAGAAATAAACTCACAACAACAACAAATTCACACTTTACTTGAAACGCATAGCTTTGGCCCAGTCGAGGGCATTTAGCCACATGCGGCCGCCTTCACGTTAACCGCTTTGGCAGTTAGCTTTAATTGTTATGGCCGCCATTTCGTGCCGCCCGCCGAGTCAGCGCCGCTTAGGGTCGTCGACTGCAACAACTACACCTACAACAATCATAACTGTATGCTGCCCGGCTGTCGACTGCACATATTTTCATTTGCCGTGTCATAACCTCAAAACAAAAACATAAAAAAACAGCAACAACAACAAATAGAAACGCCGCAATTGCCGCTAAAGAGCCGACGGCCATTTATACTCATCAGCGTTGACGCTTCGGACTCCTTTGTTTTTATTGCCGCACAACATTCGCACCTAAATTTCACTTACTACCATTTTCTCGCTGACTCTTTCACTTTCTTTCTGGTCGCGTGAGTTTTCTGGATTTTTGTTTTGGTATTGTTGCTATTTGCACTTAATTCTGTTTACATCCGACACTGGGCGGCTCTTGTTTTTTTCACTTTCTTACCGAAATTTCTATTGTTGTTGAATATGGTCGACTTGTTTTTTGTTGTTATTGTATTTTTCTAGGCCGCTTGTTAGTGTTGTTCATTGGCGCGCGAAAATGCGTCCACATAACCGTTTTCGTGCCTTGAATGACGCACCCAATTAAGCCTTTTATTCCATGTGTTTGGGACCATATCCTTTGTTTATCCTGCGTATGTATCCCTGAATGCCTCAGCTAATGTAGGGATGCACACATTGCACAGCAGAAAATTCAATATCATTGCTCTGCAGAAACAATGACGTTGTAAGGAATACTTAGCAATGCCGGAATACGAAGAGAGTTCGTTCCAAGTCCTAACTTTGTATGGTTTTAACTATTTTTAAAATTTTTGTGTTCAGATCCAGTCATCGCAGTGTTAAGGTGTTTTTGTGTGATAGAAGTTTTTCGAAGCTTCAGTGAAGACAAGAAGAAAACCATTTCTAAGGTGTTTTGTTGACGCGGGTTTTCGGTGGAGGTGAAAAACTCTAGGGTGCTTCTTCCCTATTTTTTCCTCACCAAAAACTGAATGATCATAAATGAATCTTCAAAGTGAGGCTTAATTTCGTCAAGTAAAGAATTTGGTTAAGTAACTTGAATATCCTTTTTCCAACATCTCTTAACATCTAGTTACCGGGTTACGGCCTGCCTCTCCAAGAGAGACTTCTCTCCAAGAGATGATATGGCGTTCTCAACTTGATCCTTCCGCCACAGAAATGGGCTCCCTGTTCGTCGCTATTCTCAAACTACCGCATCGAACATTTTTTGCCGGAGCTTCATCATCCATACGGGAGACAAGGCAGCTGGATGGTGGAGCACGACCGGAATTAGTTCCCTATATGGCAGTGCCGGATTCAGGGTGCGAAGATTTTGGGGGTTGAACCCCCCGAAATATTAGGATCGACTTCAAAACTACATACAAATTAAAAGGTATTTTTGTGGAATTTTATGAATATTAAAGAATTACTTTTCGAAACTCCCCCCAAAATTTTTTCTGAATCCGCCCCTGCTATAGGGTCCAAGTTTTGTCGGTCAAGACAGGTCTTTGCTACTCAATGGCCAACCAAAGCCGTAGCAGCAGCACCTACTGGCAAGAGTTATCCCTATCTAAGTTTTATCTCCAGGAAGGAGGATGGCAGGGGACACACAAGGCAAGGTCTCTGATTGCTTTCAACTTGGCTAACGCCAGAACATTGCTTACTCTTGTCCAATTCAAGTTGACAAGCAGCCTCCTCGTGGCAATCCTGGATAGTGAATAATCGAGGATTAGTGAACCATCGTGTCAGTGTCAGTTTAAACTCCATTAAATTTGGGTTGAGCGCAGAGTTTCATGTTCGCTATGTACAACCAATTCACCAATGAAAGCCTGAATGACCTTGAATCATTTCATATTGAAGACTTGAAAAGGTTCATTTAACAAATGAATAAAGATTCCTATACAATGCTCTTCCTTTAGAACACCGAATGACTTAATCAATTTTGTCAACATTGCCACATTGTCACTGAGGTTCATTCAGCAAACATACAGGTTACAGAAGTGTAATCTAAAGATTGCTATTCTTAAAAAACTTATATGACCTTCAAGCTCGTAGAGATTTACTTTTTGAAAATTAAGGGGTTATATATCTTTTTCTGTAGGGAAATACAGTGTTTTAATTTTTTTTTAAAGCATGTTACCATAGCTTTATTCAAATGCAATACAAAGTTTATAAAAGTACATGTCCTTATGTGAATTTGTATAAAATTTCAAGCGAAAATTCGAAAAATTGGGGAAGTTACAGTCCTTGCCGCAGAAGTCCTTTTGTTAGCAGTGGTTGACGGTGAGCATGAAATCGAGGTAACGGCTCAGCGAAAAAAAAAACAAAAAAAAACCACAAATAGTACACAGTGTTGCCTTGTTCGTGAACGAAGGATTTTACAAAAAAAAATTTTGTACAGTTACAGTGCTATTTTTTCCAAAAACGTCGATTTTTTAAGGTCGAAAAATTTAGTTTTTTGCCAAAAAAAAATAGAAGAATTTGTCGAAAAAGAAATTCCTTCGTTCACGAATTAGCTATTGTATGTACAAACAACCCCTCAAAATTTCAAATTGATCGATGCAGTGGTTAGCGGGATATCGTGCTCACCGCGAAGGCATTTTTCAAAAAAAATCATTTGGAGAAAATCACGTTTAAAGTTTGAGTTGAATACTTGAGTTCCGGAAACTGCGCGCTATGAACGGCCGTATCTTAGGTTCTAGTGCCTCGATCTCGATGAAATTTTGCAGAAAAATTGTTAAAAGTATGTACTTCAAAAATAAGTCATAAAATTTTTTTTCGATTTTTGAGCCACAAAAAGGTATATAACCCCTTAAACGTTTCAGTAAAGCTACAAAAGTGCCTTCTTTGATACCTAGATTACCTTTAATCAGTGCAATATTGCAGACATACTGAGTTTCATAAGGCAGATGCATGGGCTTCAAGCATCCAGAGTGTTTTAAACCTATTCATTTTCCTACGTTAGGACATCGAACTTGGGGCGTCCAACTTGAGGCATCCAACTTGGGGCGTCCAACCTAGGGCCTCCAACCTGGGGTTTCCAACCTGGGGCTTCCAAATTGGGGAGTCCAACTTGGGGCATCCAACTTGGGATGTCCAACTTGGGACGTCCAACATGGCACGTCCAACCTGGGGTCTCCAACTTGGAGCGTCCAATTTGGGACGTCCGAATTGGGGCCTCCAACCTGGGCCTCCAACCTGGGGCTTCCAAATTGGGGCGTCCCACTTGGGACATCCAACTAATGGCATCCAACTTGGGACATCCAACTCGGGACGTCCAACATGGGACGTTCAACTTGGGGTTTCCAGCTTGGCGTGTCCAACTTGGGGCATCCAACTTGGGACGTCCAACATGGGACGTTCAACTTGGGGTTTCCAACTTGGGGAGTCCCACTTGGAGCATCCAACTTTAGGCATCCAACTTGAGGCATCCAACTTGAGGCATCCAACTTGGCGCGTCCCACTTGGAGCATCCAACTTGAGGCATCCAACTTGGGGCGTCTAACTTGGGGAATCTAACTTGGGGCGTCCAAATTGGAGCATCCAACTTGGGACTTCCAATTTGGGATATCCAACTTGGGGTGTCATATAGGCCTAAGTGTGTCTCATACAGATTCACCCTACATCCGTCCTTAAAGAATCTGTATCGCAGTTAGAAGTCAAACCAAATCGCCCTTAGAAATCTCTTCTTTGATGCTGCGATTTATTCAACTTTGTTTTTCTAAGGGCTCCAACTACCACTTCTTAAACACCTTCATGACTTTTATATATTACAAGTTTTTGATTGTCAAACACTTTAATGACTCAGAGGTCACTTAAAGATTTGTGTTCTTAACCCTTTCGGGACGGAGTAACCAAATTTTACTTTTAAGTTTTAAACCAAAATACTCTTAGTATAAATGTATCCATGCTATGAAAATTTATGTTGCATACTCAGAAGTTCTGAAATCATCCTTAAATAAAAAATAAATATTTTACTTCGGCCATAAGATCTGAATAATTATTTTGAGGGGCATTAAAAACTTATACCAGTAGTCTCGAAAGGGTTAAGGCCCACTTAGGGTTAAAGGCCGCTCACCAAAGCACGCTTTTCGCACCACAAATCGTCAGCCCGAAATCCAGTCAACTATACAGACAACTTTTTATGTAATTTTTTGTATAAAATTTTCACCTAACGAAAAATGTTAACAAAACATTCGGTGATTTGTTCGCTTTGCAAAATTCATACTAAACAAAAACAAAAAAAAAAACTCACATTCGTCTATGGGTTTTTGTTGGCCAATAAATCATTGCCTCATCACAGTTGTCAGGGCGAATGTTTTCAGCGCCACTTTGGCAATTTTTTGCCGCCTCGTCTAATGTTGCCATGCGTCATAAATTTCGCTGTAACCTGACTTCCGTTTGCGCCAATTCCCTTCGCAAAGCCACAACAACATCATTTTTCAATATTCTCGACTGCATAAAGCGTGTCGGGTGCAGCCGCGTCGATGCGGTGAAGCGGTGTGGCGTGCAAACGAAAAACTGCAAGCAATCGGAATGCAAAACGCTTGCCGCACGCCAACAATTGCGCCGGCGGTTGTGCAGCAGCAGCAGCAACAATGGCGCAGTTTATTGCCAGGCAGCCGCCGCCATTAAATCATGGCGGAATTTGTTGCGCGCACAGGTGGAGCCAAGTGCAGCGCTGACAACGGTTTATGCGCCGCTGAAAGTGGCAAACGCCCAGCAAAATTTATTGTTGCTTATTACTTAAAAATTATCACATTGCAACTGCGAGTGGGTGCTGACGATTGGCGGCTTGAATTATGTGTGTGGGGAGGGGGGGGGGTGGAAATATGGCGAGACACAAGGGAAGTGTTAAATTGCTGGTAAATGATCTGGTTATATCTGCGAGCAGTAATAGATGGCGTTGATTTGCTATAACTGACGCGTCGGCGTGAGCAGTGGTCACAGGGGGAATGAAAGTAGACAAAGTTGTTGATGAAGAAGCCTGAGTTGGTAGTCAATGAACTCATTTCATACTTGAAATATGTATGATTTAATGTTTGATATGAACATTCCAAGCAATGGACTTTTTGCTCAAAATTTGAGAAGGACATTTGGAATCGACTTCTTTTAGTTCTCAAAGTGTGAAACCAAACCAGGGATTGAACCCCAAACTCCCCCTGCGTGCGCCACTAGAAACAATCTTCGTGAAGACCTCAGACCTTAAGGTAGGAAAAAAAATATGGATCATCTGGAATTAACTTCTCAAATTGTTCAGAGCTCGAGTTTGCAAAAATGGCCTCCGTTAAGTCCTCAGAGCTTGAGATCATCCTAGAAATTTTCAGAGCGTAACATGCGGAAAGTACTTACTTCTCAAATCTAAGATGGATTACATCTAATGTGGAACAAGTTCTTGTTATCCAGCAGAGTACGAGATGAACATTTGGAAAGGACTTGTCAAAGTTCTTAAAATCTGAGATAAACTTGATGGAATAATGGACTTCAGAAGTCTGCAGAATTTAAGAGGAAAATGTGAATCAATGGACTTCGTAATGACGCAGGGTTTGTAGTCAACACGTGGAGTGGATTTCTTAAAACACTCAAAGCATGTGAAAATAAGTTTTTTGAGTTCTCAATGCATGAGTTGAACATGTGGAAAGGACTTCTCAAAATTCTCAAAATCTAAGATGGACTTGGTGGAACAAGTTCTTGTGAAAAAGTTGCCCATGCATGAGATGAACATGTGGAACGGACTTCTTAAAGTCCTTTAAATCTAAGATGGACTTGTGGATCAATGGACTGTGCAAAGTCTGAGATGAACTTGTAGATCAATGGACTTTGCAAATTCCTCAAACTCTGAAATGGACTTGAGGAACAATGAACATGCTCTGCAGAGCCTTAAATTAAAAAGAAGAATAAATTTATCAAATTGTTCGGAGCTTGTTCAACATGAGTAATGGAGTTCCCAATGCCCTCAGAATCTTGGATGGAAATGTAGCGTGAATTACGAAGAAGTGCAATCAATTCAGCACTTTCTATCTCGATTTCCAAGGATACAACGACTTAATTTGGGATGGCGCTTTCTAACGGTCCTAACAGAGATAATAAAAGCAGATTTATTGGACTCCCTAAATTTTATTTTGGTGGTGAATTTCTGAACTTTAACTAATTTTGTATTTTTTGCATTGAAGAATGTTGCCGATTGCTGAATAAATCATTCAAATCTGTTCAGTAGTTTCCAAAATACGATATTTCCTCATTTACTTAATATGGAAGGCGCACTCCGAGGACGAATTTTGAAGCTTCATGCTTTAGAATTTTAAATGTAAAAAAAAATAAATTAAAAAAAAAAGAAAAAATTAAAAGTAAGATTATATTCGAAATGGGGTTTCGACAATACTTTTGAGTTTTTAATATATGTACATCCAAAAGTTGACAATCTCACTACTCCGACTATATGGGAGATGCCCTCTGGTGGTGAATTTCTAAACCTTATTTAATTTTGTATATTTTGCATTGAAGAATGTTACCGATTGTTGAATAAATCATTCAAATCGGTTTGGTATTTTCCAAAATACGATATTTCCTTAAAACATTTATAAACATTTACATTATGATTCATTTTGTATCACAGCTCCCTTAAGAGTTGGTGAAAGCGGGTATGTTTGTTTGGAAAAAACATTTGCAAGGGAAAATAAATGGGGATCAGTCTTACATTTGCTATGTCTGGGACCAACTTGGGAGCAGTGGGAGCTCATTTTAAGCACAAAAACGATCATTTTGTATTGAAGCTTCATTAAGAATTGCAAATAGAAGCTAAGTATGTTTGAAAGAAACCTTCAAAAGAAAGAAATAGTGAGGTCAGTCATACGTTTTAACCCTCTAAAAGCAAATTCTGAACAGCTGGAAAGTAACTTGTCAACTTTCCTAGCAAATTTTTTGGCTAATAAACTATTTTGTCAATTAGCCAAAAATTTTATGTTTAGGGGCATTAAAATCAGAAATCATTAAATCATAGCAGACAGGGAAAAGAGTCTTTCTTAACCCATTGCTGCCTAATGGGTAAAATTTTACCCATGAAAACTGACTTTTTAAAAAAATCACAGAAAAGTTCGTAGTAGAGATATCTCAAACTCATTGATAGGGATGGTTGGGGTAAAGATGGAACTACCTTAGTCTAGTGGAGGTCACCCTAAAATTCCACCATCTAGCTAGAGTTACCAGACTCCAAAAATTGTGAATTTTCCTAGAACCTCACAAAAATATGCCTCCTAACTCACCTGTAAACAATACATCTTTTGTTCACGTGTTTAGTTGATCACTTTAAAAAGTATGGAAAAAAGCTACCATTGCTGCCTAATGGGTACAAAATACCCAATGAATATCTCAGCAACGTGAAGAGACAGAAAGCTGAAAATGTTTTGTTTCTGATCATTTTGGGTTAATTTCAGGTCGTATATGAAATTTTATCAAAATCGAATGGGCGGAACTGGTATCCGGCAGCAATGGGTTAAAGGAAAAATCTCACACACGCTTGGATCATTTTACAGAGCACCTGTGAGGTAAACTCCATCTGGTATCGTTTAGTGGATAATCTCGTCATTTGATTTCACCTGTTTGTACCCTGAAAATTAAACTAATACAATATTTCTTATCATCTAGTCCCGCTTTCTCAGAATTTTTTAGGCCTCAAAACTGGGTAGAATCTTTATGAAAGCACAATATCCTTATATCACTTGGATCATTCACTAAGGACCCACGAATCGCACTCCATCTGGTTCGCTTAGGATATCCTTTTTATCTATGAATGATCTCGTTGTTCAATTTCATCTGATTGCGTTCTCCAAACAACTTCACTCAATATTTCTTATTGACTACCCTTAATCTTCTTCTTCTTCTTAAAAATATTTATCTAATTTCCTACCATAATATTTAACATTTTTATTGGGTTGCAAAAATAAACTCCACTTAAATTTCACGCTTCATATTTTTTTCATATTTTGCATTTTCGAACAAATTCGCGCCAGGCTGCAGAAGTTTTCTTACATTTTCGATTTTATTGATGAAAAACTTTGCGTTCACTGTTTGTGGCACAAGTACATACAACAAAAAAAAAAAAACGGGCGCGGTAAAACTTTGCGGAAAATTCCGCAGGGAAATTCACGCGTAAATTTGCGTATATTCATCTAAAACCTTGAATAATGAGCAATTGATGAGCAAATAAGTGGTCTGAGTTTGAAATTAAGTGGATTTTGCCGAGTTTACCGGGGAAAACTTGAGAGCGCACACACGCATACACGCACACCGACACCCACCCGCACACACGCGCACTCATTGCAATAATCAACGGCTGAGCCGAAGGAAATTGCTGAAAACTTGATGGCTACAGGGCGAATAGATGCGGGCACTTGTGTCCGTCCCCTTCTACTGCTCGCATTGTTGTTGCGCTGAGGGGTGAACGTCAGGTGGTGTTTGATGGCGCTGGCGGCTGGTTTGCTGTCGATTCGCATTGACAGCGAAAGTTTTTCCACTAAATTAAAACGGAAAAAATGAAAAAGCGAAAATTGGTTGATAAGGATGCGCGTTAATATTACCTGAAAATCGGCGAAAGCACAGAAACAAAACAAAAACGAAAATGAAAAGAAAAAAAGGTATGAAAGGCAGCCGACCAAAAACCCAAGAAAAAATGCGTCTCTGCTGGTGTTTTGAAAAATTTCGCATTGAAAAGCAGCACTTTTCAGGCGGCATGATTTATTAATGAGCGCCGCCAATGCTATTGTCTGTCCGTTTGTTGTCTGTCCGCTGGTGTCTTGGGCGGTTTTCTACTGACGAGTATTTCTGTGTCGTTGGCTCGTTCCGGCGCGCTGACTTTATTTCATTTTCTAAATGCTTATGAAAAATATTTACGGTTGGAATTTAATTTGCATTAATTAATTTAATATGCAAATGATTTTTGCGGCAGATTTGGGGATAAGTTTCGACCAAGTCAAGACGAAATTTGCCATCAATGGCGGCTGATTTTCAATGTTTTTTTGTTCTTTGTTTTCATTTTTTTTTTGTCGCTGATGATTACGAAAATTTCGATTGCAAAAGAATATTCGTGGGAGAAAAACATGAAACAGTGCAGCGGGAAAATATGGTTTCGACTGATTGAAGGTTTGGGGGTTGGGTGCCCAAATCAATTGGGGAAAGCAAATCAATAAAAAAAGGTGGCAAAAATTTACAACGATAGAAGCTAAAACTGCAAATATGGTTGCCATAAAAAAATATATATTTTTAAAGAAATATTTGAGGTAAGAAGAGTAAAGAAAACTAAAATAAAATAAAATAAAATAAAATAAAATAAAATAAAATAAAATAAATAAAATAAAATAAAGTAAAGTAAAGTAAAGTAAAATAAAATAAAATAAAATAAAATAAAATAAAATAAAATAAAATAAAATAAAATAAAATAAAATAAAATAAAATAAAATAAAATAAAATAAAATAAAATAAAATAAAATAAAATAAATAAAATAAAACAAAATAAAATAAAATAAAATAAAATAAAATAAAATAAAATAAAATAAAATAATATAAATATAAAATAATAAAATAAATATAAAAAAATAAAATTAAATTAAATTAAAAAATCAATCTTTTTTAAGTAAAAACTATTTTTTTTTATGAATCAGTGGATCAGTCAAATGTAAATAGAAATGTTTATTAAAAAATATCAGCTTTATAAAAACGTTATTCATCCATTCCTTCATTCGCGAGTGCCATAACTTTAAGAGATTTAAGGCGCATTGAATCTCTTGTTACATGATCCTTTCACATGAACTCATTGCCTAAAGGCAAACTATACATTTTCCATCAAATAAAACAAAAACTATGTTTTTTTGTTGAATGTATGTAAATATGTAGCGGGTGTTGTAGAGCGACTTGCAAAAAGTTGCAAAAAATTATATAAATTCCTCACAAAGGAGTTGATTACACAAAGGCAAATTACGTTGAATCACTTCCGCCGCTTGCGTCAGAGACAACGGCAGAGCAGCAATCACAACAGCAACAACACAAACATCAACTGCAAAAATCAAGCAACGCAACAAAACATACACACACACACGTATCCACACACCCAAACGTTTATAATGTATGCGTTGGCTCTAATGTCAACTCGACTGGTGTGGCTGTAGCACAATTTTAGGCGCAATAAAGAAAGGTTAAAACACATTCAGCACAAGTTTAGCATTTCGCAGCGACACAACTTGTCGCGTGGTGCGTTGGCAACTTTAAAAGACATAAACAGGAATTTGTTGGCGAAAATATCTCGAATTTTCCGTGCATCATAAATTAAATTTAATTGAAATTCTTGTCGCAGCAGTGTTGACAATTAAGTAAAGTTGCTGCCATAAAATATGCCAGCCAGAACGAAAGAAACAAGATACGCTCGCATGTAAATTGAAACCCATAACGTGGAGTAATGTATCTAGTAATCGAAAAGAAATGAATGGTGCACTCGTTGAGCGATGTGGAAAATTCAAAATTTGTTTAAGGTGCAACTTGTGAATTTGCTTAATGTATTTGCAGTCAATGGAAATATTGCCAGTGGTATGGAAATTCATTTAGTGCACATTCTCATACACATTTCTGCACAAATACTCTGCATGTAGTTGTAAATGGACAGTGAGTGTTGCGTCAATAACGTCAAGGACTCGATAACAGAACACTCGCTAAAAGGATTACCGACAAAAAAATTAGCGATGCTACTGAAGTATTCGAAAAAGCGATTTGTATAAACGAGTACAAGTCGCTTGTCTTAACAAGTAACTGTTTTTAGAATGATTCGATTTGGGGCGAATATGGAACGTTTTTTTCAATAACTTTTCAAAGTAATTTCATTATGTCTCTTTCAGAAAAATTCTCGCCCTTATTGGCAAAAAAATGGGTTAATTGATTTTCACAAAGCTTCTCTTGAAGCATATTTTTTAACCGAAAAATCATTCACCATAGACTGGAAAAGATGGTAATCACTTGAAGCGAGGTTCGGACTACAAACTTGCATACCTCCAAACCCCACTTCCAGAGCTTGTGATGCATCCCTATCGGTGTGTGTTGCTTCAAGTTGTTCTGATGGAACACAATTCCTCTCTTATTAGCCAAAAGCTTTCGGCTCCTGGGCGATTATTTCCTTCAGACCGTCGAGTACAGTTTAGAGTTTGGCCGTAGGGCAGCAACTCATAGTAGGTGGAAGACACTTCATAATCTAACAAAATTCACTCAAAACTCATAGTGGGTGAAAGACACAACTTATGTAACAAAATTTGACCATTCTTGGCTTACACCACAACTGTTTTCACTTGACACTATCCTAAATTATTTACTTTTTATAACCAGTCATCCACCTCTTTAGAAATGAGTCCCTTTTGTTTCGAGTCAGCAGTGATTTGCTGTTGAAAATTCAGTTCATGCGATTTTTTCTTCGTGAAATCCTTAACTCGGCACCCATTCATCGAGCTTCTTTTTGTAGTTTCGTTTTGTAGCTTCTTTTTGTATCTATCAACTTTTTTCAAGTGGTTCTAACTTCATAGTTTAGCAGCCGCCGTAGCTCAGCTGGCGAGTGCGTTGGGCCGCGAGTCAGGACTCCGCGAGTTCAATACTCCGTTGCGTTAACACCGAAAAAAAAGAAGAAAAACAACAATTTTTCTTTCGGCGGCTGTCCTCTCGGCAGGAAATGGCAAACCTCTGAGAGTAAAATTGCCTATGAAAAAGCTCCCAACTCACCGTTCGAAACCGGCATAAAACTGTAGGTCCCTTCCAACCTTGAAAAAATTCACACGCACAACATGGTTGGTTGCGGGAAGCTAGGCCTAAGTCTCGAAATCGGGCTGTCGTGCCAGTCAAGAAGAAGAAGAATGTTACATAGTTTTTTGTGCAATGTTCAATTCCTGGGCAATCGAAGCGATGCTTACATGGCAGTCGGACTTCATGATTTTTCTGATTCTATGGACATTTTCAACAATTGGCCTTAGAGAGCTTTTTTTAGAGTCAAAATTACTCGAAGGGAACTAAACCAAAGTTGGGCTTAATTGGCTATAACAGTTTCAGAATCATTAACACTATTCACATTTTTTAGTTGACTGGTTTGAGTTTTTTGTCTGTACCGAAAAAAACTATAAAATATATTTGTCTGTCTGTACTGTGTCAAGAAATCGTCAAACTGTCCGACAAGTTTTTTAACCTATTTTTCAAATGTCAACCCAACGTAGCAACCAAAGCCAGTCCAATGTAACCAGATCTCACTTAAGGGAGGCACTCCATGAAATGGTTTCAAAAAATCGATTTTTTTTTTGCTTTAATCGAAAGATATATTATCCGAGAACATTATTGCAAAGTTTCAAAGTCGAACTCTGAACACTTTCGGAGACACAGTTCTTTTCATCGACGCGCGCTCAGACACACCAGGTGTTCCGAATAACTAACTAACATAAACACATAATGTTGATCCCATCAAATTTTGACTTTAAAGAAAAGGAAAAACACGTTTCCTATTAGTTTCCTATTATTTTCCTATTATTATCACAGAGTTTGAGGTCAATGGACCTATTAATTCACCTTTAACCCATCTTTTACCACAGATTTTAAGTTAAAGAAAATTAAAAAAACCTTTTGAATCATTTCACATGCGAATTGCTTTCACCAAGTTTGAAATCAAGAGCTCATTAAATTACATTTCTTCATACAACACATTAACCCATGTTCTGCCCATTTAGACCCCCTAAGTTACGAAAAATCCCTTCTTAGCAAATTTTTAATACCCATCGCAAAAATTATTAAGATCTTTGCCCCTTAAGACTCCGAATTACAACAAATCCCTTCTTAGTAAATTTTTAACACCCCTCAAAACAATCATTCAGATCTTATGACTTGCGAAAATTATTGAATCGAATTATATCTCCCCGGCTAAAAGTGTGATTTCAGAATTTGTGAGTATGATGCATGCTTTCTACTTCTATGCACTTTCATCTTTTATGCAAACTTTCTAGCCTCAACCTTCATAGCAGTTCTACAAAGAACAGTTCTACAAAGAGTATTGTAACGATAAGACAGTCTGTCGCTGTGCAAAGCAACCCTGTCGCTACGCGCCGTGCTATAATTCAATCTGGCAACGACGGCCGCGATGATAAGGGCAAGTTTTAGTCCAACCTGGCAATGATGGAAACTTTTAGTCCACTCCGGAATGTGCGAGAACGATCTGCGCGATGGCCTGACAGGTATAAAAGGCAGCCGGATGCGACGCAGCGAGTCAGTCTGGTTTTGACAAGTGAAGTTGCCACACGGAGTAATTAAGCAAATACTTGAGTGTACGAACAGTAAAGTGTAAACTGTGAATAATAAAGTGACTGTTGGTTTTTAGTTGGCTGCGTTCGAATAAACAAAGATGTTTCATTTTCAAATTGCACAATCCAGTGATACGTAACAGCCCACTAGAACTAGTATTCGTAACAGTATTTTGGTTTTCAAAATTCAACTCTGTCTCCTGTCCTCTGGGTGAGAATGAATCTGTTAATCAGTCAGCTAGGACAAAAAATTATGTATACAGAGATTAAAGAGGTGAATGGAATTTTCCAAAAAAATGAATCAAGCAATCAAACCAAAACAATAAAAATCCTGTCTTCCTTCCTATATATGTAAAAATGTAGAGATATCGGCATAGATTTGTGTGAAATAAGTATATAGAAAAATATGTGTGAAGAAATTACAAAACTTGACAAAATATTTTTGGAAAACTGTAGTGTAGACAAATTTCCGCAAAAAGGTGGTATTTGTGTCAAAAAGAGGAACATTTTAGAGGAACAAGTTTTAACTCAAGAAGTATGGCTGCCTTTCAGTTTATTTTTATTTTTTCGGTGAGGTTTGGCTTTTTTTCCTGTTATTTTTTTCCATTTTATATTTTCTTCAGGTTATTCTACTGTGTTGGGTTTGAATGGAAAATATTTTGAAATATATGACATTGCCATGATTAACACATCCGTATGGATCATGAGATATGTGAGCAATATGGATTCGATAGCTTTTTGGATGAATGATGAAGCTTGAGCGAAATGAGTACCAAATATACCGATTGTGGTAAATGTCAAAAAAGTGGAAAGTTGCTTGTCTCTAATGATGATTTGGATCATGAAAAAGACGTGATGCCAACAATTGATGTCCGCAGTTCAAGCAAGAGTAATCCATGCAGCACCACTTGGGCAGAAATATTGCAGCTAATTGAAGTTCGATAACGAATATTGACAACAAGAGGGAAATTTGCAAAACTATTTGACATTTGGCAGTAGGACATATGCTCAAAAAATTAACCCTGAGTATTATACAATAGTTTCAAACATGGTGTGGTTTCAAACAAAATAAAGAAAATTCGAAATTCGGAAATCGTTTCTGTATTGGTAGCAGCACATCTAACATGACAACTGTTGTAGTGTCCATTGTAGTAACGACTTGCAGAAAAGTGATCGAGAGTGTGGGTTGCATTTCAATGAATCAGACAGCGATGTGAGGTGTGTTAGGTTGATGCAAGTGACACATTTTTTTCAATTTTTTTTTTTAATTTTATTTTAAAATCTGGTCTACTATATACTGTGAGATAAACTATTATAAATTGTTCTCCGAATTCGGTGTTCAGTCCCCGAACTAAGTAGAGTTGTACTCACTATTGAGTACCCACTATCAACAGGTAAGAAAACGAACGATTACTTTAACGTATCCGCAGTTGTCCGTATCGATCTGGCCGGAGCTGCCAATCTCGTTGCTGCATTGCTTCATTCGGGCAGTGCAAACACAAACGCGCAAAGTTCAAAAAGGCAACGAAACCCAGCCAAAGCCACCTTTAAATGCCGCGCCACGCAAAGCCGCTGCGGCGAACACGAGTGACCTGGACGGCAGCACTGCTACGGATGCATTAATAAAATCTCATATTGGCAAATCCATTACGATTATTATGCGGCGCACATGACGCGCAGAGGCGCGCGGAAGTGTACACAACTTCAAACACCAACAACGAAAAAAAAGACCGAATGCAGACCGCGCAGAAGAATCCATGATGAGCGCTGTCAATGGCAACAGAGGAGGGCAGTCAGTCCATTGCAGAAATTGGCAGAAATCTGCGGACTTTACGCTTTTGCTCACAAATAGCATTTAGCTGATTTCAATCCCCCTCACACACAATATTTTTCTATTTGTTTATTTTTTGCACAAACATCGCAGAGCGTTTCGGTGGCTTGGCAAATGTTTGCGTAATCAATTTTTATGATTTAAATGTGTCGAGCTGGCAACACTGGCCGCTTGTTTTCCTCGACGCCCCACTACTGCATTCGGCTGTGCGTGTGTGTTTGTGTGTACAGTAGCCCGCGGCCAGCATGTTTTACATATGTGCAACATACTAATTTGTATTAGTTGACAACAACAACAATAACACAGCTCGTATAAACGTGGCAAAATTGTTTGAGCCATTTAAGGACCGGCGCACAAGTTGTTGGCGCATTTGGTGTGCTGCTGCCCTTTGGCGTTTTTCGCACACGCAACAAACCGCAATTGCAGCCAAATTCATCAGCGAGACTTTGGCCAAACAATTAACGCTCGAGTGGCTTTTGATAAATTACAATAACAAATGTAAGGCGTCGAGGTTGCACGCTGCCCAGTTTGGCTTTCGAACAATTTGGTGAGACTTCAAATGAGCAAAATGTAGCAAAATTGGACAAAAAATGTAATTCTTGTATGTGGGAATTTATATTTTAGAGTTTTAAGGCTTTAAAGCGTTCACCCTTTCGGGGCGAAGTTTCATTTTGTAAATTAAAATACTTTTGGCAGAAATGTTCTCTCATAATTTGAAAGTTAGGGCTGAAAATTTTGTCGCATGTTCACAAATTGTAATTCGATTCTTTTATAAGGGGATATATTGTTCGAATACATATTTTGCATGGGTCCAAAGCCACTTTCGGTGAGAAGTCTCTTTCAATCACTATCCGGAGTACCAGCCTTTTCAAAGTGCATTTAATTTCACACTGTTTTCATTCCAATGTCACTTTTGGTTCGAATTAACTTTCATTTCCAACTTCTTTCCATTCCTAACTTCTTACCATTCCCAAATTCTTTCCATTCCGAGAACCTTTCTAATGTCACTTTTGGTTCGTAGTAACTTCCATTCCCAATTATTTCCATTCCGAGAACCTTTCCAATCACAATTTCATTCCATTACAAAGTCTCTTCTATTCCATTTTTATTTCCATTCCTCTTCATTTTTGATTCCTTTCTACTCTGAACATATTTTCGAAAATTCTGCAAGTCCGGCTTTAATTTTATCCTGTAGTACCTAACATTTAATTTGAAGTTGCTTTCCACCGCCAGTGCTTTGTATTTCAAGTCTCTTTAATTGCCCAGTAAATTTAATTTTGTGGTCCTTTCTTTGCTAGACTTTCTTCCTTGTAAATGTCCATTCCACTTTGGAGTTCCTTTTAGTCTAAAGTCACTTTCAATATAAAAGTTGCGTTCATTTCAGAGTACTTTCGATTTCAAAGTAATTTCTCTTACTGAGTTACATCTAACATACACCAGTTCAACATCCATTTCTAAGCCTCTTCCCCCTACTTTCCCACTTTTATTCATTCCATTCTTATATATTTTTTAACGCATCGGTAGCCATTTGATCTAAGACCCCTTTTAAGGTGCTTTAAGTGTAGAGGGCCTTCGATTCTGTCCTTTCTGAAATTTCTTCCATTCGAGATCCTCTATCATTCCGGACTCCCTTTTGATCTCCCTTCAATTAGTGAGTTACTTCTAGTTAATAAGAAACCACTCTCATTCTAGAGCTCCTTCTCATCTAGGGTGTCTTCCATTTTAGAGTACCGTACCGAAACCGGTATCGTACCGTCTTTTCCGAAATTTCTTCTATTCCAGAGCTGCTATCATTCCGGACTCTCTTTTGATCTCCCTTCAATTACTGAGTTACTTCTACTTACTAGGAAATCACTTTCGTTCTATAGCTCAGTACAGTACCACACCGTACCGTTCCGAAGTTCCTTTCATATCATCATTTGTTTTCTATTTCAAAGTACCTGCAACACCATACTCACTTCCTTCTTTGTAGGACTCACCTGTTTTCTCTGTGAGTGTTGGATCGTGCATGCTAAAATCGATTTTTTTCTGACCGAATGTACATTTTCCTTTACACTGTTCCACCCTGAAAACGACAACCTTTTAGACTTTCCATACCCTATCGCTTTTAGTTAGGTGGGTGTAATCAGAGAATATGAAACTATGTGCGAAATTGTGCGTCGGTATCATTGGCAACGACCTGCAATTGCCGTCTGTTTGCTCCTTGGCTCGGGAGATTACTTAATTTACAATTATTTAGTTGCAGAATTGTTGTACACAACCTGAAGAACGAGAGCCGGTTGAATGGCCAAATGAATGGTAACGAGCGCATTTATTCGCCATTCAAGAAACATGCAACCCACCACAGCGCCAACAACAACAACAACAAACACAAAACAATAGCTGAACCCAACTCGGACCGGCACTAAATAACAAAAGCTGACTCAACACTAACGACTCTTGTTTGGTAATGAAATAATTTTCTTATAACGAGTTGACTTTTCATGGGCACTAATGTTGCTGTTTGTTGTTGTTGTAGTTGCATGCTTTCAAGACTTTGTTTCGCCAGACCCAGTCAGCGTCAGTTGGAGAAGATTAGAAAAAGTCGAAACGAGGCAACGGTTTTTCTGTACATGGCACAAATTTGAATGGCAGACAGGGCCAATAGACACGCAATTAGACAGACAGCGCTCGGCATTGTGCAGACACCGCAACGAGATTGTGTAGCCAGCCAATGCAGCAACAAAAGAGGGGGGCGTCGAGTTTTTCTCGGGCGGCCACTAGACGTGCCTGTGCATGCGCGATTTCAACTGTGTGTGCAGTCAAAAAACTCACAGCACGAAAACCGAGCATAATTTAAATGCACGGAATGAATGTTGCTCGGAAGTGGCATTTATTCATGTGCTGTACACTTCCGCCGCCGATGCACTGCGCTGTTGCGACTGTTGCGCCTGTCGGATACTATTTGCAAATGAGCCTGGCTCTGGCTATCTTTAGCACCAGTCCCCGCCGCGCCCCGCTCACCTTGGTTGCAGGGTTTTATCGCCCACTCGTACGCCGACCACGGCCGACTACTTTATTGTTTTCGTTAGTCGGGAGCGTTGTGTTGTCTTGGGCAAATCTTTCGACCCAGTCGAGCGAACATAAACAAAGCCATGCAAAAGAAATCCCTGCCTACTGAGTACGAGTCTTCACTGGTCGATGCTTAACGCATTCACCGCTGGCGTAAGGTAATTGCAACAGAATCTGACTGCTTCAAATATTTTCTTAGTTTTAATTAATTGAAAAATTATCTTTAATTGAAGTTTGTTAAATTGCGTTTCGAACCCATGCCTATTCGATTTTTAGTCCAATACACCAACCGCTCAGCTACAGCAGCTGCTTTGGCCATTTTGGAATTCCCAGATCTTCAAAGTGAAGTTTTCGCATCGAATTTGGCACATTATCCTCAGGATAGCTTGGACACCCACCCCGCTTTTGAAAGCTGGAGACTCCAGCTACATTTTGAGGCATTATTTATTAGTCTCTTCCCCCGCGTTTGGATTTATTTTATCTATTATTCGGGATTTTGGGATCCCAGATCATCAAAGTGAAGTTTTTGCATCGAATTTGGCACCTTATCCTCAGAATAGCCTAGACATCCACCCAGCTTCTGAAAGCTAGAGACTAGGGCTGTATTTTGAGGCGTTACTTTTTAGTCTCTCCCCCGGCGT
The DNA here is from genome assembly GCA_963971225.1 of Melieria omissa. Classification (NCBI taxonomy): domain Eukaryota; kingdom Metazoa; phylum Arthropoda; class Insecta; order Diptera; family Ulidiidae; genus Melieria; species Melieria omissa. Next base: position 82,846,774 of record OZ020268.1, read on the forward strand.
TTGGATTTTGGAAGCATTTTATCTATTATTAGGGATTTTGGGATCCCAGATCTTCAAAGTGAAGTTTTTGCATCGAATTTGGCACCTTATCCTCATAATAGCCTAGACATCCACCCCGCTTCTGAAAGCTGGAGACTTCATCTACATTTTGAGGCTTTTTTTAGTCTCTTCCCCCGTGTTTGGGTTTTAGAAGCATTTTATCTTTTATTAGAGATTTTGGGATCCCAGATTTTCAAAGTGAAGTTTTCGCATCGAATTTGGCACTTTATCCTCAGGATAGCCTAAACATCCCCACTCCTGGAAGCTGGTGACTCCAGCTGCATTTTGAGGGGTTACTTTTTAGTCTCTTCCCCCGGCGTTTGGATTTTAGAAGCATTTTATCTATTATTAGGGATGTTGGGATCCCAGGTTTTCAAAGTGAAGTTTTCGCATCGAATTTGGCACCTTATCCTCAGGATAGCTTGGACATCCAACCCGCTTTTGAAAGCTGGAGACTTCACCTACAGTTTGAGGCATTATTTATTAGTCTCTTCCCTCGGCGTTTGGATTTTGGAAGCATTTTATCTATTATTAGGGATGTTGGGATCCCAGATTTTCAAAGTGAAGTTTTCGCATCGAATTTGGCACCTTATCCTCAGGATAGCTTGGACATCCAACCCGCTTTTGAAAGCTGGAGACTTCACCTACAGTTTGAGGCATTATTTATTAGTCTCTTCCCCGGCGTTTGGATTTTGGAAGCATTTTATCTATTATTAGGGATTTTGGGATCCCAGGTTTTCAAAGTGAAGTTTTCGCATCGAATTTGGCACCTTATCCTCAGGATAGCTTGGACATCCAACCCGCTTTTGAAAGCTGGAGACTTCACCTACAGTTTGAGGCATTATTTATTAGTCTCTTCCCCGCGATTGGATTTTAGAAGCATTTTATCTTTTATTAGGGATGTTGGGATCCCAGGTTTTCAAAGTGAAGTTTTCGCATCGAATTTGGCACCTTATCCTCAGGATAGCTTGGACATCCAACCCGCTTTTGAAAGCTGGAGACTTCACCTACAGTTTGAGGCATTATTTATTAGTCTCTTCCCCGCGATTGGATTTTAGAAGCATTTTATCTTTTATTAGGGATTTTGGGATCCCAGATCTTCAAAGTGAAGTTTTCGCATCGAATTTGGCACCTTATCCTCAGAATAGCCTAGACATCCACCCCACTTCTGAAAGCTGGTGACTCCATCTGCATTTTGAGGGGTTACTTTTTAGTCTCTCCCCCGGCGTTTGGATTTTGGAAGCATTTTATCTATTATTCGGGATTTTGGGATCCCAGATTTTCAAAATGAAGTTTTCGCATCGAATTTGGCACCTTATCCTCAGGATAGCTTGGACATCCACCCCGCTTTTGAAAGCTGGAGACTTCACCTACATTTTGAGGCATTATTTATTAGTCTCTTCCCCCGCGTTTGGATTCGGGAAGTATTTTATCTTTTATGAATTATTTTGTGATCCCAGATCTTCAAAGTGAAGTTTTCGCATCGAATTTGGCGCCTTATCCTCAGAATAGCCTAGACATCCACCCCACTTCTGAAAGCTGGTAACTCCAGCTGCATTTTGAGGGGTTACTTTTTAGTCTCTCTCCCGGCGTTCGAACTTTGGTAGCATTTTATTGATGACTAGTAATTTTGGAGTTGCCAGATCTTCAAAGTGAAGTTTCCGCATCGAATGCAAGGAACATTTCAATTGTTCGCACTGCACTCAATGGGTTAAGTTTATATATACAACGCTTAGCTTTCGCTGCGTCATTTTGCTATTGTTTTTGTTGCTGCCATTGTTTATTGTTGGCATGTTGTTAAGTTGTTTTATTGCATTGTTAGTCATAATGTTCATTTCTTGTACAAGTATTTCTTCGGCCCCGTTAAATGTTATGTAAACTTTTCTTGCTCTGATTTGACTTGGTCGCTCCTTTTCACGCTCACTCGCTCTCGCTATCTCTCTATTGCGTTGAGGGACCTTCACCTGCTCCGTTGTCTGCTCGCGTTGCGTCCTGCCCTCGCAATCATTCCAACTTTGCAACGCCCGCTTGTGGTTTTTATGCCTCAGTGTTGCTGTTTAGCATTTCCTTAGTTTACTGCGCCCCATTACGGCCGGGCCGGTGCCTCGGCGCCGCGGTGCTTATGCCAAGTGTCCGTCTTCAGTTCGGTGTTGGGCAGTCGCGGTTATGGCTTTAATGCTCGCCACATGGAAAATCCATTCAGGGCCGAAATTCAACGCACACACTCTGTCAATAAGTTGTGTGGAGGCCAAAAGCTGCTGACTGCCGTCGCGCAATGACTGCATTGGCAAGTCAAATGATTGCGTACGCAAAGTTCTGCATTAATTTCTGTGGGTGGCATTTGTTTGTCGCAATAAAATTCGCATAAAACTTAAGTGGCAATTGCCGCATACAGAAGCCACCGACTCGGAGTTCTTTCTTTCATAGTTTCGCAATTAAAGCAGACAAACAAATAACTGTTCAAGTCTAACAAAACGAGAGATCGAGACTGAAAGTTATGCGCATGAAAGTGGCACAACTGGACGTTTCACATGAGTGGATGTCGATGCATTGAATGTCCTGGCGCCTCAATTGCTTCAATATTGTTTAGATGGATTAAGTGGCAGCGCAGTTGATGGCAAAGATTCTGCAAGGGATGCGAGGCTGCTTTAGTGTAAATCAACCCAATATTGATGACAACTCTGTCAAGGACTGATGGGCACTCAGCCCAATTGCTTAAGTCAACTAGTGTTGTTTCTTTACTGAGCAGTCATAACTGCTTTAAGACCGTCACAGGATTGCATCACAGCGGTTCAGCTTCAAGCTTCGGATGATGGGGTTATGCCTTGAAAATAAGGTATTTTCAGTTCAGCGAATGGGACCAGTTTTTACACACCTACACTAGTAACAAATGGATCCTAAAGCTAACACAAAATAGAATCAGGGCGTTGAAGATGTCATATGTTTGACCCAAGGTAGGTTAGGTAGGTTGTAGCGGCTGCCTCTGTATGAGATACACTGAGAACTCTATATGAGCCCATTGTGATACCACAAATTACACCCGTTTGAAATGTTACGTATGTTACAAAACACATTTAAAACGAATGGGGGAGGGGTTGAAGGGACCTACAGTTTTAAATTTCCTTCCACTCTTGGAGGTTTTGCCATTGGCTGTCAAGAGCGCACTTGTGCGAATCTTGTCATCCTCATTTGTTTCATTTGGATAATGTTAGAAATAGTCGACGTGTTTCACCAACCCGAGCTAGGAATCGAACCTAAGACCTCTAGTATTAAGACCAAGCCTTACCTGAATGTTCGACCCAGAGTTCTCAAAGAACGCTCATGGTCGCTTACCTTTTCAAAAGTACGTGGGAAAAGAACTGGATTTTAGCCAAATGGAGTTGAATGGGATTTGAACGTGAATTGATTCCTTGTATTAATCCCCAGATTATTACAGTCATTGACCCGATAATTGCCTTGGAATGTTCTAATGCTATGTAAATGATACCAGTGTGACCCGGAACACAGAGTACTCATACCTGATTGTAAAAGCCAAGCTTGTTTAGCTTCTCAAGGCATTCCAACAGCAGTATCGAGGATATGAATGAATCAAATACCTTGATTGCCGCTTAACTATCGAAAAGGAGGGTTATCTTCCGGTTCCGGTATCTCCTTGCTAGATTGAAATCAGCACACATTTCAATTTCATATATCTTGGCCTGAAATATAGCTGTGTGCTTATCGTGGACTATCTTATCTGCGGCACCTGCCAGACTCTGTGGCCCTCCCTCTCCTTGACGAAAATGCGATTTGTACTGTCCCTGAGTCAAATCTCCTTTCGGCAGCTCGTTGGAGTCATCACCGGACACTGTGCCATTGGATCCATGCTTACCAAATGGCGCCTCTCGTCCAGTGATGTCTGCAGAAGAAGAAGAAGGAGAAACGATACAACACTTCCTATGCCACTGCCCGGCTCTGCAGGAACGCCGACTCCGTACCATAGGGTCAAGATTCCTGACAGACCTGGCTTGCGCGGCGAAAGTTGAAATATCGAATCTGTTCTCCTTCATTAAGAAGCCGAACTGGTTTGCCCCCTAACTGAGACTGTTGGTTAGCTTCAGAAAACCATAAGAAATGATTCACAATGGGCCATTTTGGCCTCCGAGTGGAAGTGCGGTCCTGCCGCCTGCCGCTCGTGCCAATCCCAGTAACTTTCTCCGTTAAAGACCCATTCGTGTATCAGGTTTTCATGTACTGGTCTATTAGATATCTTTTTGATATTCGAGCCCAGATCCTTGCGTTACCAAGTTAGGTTGTGAACTTTTTCACGAGAGTGAACTTTGTTGTGATTGTGTCCCTCGGTGTTGCGATCTCGTTACATTGGTTCGTAAGGACGTCAATCTTTTATGTAAACTAGCAGACAATCCAAACATCTAATAATCATATCTATGAATGTAAATTCAGAGTTGGTATATGCAATGTGGTGAGTTTGGTTAACAATTTGTTAGTCTCTATGTACCGAAACAAGGAGAAGGGAACCAGATGGTCAGATCTAAGCGCTAATCTCAAGTAGTCAGAAAAACCTAAGTCAAGTTAGATCAAAAGAAATAAGATATGATTTTAATTAAGTAGAGACATTTCTTCAAGAGTTGCAGAGACAAGAAGTAGGAGAAAAATATACTTAGTCTTCTAGACACTTGTCCAGCACTATAAGACTTTTTTTTTGAAAGGAAGATAAGCAATTTTCTAGTTCTGAAATATTTATGTTGGCTGCAACAGTGCTCGGTTGGGAATTCACCAGCACAGAACAGTTAGTTAGAAAAAAAAAACCAGCCTCAAATAGGAGAGCGTAGCCTACCATGTGATCCAATAATTTTTTCAGAAAAGTAAGGCTATATGTCTACCGAGGTTTCTATGCCTGACTCGAATCCAGCACCTTGCTGCATTCACTGTCTAATGGCTCCTTTAACCCTTCAAGGACTACCGCTCCATAGTAGAAGGCACTCCAGAATAGAGAGCCTCGAAATTAAAATAACTTCAGAATTAGTGGAACTCCAGGGTCAAAAAGATTTCGAAACTTTAGGTAAATAGCTGAGAAAATGTTTTACTTTATTCATGTCTCCCTCGTTATGGTTCATACTTTCTATATCCAGTCAATGCCCACATCATTGAAGGGTTTTGAACAAGAGCTGTTCCCGTTCAATCAATAATTAACAATTTAATCATTAAGTCAAAACAGTGTTGCCAGATCAGGGAATTTCCTCTTCGATTTAGGAGAGTCTTGGCCTTTTAGACAAATTTTTAGGAGGCAGAACTGTTTAGGAGAAAGTTTAGGAGATTTATATTTTATGTTAGGGGATTTTTCGGATCCTTAGTAGATTTTTGGGAGATTTTTGGATAACGAAGTTTGATGTATTGGGAACACTGAACACTATTCTGAAGGATAGTGTTCCAGGCTTCGGAAAATTTTAAAATAATACCTAATGTGTGGGTTCATTGTGACCTTCCTTAATAGCTTCTAGCTACGCAATGGACATTTCAATGTTTTGTTGAAGCTTAGAAAATTTCATATTTCGGTTTTCCTTTTAATCCTTGCAACTTCTGTATATATCAGTTAAAGAGGGGTTCCATTGTTCAAGTAGGGACACTTTAGTTTAGTATGATTCAGCCAAACGAATAGTGGTTTGTCCATGTACCATGTTCCTTGGATAGTGCCTGGATATATCACCGCTGAAGCCTTAATGCTTGAATTTGCAATCCCTTTATTCTTGAATTTTAATTTATTTTGGTTCCCAAGTGTAACTAACTTTCAATGGCACCCACCTTCCACTGACCGCACCATGTTAATCGTAGCTATAACTCGTCGATGCTGTGTTAGAATACAGAATAGAATCGCACAAGCTGGAAAAGAAACACCAAGGAGAAAAACAATAACAACGATATCCCTCGATTTTCAATTACTTTTCGAATTCACGGGCGTCTCGCGGCAGCAGGAATTTCAGTTCAGCTGCTTTAATTTGAAGCGTTTGCATTTATCCTAATGAGATCAAAAGCCACGCTAATCACATATGAGAGATTGAAAAATGCTCAAAAAAAAAAGCAATTCCCAAAGTCCTTACGTGCATTTGGAATCGAATGCGCGGTCGCGGGCCCTCGCCACGTTCGAAAGCGGCAGCGCGCATTTGAGCGCAACTCATTAAATTGTCAAGGAAAGCAGCCAGCAGCAATGACGACGACGACGACAAGGACGAAGACGCAGCGGCGTCGAATCGCGCAGCACTTCCGCCATCAGTGTCAGTCGGCACCCTGTCATCGACAAGTGAAACTTTTTCGACTTTCGTACGCAATTTGTCGCAAGTCGAGACCTACGTACGACCTCGCGTCCCACACACACACACATCCCGCCCCCACACATGTGAACGTATGTGTATCACACGAAATCCCAGAGCTGTGCACAGTATTTACTGCGTCAGTGTTGCCATTCAATTTATTTCTTCGCTGACAAGTTTATATGTCTTATGACTTCCGCAATGATAATGCGCGCCGAGTTGTGGAGTTGTGGGCAGGTGACGGAGGTAGGGCGGGGCGAAGCGGAGCGGTCTGTTGATGCTGTGGCCATGGCGTTGACGCTGTCGCTGTCGCCGTTGCTGAGGTAAAAAGTCAGCTCAGACCGCTTTGTGCGCTCCCAATAGGGGAGCAAGTTTTTATATCTGCTCTTGTTACTTGTTGTTGTTGTTGTAGTATTTTTTTGTCAGTCGCGTGTAGTTTACAGAAAATCACTCTTGTAATTGGCACACAGCCATGTTTTCCTCCTTCCGCTCTGTCTTCCTTCTTTCTTCCTGCCCATTGACTTTTTCTGATTTTTCCGTTTTGTTGGCGGTTATGTGTATTCATTTTTTTCTTTTTGTATTTTGGTTTCCTTTCTTCTGGCTTCGCTGCTGCGTTTGAAGGAATAAAGTCAATTGAATTTGCGATAGCAGCACCGACGAAGCGGGGCGAATCATTGAACGAAAAACGTTCGCCGCACGTTTTGTAAACCGAGATTAGGGCGATGTCTGCAGATATTTGTCAGATATGACGGTTTATTAATTGAAAATATTTGTCAAAAGCAGTTTATTGGATTGGGAGCAGACGAAAAGAATTAATGAATTGTGGTTAAAGTGTTGTGGTGCGTTTTATAAGTTCAAAGTGCGCCGAATAAGGATTTCATGAGCATTTTGGTTTTGATGAGAACTTTCAAGGCAACTTGGGGGGCGATTGGAGTTCAATGGCTGTGCTAACTCATGTGGTCATACAGTCCTAGAATATTATAATTAAAAATACGAACTCTGAACACTTAAAACTGGGAAGACCATTTGAAATATTTTTATTTTCTTTAGCATTTCTATCAACTTTTGCTTTGAGGATTTTTATTTTTTTAACGGATTCTGCAATTAGTTCTACAATTAGGGTTCTACAATTACAATTAACCATATTCGATCTGAACTTTTCGAAATATCAGCAGATATAATATGTGGTCTTGGTGGGTATGGAAAACTTGGGGTCTTTCCAGTGTTGAGACAAATTCTTAGAAACATGTTGGTAATGTATGTAAGTTAAAAATAAGTAAAGCTACCCGTAGTTGGCCGAATTGGCCATGGACAGACAGTGTTGCCAGATCAGGAGATTGTCTTCTGAATTTAGGAGATTCTTGGCCTTTTAGGAAAATTTTTAGAAGAAAGAATTGTTAAGGAGAAAGTTTAGAAAATTTATATTTTATGTTAGGGGATTTTTCGGATCCGACGTATGATGTATTGGGAACACTGGCAGCAAAACAAATTTTGGCAACTATTTTAATAGTCAAGCACCCAAGTCAATGTAAGCTCGTTCTATCTCGTTCTCACTTATAGCTGTCACAATAAAATTCCGCCAAAAATGGCACTTTTTGTTTAATTAATTTGTTGTATGTTTGCTTTTGTTAACCTTTTGTTGTTAAGCTGAAGATGAATAAAAAGATGGCTGCATTAAAAAAAATTAGATGTATATATTTTTATTTTTTGAAGAAGTTTATATCCTCTGAAATGATGTAAATTATAAAAACATTTTAGGAGAATTTTTTTTACCTTTTGGAATTTTTAGTATTTTTTTAGATTTAGGAAAGCCATTTCAGGTATCTGGCAATACTCCGAACACACTCTGTTGAGCTCCTAGCAGTGCCAGATGGAGTTCCTCAGGCGTTCAAACATTTCTTCTCCAGTAATGATTGAAGCAGCCGGCCTCGATAGTCAAGCGGGTAGCGCGCTGGCTTCTCATATCAAAGGCTCCAGGTTCGATTCCTGGCTCGGGCTGGTGAACAACTCATCTACTTCTATCGCTATCCACATGAAGGGAATGAGAATTACAAGAATCGCACAAGTGCGCTCTTGGCAGGCAATGGCAAAACCTCCAATGTGAACGAAAAACTGCCAATCGCCGTTCGGATTCGGCGTTAAACTGTAGGTCCCCCCCCCCTTTCCCCATCCGCTTGAAAAGTGTGCTGTAACATATGTTGGCAAAACAGTGTTGCATACACAGTTCAAAAACGGGTGAAATATGTGGTATCACAATGGGCCTTTCAGGCCTCCGAGTGTGTCTCTCATAGAGACAGCCACCGCAACCCAACCCAACCCCAATGATTGAAGCTTAGGTACCTCACACAACCAATGGAAATAAGAGACTCCCAGACATATAAGACGCGATCTAACTATAGCAGATCAGTAGCACAGAATCTGTTCCAAGGTTCCGGTTCAGTTATGGACATAATTCTTCCGATAATAGACAAATTAACTAATATTAGCTGCCAGGCTTAACTTTTTTTTTACTATGACCAAATGGATAATATGACCAATGGGATGGATAAATATATGAACCTTATAAGCATTGCTTGACAAAAAGTAGGAACTTTTTACAAAAGTTTTTCCATATGGTCTTTAGATCCTTTCACTATTTGGCTTTATAACTTAGATTAGGTTAGCAGCGTATAGAGGAACTGCTTTTGAGGGGACACTTTTGAGGCCAGTTCCATTTTAAAGTTTCAAATCCAAAATCAATTCAGTCCAAATTTCAAATGGAAACCATATTTGTCACTCAAAATTTGTGCAACAAAAACCTATTTGGGAAGGTTTGAACCCCTAAAACTTCCTCTTGCGTGCGCCACTGGTAAGTTTGAATGGTTGCCTAGACCTACTTATATGACCCGCTAAGATATTACAAACAACTTTGCAACTTTCATCGAATTAATTCGAGTACCCTAGAGTGGCAATTTTTGTCTCAGGATCATTAAGGATTCACCACACATTGCCACATTTGCTGAATTTCATACTTAATCTATTGTATTTAAAATTTCGTTGACCTTAGATTTGATTAAAATTGTAAATTTTTTGTACTAGTTTAAGAACTGTATTTGAGTTTTTAATCCATAAATAGTTCCTATAGAAATTTAGTCTTTTCTAACAAATTTTCTACATAAATCCCATAGAGATCAATACAACCAAGCAGTTTGTTATTGATTGTCTATAGATGTTATGTTTGGTGCTACTTTTTCATGTTTTTGTTGGAATTTAGTTCGTCCTTTTCGCTTCTTTCTGCTAAATATTGACTTGATGACATTGTGAGTATCTGAAAATCCTGGAGCCACGTGACATCCGTTGTTAATGCATCCCGTGCCCGAAATAGCCACCAAAAATCCAAAGATTCCAAAGATCTTCAGTCATCTCTTTCAAACTTAAGTGTCTACCTAAGCATTATAGACCACAATTTCTTTAACCCTGCTAAGCCAATGAATGTCCTTGATTTCGACTACCATTGTTGTTGATATAGCTCGATCTTATGAAAAAAGGAGCTACTCATTATTTAGCAAATTGAAATAAAAACCACACAAAAACGCTTATTTTCGGAATTTTTATTTTAACACTAGATCTCGAAAAGCACACATAAGAATTGGCTAATTCTTCACAAAATAGATTAAAAAAATATATAAAATTTTTCACGAAAAAAAATATAAGTCACTTCCGGCTTTCGGCATCTGGAAATCGATCTTCTATGTTAGTCGAATCGACGAACATTGGTTTTCATGTATATAAATATGGTTGGCTATGAAGGGTTAAATTTGTAAATTTTTTTTTAGATTAGAAAGCTTGAAAATTAGAACAAAGCAGATCAGCAACGCATCTCGCGTTCGAAATAGTCACCGAAAATCGATTGCAAAGATATCTGAGGATTGTTAAGATCTCCAGTTATCTCTGTTTCACTAGAATGCTTATTGTCCACTACAATTTCTTTCATTTGAATTATGTCTTCCTAGATCGAAATACTTGAAAATCATCCAAAACATCATATTAAGTAAATTTTTTACTGAAACGCAAACGTAAACATTTTCAACAATTTTTTATAAAGTAGGCACACGAATTTATAGAGTTGGCAGCATAAAATTCAAAGTAATCTTCTACACAATAAAAAAGCTTTTAATAGGGTTGCCAGATCATTTATTTCACACAAATTTGTTAAAATAATTTAATTTTTAATTTTAAAGTAATGTTCTACATAGTAAAAAAGCTATTGAGAGGGCTGCCAGATAGTTTATTTCACCTAAAAATTAAAGAAAATTTAGGCGTAAAATTATTCAAAAGAAATTTAAAAAAATTTATTATGAACAACTTTTATATAATTTGAGCAACATTTATGGAATTTTTAAACTTTGTATTTAATTTGTCTGCGCTCACTTTGTAGTGTTTTAGTTCCACAGTGCTGCAAGTATTATTCGTGTTGTTGTTGTTCACCGTTGTATGCACACATGCAGTGAATCCGAAATCAACTCAACTGCAACCAAAGTGAAAAACGTGCAAATCCACTCTTGCCGAACGTGATAACAGTTCCTGCATGAATGTCCACTGCGACTACTGGTTGTCGTTTTTCATTGCATGTGAAATGTGTGTATGGATTTTTAAATGGGCATCGAATTCGCTGCGAAAGGGACATTGCGAAATTAGTGAGTACGAGTATGACTGGGCTGAAAGAACGAGGCACACAAAATCACAACATAAACGGATTTCGATGGCATTGTTATACAAGGACATATATATTCGTAGATATATATATTTACATATAATACAATATACTTATAACGGGTGCAAGGCGTTAGTCAATTGCGTTCAGTTTTTTTTTTTACTTTGAGATGAACAATTTGTGTGAGGAATTGTTATGACAAAGCGAGCTGATTTTTAAGTTTTGTTAAATTTAAAAATATTTTAAAATTCGAAGAAGTTCAGAAACAGAGAATACCAATTATGGTATTCATTATGGGGGAAATGTACATAGAGATGGGAATTTTGAGGGTATTTCGCCAGAGTGCTTCTTGATTGTATGTTCCAACTTGTAAAACTAGTTTCACTTTTCTTCTTTTAAAATTAGTATTTAAATTCTAACAATACGACAACACCAGAACTGAACTATTGGTGAAATTGGTGGCAGCTGATTTTTTGGCATCCCAAATACTTTGGTGTAGACTGATGTATCGGCTATAGGAACTGTCTTAGATATAGTTAAAGACAACAATGTATCTATGCGAAAAATTCTCACAATTTTTCTTCTTCTTCAACTTCAGTAGCTAAGTGGCCATTAGGATCTCACATTTTTTTTATACAAAATTTACTGTGATAGACTGTTGTAAACTTCTGATGAGATGGTGGCTATCAGGGCACTTGAATCTCGAACATGAATATACAAGACTGAGATAAACTATCGCAGGGAGATCAGAAATAAAAAGAAACTATAGAGTTGAGTCAGAGCACTGGGATCTCAAACAATAATATCCAAGACTGCAATAAACTATTGCAAATCTTTGAGTGTGTTAGTAGCTTTCAATGTACTGGGATCTCAAACAATAATATTCAAGACAGTGATAAGCTTTCAAGAATCTCTTGACGACATGGCTGCACAGTAGATACAACGTGCACCTGGTTTGGGTGTTTAATTTTAGGACATCCAGGGTAATTTCAGATTAGATGAACTAGTCAGAAATAACACGACCTAGAAATCAAAAAAACATTCTGGGTAATTGTCGATCAGATGAACTAGTCAGAAAAAACACGACTTAAAAATCAAGGTCCTAAATTTGCTGACAAGAGGTCAAACCGTGTTTAATGTGCGATTTCATTTGGAGGGAGTTCATTCCGAACGCAACTTTTGAGATCAACACCTTTCGAAATCATCTTTGTGACCCAGAATATTTGTAAAAAACGGATATTTTGGTGATATTGAACTAAATTCACTGCCCAAGTGCACCTTTGCGACTAATCGGGCTGAAGGCTGCTTCTTTCATCTATCTATCTACCAACTTATAATGAGTACCGCAGAACTTTTCCTTGCTAAGACTTAAGACCAAAGTTCTCCCTTGTCAATAAATTGGGAATTTGAATGGGACTACGTGTTCGTGACGTCAGATTTTGGCCCAGCTCGAGTCTTACGATAGATTCAATCTCAATGGATTCAAATGAAAATGCATTCACTTTTATAAACCAAACTGATTTTGAACGCGAGAAGTTTTTGATACTTCAAAAGCCAGCAGCTGACCTTGATGCCATTTTTTGACCAAATGTTCCAAAGATTTACTTTTTCTCGATGAACTCGGATAAAAATTTGTTCACCTAAAGAAATGAAAATGTGTTAATAAAAAAGGGAATTTTTTTTCTAAAAATACTCGTTGAGTTAGTCAGATTCTGATTGAGTTCGTGACAGAGGCCCTCGAGTCCAGCACCTGACCTTGATGCCATTTTTTAACCAAATGTTTCAAAGATTTACTTTTTCTCGGTTACATACAGCACGCACCCTGTACCAACGCACAGACGCAGCCAGACATGGAACAAGCGATTGAACCGACGTCCAATCGGCAGCCGATAATTACCGTTATGAGCGCGATAGCAGCCAAATTTACTGAACACGCCATTGCCGGCACCCGACCCGCACAATGCAACGTTGTATGTGGTGGGCTTTTAGGCGCACTGGCAATGCGCATTTGGTGGCAGCATTGGACAGTTTATTAGTTAATTGCAATTTGCGAAAATTCCAACTTCAATTCAACAATGACAATTGCGTTGTCTCCGCCAGTGCATCGGTCCCGATTGCGACTCTATATGTCAATTGTTTGCGCGCGCTCTTCTCTTGGGAGCGAAAAATCCTAATTAACAATTTAAATAATTCGTAATCACGCATTTCAATTAAATGTAATTTGAAATTTAATTGCTTTTGTGGTCGCGTTTTTATTGGCAAGTGTCAATGTGATAACCGACACGGCCGACGATGCGTCACCGACACATCGATACACGGCGGCATTTGGCGTTGTTTGACGGCATGTTGGTCGAACGAATTGTTGTTTTAATTATTTGCGGTCATACGCATTTAAATATTTACGCATTCAATTATGGCAAATTACGAAAATTTTTGCAAAATTTTTACTATGCGGAATGTATTCATATATGACATGCATGCATGTTTATATATATATTTGTATAATATGCATTTATGTATTTGTTGCTGGTGTTGTGTTTTTGACAAATTCATTGTTAACATTTTAATTAGATTTGTTGTGAGCTTAAATGTTTGCTGGGTTAAATGGTTAAACGATTCGGGCGAATTCAATTAAAACCAAAACAATTTTGAACTGTTTGAAAATTATATTAAATCATTTTACATAGTGATTCAAATTTTTCTTATGCATTGAATATTTTTGAATAAAGTAGATAGATGTGAAAATATGTCTGCGTATAAATATTTGTCTGCTTGCTAACCTGTTAGGTTATGTTCCAATAACAATCATTATTGCGCATTGTGAGTGCCTTCTCTGGGTGTCAGGAAGAGGCACTTCTCAGTAACTGCACTTCGTAACAGAAGTCAAAGTATTATTACAAAAATGACTTCTCTAAGTTCGTTTTGGATTGCGCTTGAAAAATAAAACCACTTCAATTTTTCAGCGCAAACGCAGTTAAAACCAACAATCACTTTATTTACAGAATTATACTTTGCTTGTATCTACACTTGTTACTACTTTGCTTATTCAACTAAGACTCGACCCTCTGCGCTGCACACTGCTGCTTTTTATACTTGTTTTCTTATCGCGTCGATGTTTCTTGCACATTCTAGTTGTACTCTCTATCTCGATTGTTCTAGCGCAGCTCATCACCTTCGCGAACCATCCTCGCCATATCGGAATTATAGCAAGTTTGCCGTACTCCAAAGTGTATGCCTAAAAGTATGCTTGGAAAAGCATTCATTCATAGCACAGCACAGAGTGCCTCATCGTTACAGTATTGTCTCCCTTTTATCATTTATATACTTAGTACAACCAACTCTTGGTGTGACCAGCTGAAGAAGGCGCACGCAAAGTGGATGCTCCTATAGAGAACTCTTACGGCAGACCGTAGCCCCGTTACGGATTGATTTGGCCAATTAAGAAGTTAGTAAATATGCCCAGCTGAATTTAAAGAGATGCCTTGATTTTACTTCCAGTTTTGCTGTCAGGTCTGAGACCTCAACAGCTTCCAGCCGCGTCGACTGTAGCCCAGGACATCAACATACATCCACATAGAAAGGGGTAAATAAGCTCTTCAAAGTAAAAACTTCTACAGAGAGTACTTCAGTACTACTCCTTTCCCCACCCTTTAATAACTCCTATAAACATTTTTAATTCAAAGCTGTTGAACCACATAAGAGAAAGAAAAATAAAGAATTAAGATATGAAAATGAAGAAAAAAGAAAGAAATAGAACAGCAACAGAAGAAATAAGGCACTCTACACTAGATTTTTAAAGTCCTTTTTCGAAAGCAAATGGCTGCAAACATGTCAATCTATTTATATGTAATTTCCCAGTAAGAGATCAGAACTACCAGGACACTCTTGAGCACTCTACACTTGAGCTCTATAGAAACGAACCAACAGTGCTATTCATTTGCATGCCATATTTCAGTCGAGAATAGAACAAATAGGATACTATACGCGACTAAACTAAAACAGAACCAATTCTTCTGGACCACAACAAGCTGTTGTTTGGCTTAAGAAGAACATTATTAAGTGTCGACAAAAAATGTTCCATTTCTTTGAGACAGGACAGTCGATATTTAAGCGCTGAAATAAGCATCCTTTACATCTCAGAGTGTTCTCAGCTTCAGCATATCTCTCAATGAGATCGCCAAATAGTTAGGACTACACCTATACTGGATACTAGAACTCAAGGACATTCATGCAAACTGCAAGGTGCATGGAATAATCCAGCAGATTTCATCAATGCTCATCGGTCTGGATCTTCCTAGACCTTGGAACTCAAGGACATTCATGTGCACTGCAGGGCAGATGGATTAACCCAGCAGAGCAAGACTCACAAAGAAATGATATAAAAAGTGCCAGATCGCCACGCCTCTTTGTTAGAGTTCTGAAGCTAGTTTACTTTTGAACAATTTTAGCTTAAAACGGGTTAAATAAATTTTGTAAAATATTTTTTAATTGCACCAAATATATTTAAAATTTATGGAAAAATACAAAATTATCACTTTTTGATTTTATTTAACCATTATTAAAAAAACAGTGTTTTGATCAAACGCGCCCAATTCGTAGACTTTAATTAGAACACAAACTTTCCCTGATATAGCTGCAAATTTTAGGAAATTATTTTGGAGTTAACAGTAAAATTTTTGTAATTTGCTTTGAATTCAATTCTAAAAATATTAATTTGTTGGGGCGTACTTAAATTTAGTCCATAAATCAATCATAGCTTTCGCTATAAGATGACAAAGAGGTGAAGTTGCCCTCAGACAACTTTTGGGTCAAAAGGGTCAAGCTATGAAATTCCAGCGTGTGACAAAAATCAAAATAATATTAAAACACACTAATATATATATATTATATAGATATATTTTTTAAAACTAGAGACCGAATATAGTAAAACTACGTTTTAAGTTTTTCTCTCTGGTGTCAGATTTTGTGTCGAAAGACTTTGAAATTTCAAGGACATAAATATTTCAAAAAATTATTTTATAAAATGAAGTTCATTTTAGAATATTAAGATGGGCTTTAAATGAAGTTAAATATCCCTAGAATTAGAAATAATTTAATTTTTTGTATTTTGTATTTTCAAAATGTATATTTTAAAGTTTACCCTCAATAACATATTGAAACGATGAGTCACTCTATGCTGTGATATAGAAACGAGGAATGCTTTTCGAAACAATGCTTTCGAGGAAAATTTGGTATAATTCGCTTGTTATAATGCCGATATGGCAAGGATGGCTCGCGAAAGGTGATGAGCTTTGCTAGAACAATCGAGATAGAAAGTAAAACTGGAATGTGCAAGAAACTTCGGCGCGATAAGAAAACTGGTATAAAAGCAGCAGTGTGCAGCGCAAGGAGTCGAATCGGTGTTGAGCAAGCAAAGGGGAAACATGCAAGAGTAGTAGTGTAAAGTAGAACAAGTGTAAATCTGTAAATAAAGTGATTGTTAGTTTCTGACTGCGTTTGGCGCTGAATAATTGAAGTTGTTTTATTTTCAAACACAATCCAAACGAACCTTGGAAAACAAACTTGAATTTTCGTAAAACTATTTTTGAAAGATTCCAATAGTTTTGTTTTCTTAATACGTCTTAAAAACTAATATATACACCATCACTTTATTAGTTTAGAATACAAAAATAAAATTCTGGATTTTAAAACAATCCATTTGTTCAGTCAATAATTAAATAAGAAAATTATTTTCATGCATCTTTAAATCGACTGCAACAAAGCCGATTCGCAAGCAAACCAGCCGGAAACAACCCCTTCAAATGAGATATTTTCCTCATTAAAAATTGCCAGCGACTTAAGCTCATCTCTTTAAGGACACTTACGGCGGTCAGCCGAGCATCCACATGTATTCTCGTATACTCGCAGACAAGTATGTACGAGTATGTTGGTGCAAACGTGTGCGTAGGCGCGTCCGAACGCATATTAACGCTACATAATTTCGGCATAAAAATCCGGCAATAAATCAGCAATAAATCGCGACATTTATCGATAACTTCCCGTAACACTGACAATGAATGATGATTGTCTTTCGAGCCGGCTGCCGGCTCTCTTTCGCGGCCGTAGTCAGCGCAGCGGTCGCAACGGTTGTCGCGCATCAGTCGCCAGCTGCCGGGCGAATGCATCGTGCCCATTAAATGCCCATAAAAATTACAATTACTACAAATACGTTTACACTGTTGGAGCATAAAACGAAAGGCATGTTAAAGCTTTTAAAACTTTCAGGCTTTGGTCTTTTTCACTTTTTCATCGGTTCATACGTTCGAGAGAAAGAAGGCAAAATAACAACGAAAAATTGCACTTATGTTATGAAACCCACCGAGTTGCTTCAATGTAATATACGAAAAATCACAACAACATAAAACAAAAAAAAAAATTCAACTTTGAATGGGAGAAATGGTCCCACAGCGTCAGCTGGCCGTACATGCATTGGTTGCGTACGCATTGCATGAACCACGGAATGCGAGCGAGAGGGGAAAGCTTGAACGCCAGGATGAGCCGAACACACTCGCACTCGAACGTAATTTTCGTAAACGTTTTTATAGTGTCGTCGTGTACGATTAATTGCAGCTCATTAAACTTTATATGGACAGCAGACTTAAACGCCTCGACGCACATACACACACACACGCACACACAGTCGCTCACGTATTAACGCACATGCCCACTCGTATGTATGTATGTATGTTTGTGTGTGTATGTTTGCATTTATGTACGGCCTGTCCAGTGCCATGTGTGGCCTTCTGTCGACCCTTGTTTGCTCGAAAAAGCCGCATTGCGCCGCACGCAATGACTGCCCTCATGCGCCACAGCCTCCAACATTAACGGCTCGAAATGTTGTCGACAAAAAGTTTCACTTCGCATTTATTTTGCAAATTGTGTGCTACTGATTTTGTTGTTGTTGTTTTTGTTGTTGAATTAAATGTATGTGCATACATAGTGTCCGTACGTGTAAGCTGTAAATGCATCCTTCGATTTTATGCCGAATTTGTTGCTCGAATAAATTTGGCATTGCTCAAATGTGTAATTGAAAGCTGTCAACTCTGGCCAAATTGCGCCATTTGTGTGAGTGAATTTCGAAATAATTAGAAATACGTAACTGAAAAGTTGAAGCTTCAGTTCAAACATTGTGCTGAAGCCGGAAAGAAGGAAATTAGTGAACTCAAGACACTGAATAATTTCCAGGTGCCGCCAAAAGCAGACTAGTCTTTGGTTTTTGCGCCCAATTTCATAGATCCTTAGATCAACAATGAAGAAGGAAAGAAAGAAAAAAGAGTGTAAGAAGTCAGAGATAAAATCAAATAAAATCTAGGTAGATTGGCAGTAGAACCGAAAACTGTCAGATGACAGTACACTTAGGCCCATTGTGATACCATAGGACCTCAACTCCTCCTCTGTGTTTCGAACCAAACGGAATAATTCATGAGGTCTATAAGAATTTCATGTCTGTTTTAGAGGCTTCAGTTATCAAACAAACAAAAAAATCGTTGGTCTTTCTTTTATCCCCTACAAAGGGTAGGTCAGGTGCAAAGTGAGAGAATACTTTTTACTGCTCATTTCGCTAGATGGCCTTGACCTAATGTTCTAGTGCGGCTACACGAATGCAATGACCGATGATGACTTTAAAAGCGGCACTGAGTTTTCTTCTATTGAGAATGAGCTGACTTTTGGTGAAAATTCGGCGCCAACTGAAATATTATTTGGTAAGAGAAGATATCGCCGGAGAGTTATCAAGGCGCTTGGTTTGAATACAAACGGTCAAAGAACTTGGAGATACCACCAGTGTTTTCAACTCTCTATAACATGCGTCCTAAGATTTGTTTAGTTTTGATACAACCGGTCGTAGGGCATGGAGATATCTTCAGAGGTCTCAACTCTCGGTGGTATTGGTCATAAGATCATTCAATATATGAACTGAGAAGCTGACAAGGCACTTAGTTCTCACACAACCGGCCAAACGACATAGAGATGCCATCAGCGGTCTCAACTGTCAATGAGTTCTATCATAAGATTTGCTTGGATTTGATGCAACCGGTCGAAGATCTTAGAGAGACCATCAGTGGTCTCAACTCTTGATGGATTTTTTCATAAAATTCGCTTAGTTTTGACACAACCGGCCAAAGGACGTAGAGATGTCATCTGTGGCTTTAACGTTCAGAAACATTTATCAAAAGATTCGCTTAGTTGTGATACAACCGGTCAAAAGACGTAGAGGTGCCATAAGTGGTCTTAACTCTCGATGAGTTTCGTTACTTAGTTGTGACACCACCGGTCGAAGGACATAGAGTGGTCTCAACTCCGAAGGGTTTCTTCATAAGATTCGCTTAGTTTTGACAGAATCGGCCAAAGGACTTGAGGATGCCATCAGTGGTCTCAACTCTCGATGACTTTCGGCAAAAGATTCGCTAAGTTTAGAGGTGCCATCAGTGGTCTCACCCCTCGATAAGATTTGTCGAAAGATTAGCTTAGTTTTGATACAACTGACCAAAGGGCGTAGAGGTGCCATTAGTGGTCTCAACTCTTGATGCATTTCTTCATAAGATTCGCTTGGTTGTGACACAACCGGTCGAAAAACGTAGAAAGACCATCAGTGATCCCAACTCTTGATGGATTTCTTTATAAGATTCGCTTAGTTGTGAAACAACTGGTCAAAGGACGTAGAGGTGCATTAGTGGTGTCAACTCTCGATTAGTTTCCTCAAAAGATTCGCTTAGTTGTGACACAACCAGTTTCAGGACGTAAAAATACCATCTGTGGTCTTAACGCTCAGTAAGATTCATCAAAAGATTCGCTTCGTTTTGATACAACCGGTCAAAGGGCATAGAGGTACCATCAGTGGTCTCAACTCTCGATGAGTTTCGTTAAAAGATTCGCTTAGTTTTAATACAACCGGTCAAATGCCAACTCTCGATGAGTTTCGTCATAAGATTCGCTAAGTTGTGACACAACCAGTCAAAGAACATAGAGCGACCAGAAATGATCTCAGCTTTTGATGGGTTTCTTCATAAGATTTGCTTAGTTTTGACACAACCGGGCCAAGGACGCAGAGGTGTCATCAGTGGTATCAACTCTCGATGATTTTCGTCAACAGATTCGCTTAGTTGTGACGCAACTGGTCGAGGGACATAGAGAGGCCATCAGTGGTCTCAACTCTCGATGATTTTCGTCAAAAGATTCGCTTGGTTTGGATACAACCAGTCAAAGGACATAGAGGTACCATCAAGGGTCTTAACTCTCGATGAGATTCATCGTTAGATTCGCTTAGTTTTGATACAACCAGTCTTAGGACATAGAGGTACCATCAGTGGTCTTAACTTTTGATGAATTTCGCCATAAGATTCGCTTAGTTTTGACCTAACCGGTCGAAGGACATAGAGGTGCCATCAGTGGCCTCTGCTCTCGATAAGATTTGTCGAAAGATTCACTTAGTTCTGACGCAACCGGTCAGTGGACATAGACATCAGTGGTCTCAACTCTCAATGAACTCTTAACTCTCACGTTATATGATTATCCAAAAAATTAACCCTATTAGTACCACATTATTTTGTAACATAAAGTACCATGTAGTGACTTAGAGTCACTATATGGAAAAAGCTCATTTTTTCGTATTCGTATTCGTATTTTTTACATATGCCTGTAATAATTCAAAATGCAATAAAAACAATAACAATTTTTACAAAAACAAAATTTATTTCTTGATTTTGAACACAATTCATGCAAATAATAGTCTTTTTAGAATGCTCGTTGCAACCTTTCGTTGCGTTGTAGAAGAGATTTAAATGTGGCTTATTTTGATTTCCGGCATCAACTTCCGTTGAATGGTGCATTGTTGATAGGAGAATAACAGCCTTATTTTTCTTTGGCACATAACTTACTAAAGTTGAGATTTTTCGAAATCCGAAAATGCTGCTTATGACTTCTTTTTTTCTGTTAAGAAGGAAATTAGATGGAATTCACGCTTTATTTTTGCGCATTGTGCCAACACAAATCAATTTTTTTGATAGCAAGCTTTGTGTCAATTCCAAGCTGGTAAAATAGTTGTCAAAAGTTATATTTTTGCATGTTTATTCATAAGGTTCACAAAGCTTATCTACAACATTTTGCGCTAGATTTGATCCTCTGCTTCTACCTTCCTTGCCCAAGTATGGTATTCGGAATAAGGGGTAGCTGTTTCCATTATCGCAAATTCAACAATTTTTCATACCATATTTATCCGGTTTTGATTGTATGTAAATGAAAGAAATTGTTCGTCTATAGTCAAACTTATGCCAGGAATGTAGTGCTTCTTCAAATTAATATTTATCATGTCCCAGAGATCTCTGATTGGTGCAAATTTATCTTGTGATCTACGAATGGATCTTGTAGCCATGTCATCAAGTCTCAATTAACGTGATAAGTCTACAAATCTCTGCCTCGACACACAAGCGCGATACAATAAACTGCCATATAAAGGGTCAAAACTCTTTATAGCCAGCTATGCCATTCTTTCGCTCCTGCATCGATCAATAACCCAATATATGCACGAATTTCGACGTCGTCAGTGAGCTTCCATTTTGCGTCGAGCTTTCTATTGACATTCAAAATTGTAAAATTCACGATGAGATCTACCACGTTGCTATCAAAAAAGATCGAGAATGTGTCTGCAGCAGTCTGCAGCGTCCTGGTGGAAGAACTACCTTGTTGGTCCTTCCTTTTACTATATTGTGGGCTTGAGTTTTGCTTTGTAGATGCGGATTTTTGTTCCATGCTGTACAATCCTTACCTACGTAGACATAACCATCATTTACAGCCAATTCTTCAAGTTCATGAAAGGACTGCTCGTCCTCAACTTCATACCCTTCTTCCTCAATATCATCCTCACTATTTGATGATACCATTCCAGATTTCAAACCAAAAATTGCAAATGTTTAAATTTTGTTGGCATACTATCGCAATTTTTAAATTTCTTACACACAGTGACTTATAGTCACTACGTGGTACTTTACGCAGTTTTTGGTTTTTTTCAAAGATTTGAACTTGTAAATGTAAAAAAAAATTGAATAAAAAATGTATTTATACAAAGCGAAAGCTTAATAAACAAATACATAAAAGCGTCTTGCAGAAATAAATAATATCATAGTTAATATAAAGGTTTAATTTTTAATAGTGACCCAAAGTCACTGCGTGGTACTAATAGGGTTAAACAGAAAATCTGTCAATGCATTTAGTTTCGGCATATCCAGTTGAAAGACATTATTCTTTGCCATATATCAAACAGGTTTGCCAAAAAATTTCGCTCCGTTCAAAATGTGTTGAAACAATTCAATTTAAAGAAACATTTAATTTACCCACATTTCAATAGTCTACTTTAACTGGAATGCTGACCTGACCCCCACGCAACGGCGACTCGTTGTCGACCTTTTGCCGCCGCGTTGGATAAACGTGAAATTTCCGCGTTCTTGTTGTGATACCCGTTAGGGAAAATAAACATTCATGCGGCAAAGCCGTAAATCCGATTAAGCTCAATTATTTTTTGCAGACGCCGTACGCGCCACACCCACTTGCGGGGGCCAGTCTGTAATGGAATATTAACCCGCTGCGACACCTTTGCATAGACGGCACACAGCCCGGACGGACACTGAAAAAGTCAAAATATGAAAATTGTAAACCGCTTAAAAATGACGCGACAAACGTGAATGCAACGAACGACTAAATATGCATATTTTTTTTGTTAAATATTTTACGGTTTTCATAAAAGAAAGCAAACGCCTATGAAAAGCTCGCATATAGTAAAGTAAAGTCTGCCCGCCGCCGCGACTGGCAGAGTAATGACCAATTGCACACGACAAAAACGAAACAAAATACGAAAAAAAACATAAAATTTCAGGTTTTTGTTATTGGTGTTGTATGCAACATCTGGCGCTCGCAAGAAAATTGTAGCGTCCCCCTTCGCACATGACCCACGAATATTCTTTTATGCTCGCACTGATTCATCAGCTGGCCACATGTCTATAACAACAACAAAAAAAAAAAAAAAATATTTAAAAATGATTTTTTGTTGGCCACACGTGCTGCTGCAAATTGACCTGTATGTGTGTGCCACACAGACACAACCCAGTGAAAAATTTGGACACATTCGAGTAACATGTAAGTAGGTAACCAAGGATACGATTTCATGGATTACTTTGTGTTTTATGGAACTGTTTATTTTGATATGGAAAGAAAACTTCCAACTTTTGGACAAAGATTTTTTTCAAACGAGGAGGTCTTTACTTTCGTAAACGATTATTTTGCAAAGAAAAATGCCGAGTACTTATTGGACGGTTTAAAGATATGAAAACATCGCTGGAAGAAGTGTGTGGACTTACAAGGGGCCAATGTAGAAATATAAAATTTTATACATGGAGAAACAATTTCTTATATCTTTGTTAGATCAACAAATTTTCAAACAAAAGATGTATGAGGCCTTTTAAAATCGTACTGGAGTATGTTTCTTAGCGATTTGCAAATTCTTGTAACTTTTGTTTCACTGCTTTCTCCAGTTTAATTAGTTGATAGTGGTGAATATCTAAAACTAGCAAAGCCCGGAGGCTTTGAACGCTAATCTGAAGTCGGTGGGGCCCAACAAATCACGCTTCTCTTAGCCCTTTATTGAGCTCGTCAGATTTTGATGAAAACAAAAGAAAAATTCTTGTCTAATTATTTCTCATTTCTCATGGTTGAAGTCAAAAGGCCATTGAATCATGTTTCTCCATACAAAGTTCAACTGATTGTTGATCCTGTCAGATTTTGATTTTAAAAAAATATGAAAAACCCGTTTCGAATTATTCCACATTTATAACACGTGTGCCGAGTTTGAAATAAATTGGTACATTAATGAATCGTTGCCCATACAAACTGGTAACTCAACTCAACTCAACTGATGACTTAACTCATCAGATTTTGATTGTAAAAAAGGGATTTTCCCAAGTTTGAAATCAAAAGGCTGTGCTATGCATGAATGCTTTTCCAAGCATACTTTTAGGCATGCATGGAGTACGGCCCGTTGGCTATAATGTCGATATGGCAGGGATGGTTCGCGAAGGTGATGGGCTGTGCTAGAACAATCGAGATAGAGAGAAAAACTGGAATGTGCAAGAAAAATCGGCGCGATAAGAAAACAAGTATAAAAAGCAGCAGAGGGACGACAAGTGGCCTCTAGTTTTACGTCTATATAAACATTTGGATGGGTCTCGAAAAAATAAAAATTTTTTTCGCACGGTGTAATAAATGAAAAGTTTGTGGTTTCACTCCGTGCATTAAAACTTTGTTATTTTTCTTTCAATTCTATTGATGTTAGGCTTAATATTTGCTAAAATAATATATCTTTCATCTTAGATCTTAAAACCAGAGAAGCTCATTTATTTTATCCATAAAAAAAACCATTCGAAAATGTAGAATTTTTGAAAATGGTCAAAAAATTTAACTTTTTTCACCTTCCATCGTCAGTAACTTCCCCAAATCTCATCGGATTTGGACAATCCATGTATCGTTGGAAACAGTGGCGGATTCAGGGGGGTGTTTTGGGGGTTGAAACCCCCCCTCCCCCCCGAAATATTAGGATCGACATTAAAACTACATACAAATTAAAAGACAATTTATGAATATCAAAGAATTACTTTTTGAAACCCCCCCCCGAAATATTTTTCTGAATCCGCCCCTGGTTGGAAATGCTAGTTAATTAGCTTCTGAACGACGGGCGATGTGTTAGTTGAATGATTGGTTTACAAGATATGTGCTCATAACTTAAATAAGAGGTGAAAACGTGTTTTTCGAAGATTTTTCGAAAACGCTTCTTAAGAAATTTTTATGATTTTCAGTTTCGTGTTCAGCAGTCGAAGATTAGTCTAAAAAATACTTTTATTTTGAGAAGCATTTTTCGTGTCGAGTAGTGTTGTCCGTTTCTTCAGCATTTTTAGACTCGGTTATTGATCGCTTTATAACAAACTATGAACACTACAAACATTCTCGCTGGGTGTAAATTTTGTTTTATGCATTTTTCTTATTTGTTGCCAATTCAGTTTGAATTGTGACTTGAATCGACAAAAAATAAAAATATAACGTTTTATAGTTTTGTGCAAAAATGTTTGTTGTGCTGGTCGCTTTCGGTCGTTTGCAATTATCCAATTTGCATATTGGAAATGATGAAATGGAAATTGCAAGCGTTAAATTGTCAATCGAAAACGGGTTTTTTTGCAAAAGTTAAACGCAGCTGTTTATTTTGATTGAATCAAAAGTCGCAACAAAATATTGTCGCTTACATACATGCATACATACATAGGTAGATATGCGAATTTGTGTTGTGTGTGTGTGTGTGTGTGTGTGTGTGTGTATGTGTGGGTGTTCAATTACGCAAATTAGAGAGTAAAATGGAAGTCAATTTATTTGTGGTTAAAATCAATGTTTTTTTTTCTTTTCATACAAATTTGTCAACCGTGTGTTTTTTACATTTGGTAGTCAATTTATTTGACCGATGGGGTAGGAATGAGTATAAATTGTGATTTGGCACATTTCTAAGTACAGATGTCTTAAAAGTCAGAAGTCAGATTTTCCCAGTTTTGGGGTCTAACTGACTGAATTATCATCTTATCTACTGAGTTATTCTTTAATCTTCATTAGATCAACTAAAGCTGCATTCATCGTTCATGCAGCGAAGGGTTAATCAAGCTCCAGGCACGAAAAAGCTGTCCTTGCGTTGGCTCACGTTAGACCAAAAAAGTCACCAAAGGTTCGAATGTTCTGTTAGCGCAATTAAATCAGAGCTGTGAGAAGAAACAATGACTAAGTAGAAAACTTAAACTAAATTTGAAGAAAAATGAAAATAATACATTTTTGTTAGATCGGCAACATTTCAGACCCTTCTCGCAGTTGAACTGTTCGACTTGAACAGTTCCTGTTGCATTCATCAAAAATGCATCAACTATTTGAAATAAGAATCAAAAACTCATAAAGCATTCATGAAAAAGCAATTTTCACAATTCGATTACGTGTGGCCGCGCAGCAATGAGCCGGTTAAGCATTTCTAATTAAGTGCAGCAACCAAAGTCGCAGCGCATTTTATGACGCTGAAAGCGCCACACAAAAGGCCAAACTGCCGCAAATGAAACAACAAATGCCATGCAATATTTCTGCAAATAAATGCAGCCAACAATTTGCAAAAAATAAAAAAAGTAAAATAAAATTACTGCCCGAGCAACTGCAAATAATCAAAAAATCCGAATGCACAAATAAAATTCGCCCAAAGTACGCGCGCAATCAAAACAACGCTACTTGATTTCAAATACCGCGGCGCAGCGCAGCGAGACGGAATTGCCGCATCAAAAGTGGCGGCTACCACTGCAATTCTCCGCCGCCTTCGCTGCAGCCATTTGTATGCGCACTCGGCCGCTGCTGGATGGATGCAAACGATTTTATTGTTGGCTGACTTTTTGCACGATTTATTTGTGCTCTGCATTTATTTATTTGTTATTTCAAAATGCGGCAGTTTGTGTATTCTCGGCTGTTTTTTTGTGTTGCTATTGTTATTGTTGCTATTTTGTATTGTTGTTTTTGTTGTCGTTTGCGTTCTTGCATAATGTGTCAGTTTGAAAATGGTCTGCATGCATTTTTAAAGACGCTAATGGTCAACGTTTAAAACTTCTACTCACGTAGATTTGAAAAAATACATCGACAAAAATGTGAACCCTTAGTCGTGGTTGACTATGCGGAGACCTACGTTTGTAATTGGTGCTTAGTAATTGAAATTGTGATAGAAAGTTTAGAATATGAGAGAGTCTGGCATGAAAAGAGTTGTCTTTGTACAAGTTTTTTCAAAAGGTTTTAAATTTTTTGTAAAATTTGCTGTCAATGGTTCGAGATTGTAAGACAAATCATAATGCAAAATTAAAGCTTCGAGCAACGTGTTTGAATCATTAATATTTTACTATCAAAATTACCGTTTAATAACACTGCACAACAAAATCAACTTTTTTTTAAATAACAAGGTTCTGACAACAGATTCTGGTAGAGGGGGTAAAAAAAAAATATACGTGTATCGGCGTTTTGAAAGTTTACGTCTGATTTTTTTTTTTAGTGGAGGTCAAAGTTTTCCCCTTTTTGCACATTCTTATGGTGAATCGGCATACGAAAACCATGTAACCTCACATTTTAGGTATATGATGTGCTCAGCAATTTGGTGCAAAACACTACGAGGAAAATTTTTGTGGAGCATTTTAACCCTCTAGATCCTATTTTTATGGGTCAATTTGACCCTTTTTTTCTAAAATGCCAAAAATGTCCTGTAAAACAGGACTTTTTAAAGACAAAATGTGCAACGAAAATATTTGCCATGAAATTCCACTATAGTTCTCTGAATACATCAAAGCTCACAAATTAACTTGAACGCCAGAATTAAGCCAAAACTGAAAATGTGTTTAAGTGTTTATTTCTTACTTAATCAAAACTGGTACTGAGAAATTATTGATTTGAGAAATGTTCCATTAATACAATTCCATTAATTAATCCGTTTGAGAAATGTTCCACGCAATACGTTTTTTTTCCAATCTTTAGCAACGAGGCCCATTTTTTATGAATAGATATACGTGCAATAAGAATTGTCATATTTGGGCACCAAATGCATTGCGAGTCACCGTTTGGTGTGGATTTAAGTCTGACGGAAATATCAATACATATATATATTTCATTCAGACTTTGATAAATGTGAAAAAAATTAGAGCAGATTAATGATAAACAACTTTTTGTGGTCCAAACCCAATAATCCAGAGGCAGAGGCCGACGATCTAAAACACTCATTAGTCATGATTCCGAAGTGGACTGTTTTGAATAAAACAAATCGATTTCATTGTTATTATTTCTTTATTTATTTAATTTTATTTTGTTATAATCTGTATTTGTTATTTTTATTTTATTATTATTATTTTTGGTTTAATTGTTTAGAGATGAAAAGATCTTTTTGCTAGAGTGGCAACGTACATAGCATGCAAGTGATCGATAATTTTGATCCATTGAATGCGATTCTGATGCCATAGCTGTGTTGCTGAATAGTATGTTTCTCTTAATTTGAGTTTAATACATAATGATACTGTAACGATGAGACAGTCTGCTGTGCAAAGCAACCCTGCCGCTACGTGCCGTGCTATAATCCAATCTGGCAACGACGGCCGCGATGGAAACTTTTAGTCCACTCCGGAATGTGCGGGAACGATCTGCGCGATGGCCTGAGAGGTATAAAAGGCAGCCGAATGCGGCGCAGCGAGTCAGTCTGGTTTTTACAAGTGAAGTTGCCACACGGAGTAATTAAGCAAATACTTAAGTGTACGAACAGTAAAGTGTAAAACTGTGAATAATAAAGTGACTGTTGGTTTATTTTATTGTCTGCGTTTAAGAAACTGAGTGTGTTTTATTTTCAAATTGCACAATCCAGTGATACGTAACAGCCCACTAGACGTAGTATTCGTAACAATACTAATATACACAGTGCGATAATTATGTATTAAAACTCAAACCAGCAAGACTCAGCAACCAAGCGAGCACATGCGTTTTGAAGCTTCAACCTTCCTCTACTAACTTTCAATTTTCATGACATTTGGTTGACATTTAATATTTATTAAAATTCATTTTGCAAAACACGTTTTCGTTTAATGTTGAAATTTTAACATGGAGCAAAGAGCGGTCATTAAATTCCACGCAAAAATTGGTAAAAGTGCATCAGAAACATTCCGAATGATGCAGCAAGCGTATGGCGAAGCTTTTTTATCAAGATTAAATATTTTTTTATGGCATAAACGTTTTGTGGATGGCAGAGAGCTGCTGGAAGATGAAATAAAAGAAGGAAGGCCAATTTCAGTACGGAGGCCGGAAATGATCCAGAAAGTTTGTGATTTTATTGCAGAAGACCGCAATGCTTCACTGAAAATGATGGATGAGTCCTATCCGAGCCAGAGAAACTATCCGACTCATTCTTCACGAGGATTTGTGTAAAACAAAGGTCTGCGCCAAATTTTTTTCACACACATTGAACGAGGAGCAGCAAATAATGAGAGTCAGTCATTCTAGAGACATCGTTGCAGCCGCAGAAAATGATCCAAACTTCCTGAAAGCAATTGTTACCGGTGATGAAACATGGTGTTTTCAATATTAAAGTGCGGAATGGAAATCAAAAAACTCACCAAAATTCAAAAAACACGAAAAGTTCCATCAAAAATCAAAACAATGCTCATCACATTCTTCGATAGCCAAGAATTTATCCACAAAGACTTTTTCCAACTGGTCAAACAGTTACTGACGCATATTACCTTGAAGTTTTGAAGCGTTTGATGGCCAGAATCCGCTGTATTCGACCAGAATACCGCGATCCAAAAAGTTGGTCTCTGTTGCACGATAATACACCGAGTCACACAGCACTCATTGTTCGTAAATTTTTGGTTCGGAATACGGTCTGTGTGTTGAATCATCCGCCGCATTCACCTGATTTGGCACCGTGCGACTTCTCTTTGTTCCCGAAACTGAAATTGAAGTTGAAAGAATGCTTTTGTGATGACATTCAGACCATACAACGGTCTTCGACGAGGGCTCTGGAGGAAATTCCGAAAAATGAGCTGGAACACACATTTCAATCACTATTAAATCGATGTAACAAGTGTATTGAATCAGGAGGACATGAAACTAAACCGGGCTGTATGAATTGTATGGGCTGTAGTCTTATATATTGAACATTGTTACTGGAAAGGTAAATACATAATTGTTGGACTGTGTATATGCATACACAATTTTTTAAAACCCGGAACCCGAAGAGTTGTTTAAATTCTCCGGAATCTCTAGATGAAATATCTGATCTGGCAACGCTACCACAAACTTATTGGAATGGAACACACGGTTTTCTTGTACCATATTTCGCGTATTTCATAGAATGAAAGCAGCCACATTAGAATTGACTGTGTTCCGTGAGTCTGAAGTATCGGCTGTTGTTATTGATACTATGCTGCTTTTTGAATGTAATGAATTTAATTTCTTCAGAAAGTTTATACATAAAGACTCGCCCAACTACACATATATTTTACCAAACCATACTTAAATTATTGTTAAAAACAAATCAACTTCTTGAAACATTTTCAACAATGAAAGCCGACACAATAGTCAAAGGAACTCAAAAATAAAAATTAAAATTAAATACTCAGCATTTTCAGCCTTGAAACTTGGTGGAGGTTTTGAATTTATTTAATTTTTTCAAATTCTACAGTTGCCTTTCAACACAAAATATTTGTTCAAAAATAGACAACCATTATTTTGTTTCGTTTCATTTTTTGCATTGTTTTTGTTTTGTTGTTTTTGTTGTACTCGTGGTACTCAATTTTTTCGCATTGATTTCGCTTAGCGTCAATATTGCGTTGCCAATGCAAATGTTGTTTCTCTCTTCGCTTTAAATGTATTTGTTTCTTTTTTGTTGACTTGTTCACATTTTTTATTTTGCAATGCACCAAACGCAACAAAAAACCCGAGGAGGGAAATAATGCAGTTTTTCAGTTGCAACAAATTGTGTTGTGCACGTCGATAGCCGACTGGGTGCAGTGCGGTACAATGTCCACGAACAGTAGTTTGTTTGATCGGGATTTAATCACATAGATGCACTTTAATGTCGAATGCGAAGTCACAACAAAGATGCAACTAAAAAAAATTGTATGGAGAAAATTTAAAACGATTTAAAAGTAAAATGTTGAACAATTGAAATATAAGAAAAATGTCCAATTGCGACTTTACAGGTGAGAGGAAATATAATAAAAAAATTAGTTCTAGAAGATTGCAGCAGCATGGCATACTTTTAGGGGGGACATGAACGTTTTGGGAGATTCGAGGAATGTTCAAGACCGAGTTACGCTCCATGCAAACAGTTTTAAACAGCAGCTGCGTATAGCACAGTCAGTTAGAGGGGGATTTGACAAGCAGATGTATAAGTGAAATTAAAGTGAAAAAATTAAATTAAAGTGAATCGAGTGTAGAAAATGTTCAATAAAGTGACTACAGTATTTAACTGCAATAAAGATGTTTTGTGATTTTATTTTGGCACAATCCAGTGATACGAACTACGCCTGTTTTGGCCAGCAAAACTAATTTTCATAACAATTTTTATAAAGAATCCTCTGCAAAATTATAAGAGAAAATATTTAAGACTTATTTATCAGAGCAAACTTAATTGCATGTAGAAGAAGAAGCATTGTACCAGAGCTGCTTCTTGGGTAGCTCTTCTTTGGCGTAGACGTGCTGAGACACCATCGCTTCGCGTACCTAAAATTTTTTGTATTAAGCAGGGATTTTGTTTTTCTTTTACTGAGAAACTCGGGTTAAACTCGATGGGGAAATTTTCCACTTTACATAGGATATAATTCCAGGGGCCTTCGGTTTCCGTAAGGTTGGTGTGACAGTCTTCTCCTGAAAAAGCTCACATAAGCACAATTGGTGAGGTGCAATGGACACTTTTGTACACACGTCTGTGTTCATGAACTCGTTGTAGAACCTTTTGGGATGGCGCTGGATAAATTTATGAATCTAAAATGAACATTTCTCCCTGATATCCAGAATTGTTTAGAGAATCAGAGCTCAATTAATCTGATATACTCCGAAAACTAGGGGCCAAATGTAGTAAAACTGCGTTCTATCTGACGCCAGGATTTTTTTAAAAGGACTTTAAAATTTCAAGGACATGTTTATTTAAAAGAAAAAATTATTTTAAAAATTGAGCGCATTGTTGAATAACAATATGGATACCAAATGAAAGAGAAAAATCCTTAGAATATTAGAAAATTTAATTAAAGAACGAATAGTATTGAAAATGTCCTTTTAAAACTTTATCCTTGACTATCCTTGCAAATTTTCAATAGTTTTTTTTATATATCTTTTTTTTTAATACATCTTAAGGACTAATATGTACACTACCACATTCTTGAATTTCGTCGTTCTCACTTTATAAGTTTAAGATATAAAAAAATCCATCCAAAATTCCTCCATCATCACAGCATTCTTTCTTAGATTTATTTATCTTTTGCCATTTGTCATCTTTGATAGTTAATCTATTTTCCACCTTCGAAAAATTCACAATTTTTGGAGTCTGGTAACTCTAGCTAGATGGCGTAATTTTAAGGTGACCTCCACTAGACTAAGATAGTTCCATCTTTACCCCAACCATCCCTATCAATGATTTTGAGATATCTCTACCACGAACTTTACTGTGATTTTTTTAAAAAGTCAGTTTTCATGGGTAAAATTTTACCCATTAGGCAGCAATAGGTTAAGGTCAAATAAGCAGCACTTTGTTCGATAACTTTTTGTCATTTTGAAGATAATTCCAATTTACATATTTCATTGAAACCGTCGTCTCTATTCACTGGAAAGTGATGAGTGGATTTTCAAAAGCTTCTCTTGAGTCAAATTTGCCGGCACCAATTCATTCCATTTGGACAAAGACGGATGGAAATCACTTGGTGCCAGGTCTGGATTGTATTTTGTGGATAAGTCGGAACCTGAGAACTAAGTAGAGAATCACTATCTATGCGTGTTTTACTCTACTGTTTTAACCGGCTAGAATTTTTGCAGTTTTCTCACTGTTTTGTTTAAATCCACTTTAACCTGGAACTATTTAAAAAAGTTAAAGATTTTAAGCATCAGTTGACTTGGCTTTTAGGCGACTTGGTTGCGAGTTTGTTAACTAATCTTTCTAATGTCTTTTGACTGGTCAACACTTCAATTTTGTTGACCTATGAATCCTCAGTAGTTGTAATGTGTTCCTTGAATAAATGTCTAAAATTATCCATCAATAGAATGAATTGTTTTCTTTTTTTAATAAACATAGTTTTTTATTTTTCTGAACTAAAAAATTAAAAAGTTGTCGTAACTAGTAAATGCGAGACAACGTTTCTAGAACTTTATTTAGCCCGTCTAGCAATCACTACAACTCTCCTATTATAGAATCCTTACATAACATTCTCACTCTACACAGTCTGTCCAACTTCTTTACATACATATATGGCAAATTAATTACTTAAATGTGTAGCAAATGAAATTTTTAGCACTTGAATTTATGCAAACGCTGCAAAACTGGCCAACGACAATAACTGCAACGTTGCATAAACGTTTTCAAGTGCTTTTTGGCAACGCATGAACATTCGATAATTTAGTTGATTGAGGTTGTAGAGCTTTTGTGGCAATGCTGGCAGATGGGCTGTTGTAGTCGATGAACTATCGCTGAGAAATAATGCACTAAAAATTCGTTATTGAAAACACTTCTCGGCTCATACTGTCATGAGCTGCGTTGATTGATTGATTGGCCACTGATTTAATTAGATTTATGAGCAACAAACTAAACGACACAGTTGTCATCTTGAAATTAACACTTGAAAATTGCTATTTTAATTTAATAAGCAATGGAAAATTGCAAAGTACAACTAGATGTCAAAATCAAATCATTATCTATAATTTGAAATTAATAAATTTTTGGTTTTAGTTTGGTTTCAACAAACCAAAAATCAAAAATGTTTAGAACCTTTGATTTTTAGCTTAGTGTGACCTACTAAAGATACAACCTAACCCTAAAAAAACCATTGCTTCTCCCTTTTTGAACAACTAGACCCAAAAATTCAAATAAGAAACAATTTCAATAAACGTATTTCAATAAACGTTTATGCAACTTGTCTCGTTTTTACTGACATTTTATTTTAAACAAAACATCAACTGATCAAAATAAACCATTGATTAATTTTGAATGGATAAACATTTCTTAAAGAAAGCCTATTATTTACTGACTTTATTTATTAACATTGATTAATTTTGAATTAATGAAAATTTCTTAGAAAGAAACCTCTTATTTATGAATTGAATCTATTTGAATTTGTAAACAAAAATACTTTAATTTGGTTTCTTTAAAGCAAGAAAAAAGTAAAAAATATAAAATACTAAACGCACCGTTTTTGTTTTATAGCAAATTTGAGTATTTCTAAGAACACACATTTTTCTAAATATTCAGAGAAATTCTATCCTAACTTGGAACTCAAGGAATCGTTTAAATTCCTTTAGATTTCTAGCTGAGAAGATCAACTTAGTTGAGATCAACTTAGTTGATCTTCCCAGCTAGCTGTACTTTAAATTTTGTATGTAAAAAATTTGCTTACACACTTATTTTTTGTATGAAACATCAATATTTCGTGTGTCAATCAATCAATATTTTTGCTTTTGGTTTGGTATTGATTACTTCAAGCTATATTTTGCGAATAATCCTGAAGTAAGAACACTTTGTCAATTGTTTAAAATCTCATAAAGTTACAAATAAAAATATTATTACGAAAATGGCCTCTCTAATTTCGTATCTGGATTGTGCTTGAAAAAATAAAACCACTTCAATTATTCAGCGCAAACACAGTCAAAAACCAACAATCACTTTATTTACAGATTTACACTTTGTTTGTATCTACACTTGTTATTATTTTGCTTATTCAACTAAGACTCGACCTTCTGCGCTGCCACCGCTACCTTTTATACCTTTCTGGTTATCGCGCCGACTGTTCTAGCACATTTCAATTGGAGAATGCTCGCCCATTCTCACACAGCCCATCACCTTCGCGAACCATCCTTGCCATATCGGAATTATAGCAAGTTTACCGTACTCTAAAGTGCGTGCCTAAAAGTATGCCCGTAAAAGCATTCATGCATAGCACAGCACAGAGTGGCTCATCGTTACAATATGTAGGTACTCGTATGTCCCACTGTCTTCCATTTTTAAGGCATTTTGTACTTGTGGATTTGTGCTAATTTTATTATTTGTCAGATTTTCTTATGAACTCCACATGTCTTTATAAGCTATCTTTAAAAGAATATACATAGGCAACTTGGATTTCATGTTTCCAAGCTCCAATCGTCTCTGAATGGTTAGCGTACCACGGACTTAAATCGATTATTCGATTTTCGAAAACGGTGCCTAAAAGTTCGATTATTACGTGCCGGATGGTCATGACTCATGAGCCTTCAGTTCTTGGACCAACTGAATTTTGTAAGCCTTCATAGAGAGATCTTTATGCAAACTTTTCATCAAAGAAGTGCGAGAAATGTTCAATTCCTGAGAGCGATGGCGAGTGGACGTTGATGGATGTTCACGCACATTTACGGCTACAAAAGCAATGCTTTCGGCTGTGCGCACTGCATGAGAACGGGTTGTTTGGTTCATTAACGATCTAGTTTCAAGAGCTCGCTTCGCAAATTGATCACAAACTGAGTTAAAGGCCAATTTTTTTTTATTTTTTTTTTTCTAATTTCTTACATTTTGGGTTGAAGACTCTCCACTTTGAATGTAAGTTCTCAATATTCCCAATTTTAGAGTCCCATTTCGTAAATGTAAAACTTTTAACTAATTGACAATGTTACTCTTCATATTCTGTCTTAGATCGTTCGGCAGAATGTTAAACACACAGAACAGAACAGACGGCAGCTGTCAATTGTCAACTTTTGTCAATGTACAGTTAAAGTATTTGATGAAAATTATTTCCGAGATTTAATGGTTTTTAGATAGTTTTGTTCTATTGACAAATCCTTTATTTGTTATTCCTTCAACAGATTTGCTGAGTTAAAACACCAATAAAGACAAATATTCGTTTTATGCAACTCGTTGTTTTTAGTTATCACAACCAGTCAGTTAAGAATAAAATATAATATTTGACCACTGAAAATTCATTGAATTGAACTAAATTTTGAATCAGTTTTCCAGTTTACATTAAAAAGCTGCCAAAAGATGATAAGTCTAGTTTCTTACCATTAAATTTGCATCTCCATAACCTTAAAACATTTTGAACAACGATTTTTAAAGATTAGAAATTTATTTCTCTTTGCTATCTTTGATATGCATGATTGCGAGAATGGTCTAACAAGTTTCCAGTCTTGAAAAGACTGAAGATTTTTTTCATAAAATTTATTATTATTTTTTACACAATCTCCTTGTAAGTCTACGAACTTTTCAAAACGATGCTCCCATCTGTTTAACTCTTCCATTTTAAGAGCATTTTAAATTTTCATTTGAACATGTTTTTGGTCTAACTTATTGCCTGAATCTTTCTGTCTTTTTGATGTCTAAGTCTTGATTCAATGTCACAAACATGTTTCTTTGACATATTGATGGCCTCAGCTATCTCTCTGAGTTTAGTTCGACGTTTGTCAGGCACCATTTGGTAAACTTGAGCATTGCTATAGTCAGTTTTTGCAGTTTTTGAACGTCTCCTAACATGGTACGGCCATCCATAAGATTAGTTGTTTCAAATGTCGCAGGAAATGATTGTCCAGAGTCCTTGTAGGCAGCGTTCAACTTATGTGTAATTTGTCTAAGCGTATTGCCTTTTAAAACCAGTCTTCGATCTATACATAATCTATATATGATTTTTTCATCGATTGACTCAAACCATTGTAAACAAACCAATGTGCATCAAAAACAGTTGATGAGTGGATGAAATTTGATGGTGCAAAAACATTCGCCACCTTTTGTTAATGAGTACTGTCATCTTCATGTTGAGATTGGAAACTTTTCAGACCACATTTGTACTCTTTAAGAAATTGAGAAAAAGGAACTTTTCCTATTCACAAGAAATATTGAACTTTGTTGGGTTGGGTTTAATGGTATAGACGGCACTTGCTCTTGGATGCAAAAATGGGCCATTGTGAATTTCTTTCTTTTTTCGCACTGGAGCTAAACAGGCCGACATCTTAATGAAGGAGAGCTGAACAGGACTAAAGTTAAACTAAAGTTTAGACAGTTTTCTGGGAGTAGTTCAGACCAAAGTAGCCAAGATTTCCATGCGTTTTTAAATGGTACAAATTTGAATGAAAAATAGTTTTACAAAAAACTCTTTTTTGAGCAAAAGCATTTTAATAAGAAATAAAAAAATAAGAAAAGCGAAATCAATCAATTCGTTCTCTCGTGATCAAGAACGCCAACTGCAGGCGTTCCGAGAAATCTTGAATTGAATATTGGGGCTGCTCAGCAAATTCATCGTCGCATTTAGTATTTTAAAGGAGAATTGAGGCACTTGGAGTTGAGATATTGAGTTGGAATTTTTACATAGTGAATACAAAAGTTTTCTAGTTCGTCTAGTGAATCAACATTAATTCAGCGCCTACGTTGGCTTGGCCATGTCTGCCTCAAGGACGATGAAGCTCAGGCAAAACGTGTTGGACGCGGTAGTTGGACATCGATGGCGAAGAAGGAGACCGTGTCTTAAGTAAAAGCACCAAATTATGGTGGCCCTATCATCTCTTGATGATATCTTAACCTACACAGAAATTTTGCGGCAATCTGTAACGCGGTAACAGATTCTTATGGCCTGCGAACTGTTTTCCAAAAATTGTTCACCATGTTCGTCTCTTCATTGAAATCTGAATTATAAGTTT
Source organism: Melieria omissa (assembly GCA_963971225.1). Classification (NCBI taxonomy): domain Eukaryota; kingdom Metazoa; phylum Arthropoda; class Insecta; order Diptera; family Ulidiidae; genus Melieria; species Melieria omissa. The sequence continues at coordinate 82,884,283 of OZ020268.1, forward strand.
GTTTTAATTAAGAGTTATATATAGTTAACAACTAAACAGGTTCAAAATTAAAATGGTTTTTTGAAAAAAAAAATTTTGTAATTACTAAATTATTTTATATTTGGCCGGAATCTGTACTACTTATAATTAAGCCTAATAAATGTGCACCCGAAAGCTGCTCTAAGCACTAATTGAAAAACCACAAAAGAAATTTCACCAATAATTATGCCAAAAAAAATTAACAAAAACCAAGTACATTGAAAATAGAAATTTGCGAGCGCACTCACCATCAATGCCACACAGCACACGTCGCTGCCATTAAGCCGCTTTGTCGCCGTGCCGCTGTGTTTATGCAAATAGATCGATGCACAGCATTGTCGATGTGTGTAGCTTTGCAATTGAATTTGATTTTTCCACACCAACAACAATAATAATACAAAAACACTTGCCGTTAGGCTTTTGCATGCCAAATGCACACTGCACAAAAAACCGATGCTTAATTAATTAATATGACGCACGCACACAAACACACCGACACAGACAGAGACGCACGCGCGCGCGCATAACAAACCGACGCACTTTCGACTAGTTCGACGAACAAAAATTGGGCGGCGATTTTTAATTGTAATAACACGCGTCAAATCGCCTTTTGTGCAGCTTGCAACTATTTGGATTATTTACGAAAAATGCAATTAGCGTCACTCATACGCCGTGTTGTTCGCGAAGCGACCAAGTCGACAAGACAATGTGCGCCGCAACACGTGACTTCTTATTGGCGGCGTTTGTTGTTTTCGTAGCGCACAATTCGCCTCAGGTAGCGAATTCTCCAAAATGTTTGCGTAGCAAAAGATTGCGATGCCGATTCGCCGCGCTTTTTGTGTGCGCTTTGGCGTCGTGACAGCCGCCGTGGCTCAGTTGGTTAGTGCGCGGTCCAACGAGTCGCATGCAGAGCGACGGAAGTTCGAATTCTGCATGTAGTAACACCTAAAAAAATAACGGGAAACTCGTTTTCTCTTTCGGTGGCTGTCCTCTCAGCTGGAAATGGCAAACCTCTGAGAGTAAAAATTGCCTATGAAAGAGCTCCCAACCTGCCGTTCGGAACCGGCATAAAACTGTAGGTCCCTTCCACCCGCGTACAAAATTCACACGCACAACACGGGTGGTTGCGGGAAGCTAGGCCTTAGTCTCGCGTAAGCGGGCTGTCGTGCCAACCAATTAATTAAATTTGGCGTAAAGACACTGTGCCGCGTCGTTTCAGTGGGTATTTCGCACTTGACTGCCCGAGTAGAGACAGCAAAGCGACGGCCAAATCGCTGAGCGCTTTTAAGCGTCTAGCACTTTCAGGATTTGTTGCTTTATAGGGATTGTTTATAACTTATTGTTGTTTACTTTTTAATAATGATTCGAGTGCAGTTTGTTAGCGTGAACAATTTTGTATTGTGTTGCAAATTAGTGAAATTGCTCTACGTGAAAGTGGTGATTTCAAAGTTTAGTAATAAGTGTGACTTTGTTTTACTACTGATTTGTATTGCATACTTTTGTGCGCAGCATTTGATTTAATCCGCTCCGCGTGCGTCGTATTCAAGCTGCAACACGCTGCTGCTGTTCTTCACTACCGTTCACAACCGTTCAACTTTAAGCGAGCGAAATTTTCTTTCCAAACAATTGACTATCGAAAAATTGCTTAACCCTTCGATGGGCAGTAACAAGTTACTACACATTTGCACTTTGTCGTCTGGCCAGACGAAATCTGTGTGAGGCTCTTGACAAAGGCAAAGCGCAATGACAGATGCAGTTTATTATGTTTATTTGGTAGGCTACATATGTAAGTATATATATATACAAGTTATGTTTATATATACTTACTTAGTTACCCACAAATACACTGTAAAAAAGGAGATGAATCTGGGATTTTTTTATTTTTTTCAAATTATATCATTTTTAGGCGTGTTTTATTTTTGTATGCGTCTATATAATATAAAAAATGCATATTTTGCTTATTTTTGTATTTATTCAATGCATTTATGACATTTGTGATACACATGTGCGTGCGATAGAGCAACGTGGGCGCCACATTGCTGACACAGAATTCGTGTTTTGCGATGCTTGTGTGTATTGTTTAGGCATATAGTGCATGAACCAGACCTAAATTTCTGTCCAACGTTAAAAAATGCAGTCAATTTCGAATAGCAGAAGTTTAATATGCATTTATATATCAAACCTTTGTAAAAATCAAATGACTTGCACATACAAACTGACCAAAAATGAAAAAAAAAACACTTCTTTTGGCTTACTTATTTTTTCGAATTTTTTTAAATATTTTTACATTTTCAACAAGCTCTCAGCATGCTGTGATGATTTAGCCTTCATTTTTAGAAATCAAATAAATTTAAAATAATAATAAAAACTAATAATACACTCGATTCTCGCAACAAAAATTTTTCGTCTGGCCAGACGACAAAGTGCAGATGTGTAGAAACTGACTTTGTGACAAAAAAAATCTATAAAACCGCGTACAAATTCTTTTTATTTCTTACGTTTTATATAGAGGATAACGAAACTTGAAAAGTCACGAAAGCACAGCACGATGGAGCGCAGAGAAAAAAAGTTATGAATAAAATTAGAACCATTTCGTCTGGCCAGACGACAAAGTCCATCCGAGGGTTAACTGTCTAACCATTGTTTATATTGGCATAGTTTGCACTTAATTTTTACTACAAAAATTGTTAAAACGTTTATATAATTCTTCTTTTATTCTGAGTTCTTAGTTGAGTGGATTTGAAGCGATTTTAGGCGCCGTAAAAAGTACAAAATTATCTTCAGTGATTTGTGCTGATTGCTGTTGATTTCTTGTAGACTTCAGTTTGATACGAAAATGTATTTTATGCCCAAAAAGTTGCGATATGTTTTCCAAGTGTCTGCAAAGAGACATCAATGCGTTAATTTGTGTTTTTATAGCAGCAATTCGAGTCAGTTTGTAGTCAGCAGAATGTGTCAGTTTCAATTTGTGGGCCTTAGAAAAAAGTATTTTATTGGCAGTTGACTTTAATTTATTTTATTTTTTTTTTATTTTTTTTATTTTTTTTTTTTTTGATTTAGATATTTATTTTTTTATATTTTGTTTCTAATTGTTTATTTTTTTTTTTGTTAATTTTTAATTTGCAGGTAAAACAAATTGCAAAATGAAAAAAAACAAATTAAATATAAAAAATATTTAATTTGTTATACAAAATATTTAATGAAAATAACAAATTAAATATAAAAAATATTTAATTTGTTTAATTTAATTAAATATAAAAATTTGTTTTTAATTTGTTATCAAAATATTTAATTTTTTCCCCGTTTTTACTTTTAATGTTAAAATTTCAATTTGAAGTTATTTTGTATATAACATTTTATTAATTATTATTTACTTTGGAATTAAATTTTTCAGCAATTGTAGTTTCTTACACTTTATTGTTTTAGTTTTAAAATTGTTTATTTCTGTTTTTGTATTTGTAATGTGCCTCTTTTTAACTTGAAGTTTTTTTATGTGTGTATCTTAGTTAATTTAGTTTAAGCTCAATTTTGTGTTTTTTTTTAAATACTTATTTGTATGTGTAATTTTTTTTACATATTATTTTATTATTTTTGTTTATTTTTTATTGGTTTAGTTATTTTTAGCATTTAATTTGAAATTTTTTAAGTATTTTTTTTTTACTTTTCAGTTTTCAAATTTAATTTTAAGTTTTTTATGTTTTTTTATTACTTTTAAGTGTTCAAATTTAATTTTAGGTTTTTTATGTTTTTTATTCTTTTGTTTTCAAATTTAATTTTAGTTTTTTATGTTTTTTTTACTATATTTAAGTTTTCAAATTTAATTTTAAGTTTTTTATGTTTTTTTTATTACTTTTAAGTTTTCAAATTTAATTTTAACTTTGTTATCTATGTTTTATTTTAAACATTCATTATTTTTTACTAATAATTCTTTGCCTTGAATTGACATTTTTGATATTAAATTTATAAATTTTTTAATTTTTAATTTAATTTTTTTTGTCATAGTTCACTGTTAAATTCAATTTATTGATTTTGAATTTTTTTTTTTAACTTTTAATTGTTTATTTTTTTTAATTTCTAAATTAGTTAAATATTAATTTAATTTAAATTTAGTTTTATTTTTTTATAAATTTTTTAAATTTTTTTCTAGTTATTTTTTCATTTTTCATTTTTTATTATTTTTTATTTTATTTTATTTTTTCTTTTATTTTATTGTTTGTTTTAAATGTTTTATTTAAAAAAATGTATATGTTAATTTTGTTTATTTGCAAATACTTAATTACATTTTCTAACTTTTTTCTAACAATATTTTCAATCGCTTTTCAACGCAACGCTGCAACGCGGCAGCTATTTGAAAGTCAACGAGTTTGTTATCAGTTCGGCTTTGTAAACATTTCATTTATTTGTGTGTGCTTTTAGGCGCTTGCAATAAGTATTGAGCAGCCTTGAACGTTTCAACTGTTCTGGCTGCTGGTACAGTGGGCTTGTGGGCTTCTAAACAATTCTGCAGGTATCTCTGTTGTAGTAGGGGACTTTTAGGCGCTTCAATAATTTTGTGTATTATTGTCTCTTGTTCATTATTTGTTTTGGGCTTAAGACTTTATTAAAATATTTGAGTTGTTTAAAAAGGCAAAATTATTATTCAAGTTGTTCGAAAACTGTTTGGTTGGGCCTGCAGTGTTAGACTTTAGGCTTAAATAGTTGTTTTAAAAGTATTGCCAAGTTGTAACTAAGAAATTTTTTCGATTAATATGACTTTTATTGAGCATTTCTATTGTGTTTTCTATACATCAGATTTGTATGCCAACTGCTAGTTTTGTTGTGTTTCTTTCTGCTGTTATTGCGCTTAAAATTGTCTCCCTTGTGATAACTTATTCAAAATATGTCAAACATGTTTACTCACAAAAGCCGAAACTGGCTTAATTTCTACTTAATTTTGGTTCGGTTAGATCTGTCACTTCTCAGTAAAGTTACGCCAAATATTGACAGCAGCTGTGAAATTTGTCAACAGTCGTTCTAGAAAACTAGTCAACAGTTGCTCGCAATGTTTTAAATGTTTCACAGCTTATTGCAAATTTTAAAAGCTGAACTATGTGAACCACGTTTTTGGGCGCTAGAAATGTCCAAACAGTTTCAAAATCCCCGCTTAAACGTAACAGTTCCAATTCCTACCAGACTGTTCACTTGACTTTTGCTTTGATGCTTACAATTGCCTCAGATGTTCAAATTGTGTTGAAAATTTTCTTAAAAAATGTTGCCAACTTTAAATATTTCACCTTCTCACACGCGTCAACGCTGCTTTGATTGTTGTTTTCGAAAATTTTTCCACACTTTCCTTGACCTACGCCAACACGCCTTGAGATAGGTTAGTGTCCATGTGGTGGGCTGTGTTTGTTGCGTTCCAAACAATTTGATTATTTTTGCAGCGGTTTAAGAAAATCAATTATAATGCACGACTTTCACATTTTTCCAAATATTTATATTTCGATTTTAATTTATTTAGCTTTAAGCTTTTAACGAAAGAAAAATCGCATGAGTGCGTTGCAAACTGAACGCGACCGTTTTACAACAAATTGCACTGTGACACAACGCCGCTGTGAAGTTTACTGCGCGCACTGCCACACACAGGAAAGTGTCATCCTTTCGTAGCCGTAATTCGCGTTAAACTGATCCTTACAATTCCGAAAAATCGCAATGCCTTTTCCCTGCTGCGAGCCGTCGCCGCTGCCGTCGACCCCTTCGCCGGGCCGGACGAGCGACCGTTGCCGGCGCTTGCATCGGTTGAACGAACCGCAAACGCACGAAACGGCACAAACGAACCTGTCCGACGTGTGGCGATGACGCAAAGCAACAACAACAACAATAACAAATACAATAATGAATACAATAACAACTACACTATCAAAAGCAGCAATAGCAAAGTCTGCAATGGCAACAACAAAAAAAAGCAGCCAGCTTTTATTGCCAAAAACTGGAAAAACTACAATAACAATAACAACAACAATAACAAAACGAAATACAGTAACAATAACAAAAATACACATAGCAAAAAATTCGCAAACGCAAAAGCACAGCAACAAAAACGAAAACAAAACACAACGTCGCCGACAAAAAGCAAAACACATGTTTTTTTTTAGTAGTCATTTTGGACACGTTTGAAACGGTTGCAATCAAAAACGACGGCCAACAAATTGCTACAGCGGAAACTGCAGCCGGCCAAAGCGACGACAATTGCAACGAACAAATGCTCGACACGAGCGCGACGCGCGGCCAGTTGCAACGAACGCACTCGTTCGGGCGCCAAATAGGTTGCACGAACGCTGCAAGCAACGGTCGTCGTCTGGTTGCATCGAACCGTTGTGGGGGAAATCGAAACAGAAACAGTTGCATGCTTTTGGGCGCCACAGCTGGAGGGAGCTCACACTCGTAGGAGAAATAGCAATAAACTGAAAATTAGAATGCAAATAATTTTGAAAATAAATTTAAAATTAAATTATTAATTTTATTTAATAAATTTAAAAATTACAAATTATTAATTACTTAATTAAAAATTATTATTAATTAATCAGTGAAGTGTCAAATGTCTGCAGCTCCACTCAATAGCAAAGCTTACACATATTGCAGCTTGGAACATGTTCGCAGCAATTCGCCACGGACCTAAAATATTTATGAATGTTTGTATGTAAATATTGTTCTTAAAATATTCGAAACTCAACAAGTTTTCTTGACGCCATCATGTAGAAAATATTCCCATAGCTACGAATTACATTGTAAGCACCTGAATGTAGGCAACAATTTTGGTTTTAAGAAAAGGTCTACAGTACTAAGGAAAGTTGTTTTTGGGTTTTGTCAAATTTTAATTAATTTTTAATAATTTTTATTATTTTTTAATAATTTTTATTAATTTATAGAATAAGCAAAGACGTTTGAAGAGGTTAAAGGACATGTTTGTATCCTTTAATAACTGTAAGAACTGTAACTTTAAATAACTGCAATTAGCTTCATGAGTATCTACGTTTAATGGTGTTTAAGTAAAAACATCATAAGTTATTTTTGTGCACTTCAGGTGGTCTCAGCCAACTGACAAAGGAAAAAGGACTTGTAGAGACGAAGAAGAAGAGGAGTCACAGCGTCTTCAAGTGCTTAGTTCTTTGCGGTTTCTTTATAAACACTTCGGCATTTTTTACTCAAAGATCTCATCTCATCCCTCATCTCTAATAAGGCCATTAATTAGTTTAAATAAAACTATTAAAGCCCCCAGGTTCATCAATGAGCCAAATTAGGTTACAAGCTACTGGAACGCGAGATACAGAATATCCTTTGTTTCTTAAAGGTAACGAACTGTCTAAAACAGATGCAGAGAAACTTGATATCAAGGGCTGCCCATTGAAGATCGCAGAATAACCCAACGTTCAGGCTGGATGAATCTATTTGAAATAGTTTCTATCTCGGAATAAATAAAGTTCAGGAAGTAGGACCATAGTCCCACTTTCACTCGGAGACCACTTTGGTCTCCTGTGAATACCTTCATGAATGAGGAAGAGCTGTGGTGTCACCTGTTTGACCTGTTGAAGAAGCTAAATAGATCTCCAAGCTATATTTTCTTGCATTATTCATATCCGATAAGAGCTTTGACTGCCTGAGGTGGATCCACTGGGCCAGAACTCTATGTAGCTGTCAGCAATGGGCAAAACCAGAAACAATAGATGACTTAGATGTGGGCCTTTGCTTTATTATAACTGTTCGAAAAAGTAATCGGAAATTAGTCTTCTAGTTTATGTTTTATTCGAATCCATACATAGCATCACATTTCAATTTCTATTTGTGCGTGAATCTTATATAATTTGCGACCATCAAACTGCTCTGTTATCTTTGTCCAACTCACTTGCAAGCTTGCTCTCTTGTCTAAGATCACAGGGTAAGAAATCGAATGAGTCATGCGACACTTATTTTACTGCTTCGGAACACATTCTTCTACCACCTTTTCTTCCTGTGATATCCCACAGAGGACTGGCTTTCTTTTGCTACTCGAAAGAAAGAACATCAGAATCATAAAAGAGATAATAGCTACAAAATATTGTCAAAGTAAAATTTCAAATTCTCCAAAATACTTAAATTCAAAAAGTATCTAACGATTTTAATGTTGGAAAGATTTGGTCGTCGAGTGTCAGAATTTGTAGTGAATTTAAAAAAATATACACTGAAAATTATCTCTGCTTCTCGAACTTTTGTTTGTTCAAAATACTTTTCATTGCAAAAATTAGTGTACAAATTGTTTAAAACTTTTTGTTTTCAAAATCATTGAAACTTATGGTCTAATAAATAAAATTCTGATAAAATTGGCTTCAAATTCGAGCTAAGCGAATACAAATTTTCTCTCTTCGCACTTTTTTTGGCTTCATATTTTTTATAATTGCGGTACTGCAGATTATTCTGAATTTAAATTAGGTAAATCTAACAAATTAACTAAAAGTTAAGCACTTATAACGTTCCAAATCTATTAAAATACACAACAAATAAATGAAAATGTAACGGGCTTGAGCGCCTGAAAGTTTGCCTTTGCGCTCCATAAAGCTTTTCCCTAAAAGAAAAATGGCGAATTCGCCATTTCGCTGCATAGTTACTTCTAGAAGCGGCAGAAGAAGAACATCAAATGGAAAGTCTACACGAAAAAGCTGCAACTATGGAAATACAGCTGAGAGACAGGCACTGAGAGTGAGTGAGAGCAAAAGTGCACGAGAGCCAGAACTGAGCTTTGACGTGTAACAAAGTAATTGTTGGAAGAGAGAGAGAGAAAGGATACTGCAAATATTTACTTGAAATCAAATATTTTGTATGGAAAAATTTGCATTCCTGCATTTTGTAAAAATGAATGATGTAATTTTTGTATTACAAGAACATGTGGAAGAAGAACAAGACACTTTCAAATAAAATAATATAAATTTAATTATTTTTTAATGTGTGGACAATTTTTGCATTTACCATATAAACAGCGATGGGAACAGGAAATGGGGTTACAATTTTTTTTTAATTAACAACAAGATAATAATAAATTGATAAAAATTAATTAAAAATTAAAATTAAATCCATTTCAATTCACTTCATTAAAATTCAATTCAATTCAAAACTACAACAGGTTTTAGGAAAATTTAAATTTGAATATTAAAAAACGATGTTTTAACAAAATTTGAAATAACAAAAGTATATATATTTATTAATTATTAAAATTATAATTAAAAAAAATTAAAAAAATTTTGCAAATGTATAAATATTTAAAATTAAATTAAAATTAAAATAAAAACAAAAAACAATAAACAAATATAAATAAAAATAAAATAAAAATAAAAACAATAAAAACATTAATTTAAAAAAATTTCATAAAATATTTAAAAATAAATAAAATAAAATAAAATAAAATAAAATAAAATAAAATAAAATAAAATAAAATAAAATAAAATAAAATAAAATAAAATAAAATAAAATAAAATAACATAAAATAAAATAAAATAAAATAAAATAAAATAAAATAAAATAAAATAAAATAAAATAAAACTAAATTAAATTAAATTAAACAAAAAAAAAAATAAAATAAAACAAAATAAAATAAACAAAAAAACATTAAAAATTATTAAAAACATTGAAAAATATATACGCTTAGATTCTTCACTGTAGTTCAAATTTCAAATTGATCTATGATGTATTTAGAAAATGTTAAATAAAAAAACATATAATAAAAGTTTTGTTTTAAATAAATTTAGTAGTAATAATTAAATAAAATGTTCAAAAGTAATGTAAAAAAATTAGTAAAATTATAAAAAAATTAATAAATACTTAAGTACGACTCTATGAAGAGAATATGATTCGTGAAGCGGCGTCCATGTGGGAGAGATCTACATCTCACAGGACAGCAAAAATCATGCTTCGCGAACATAATGTCAACAACACAGAGTTTGTACTATCACTCCGAAGAGATGATTGCAAACTATTGACCGGGATACTCACGGGACACTGTCTCACACCGTCCCACGCTGCCAAACTTGGCTTGGTACCAAGTGATGCATGCACAAGATGTGGTGAAGACAGTGCCAAGGGTACCCTGGAGCATTTGCTGTGCCACTGCCCTGCTCTCTACAGATCACGGGTCAGCTGCCTCGGATCCGCGTCGTTCCCTTCCTTGGAAAGAGTCGCGGAACAAAAAAGCAGCGACTTACTTAGATTTGGCAAAACGTTTTTGACAAACTACATACAGGTCTGAAGCTCCAGAACCTTTCTGGTACCACTATGGACCAACATGGTCTATGTGAGACCCCCCCGAGGGTCAGCCAGCCTAACCTACCTACCTAAGTACGATTCTTCTACAAGTTTAGTTCTTCACGATCAATGGATCAATTGTATTCTTTACGATAATTTTACAGACTTAAAACAGTAATAATGGCGCCATGAGAAAATTATACAATAATTAAGAAGCTTAATGATTAAACCAAAAATTGCAAATGGGACAAATATGTCTTATTGGCCTTGAAAGGGTTAAGAAAAATGCAGTGAACATGTTAGTGCGATTTTTTGTTGTAATAGCTTGTTGTTCTGTTTGTTGTTCACTTCTAATAAACTTAATGTTTACATGTTTTTGAAAATGTTTTATTTGTATATTCTGAAAGTTTGGTTTATTTTGAAAATATTTGAATTTATTTATTTTTTTTTATTTTTATGGTTTTTTATTTAATTTTTTTTACTATTAAAAAAAAAAAATGTAGAATAATATTTGAAGGAACCATCATCAAATAAAAAATTCCGGCCCATATTTGGCTTTGATTTGCTAGTGGGCTTTTAGGCGCTCTGCACATTTATATATTAAATGCCCAAAATCAACTTATTTAGTTACTTTAAAAGTGACATTACGGTATATTTTTAATACAGTGGCGCACGCAAGAGGGTTTTGGGTTCAAATCTCACTAAATATGGTTCGTTGTGAAAATTTCGATTGCCAAATAAAAAAAAACAAATTTGTCTTTGTTTGAAATCCCCAAAATGAAGAAAATTACTTTAATACAAAATCTGGAAACTTGTTAAAGTGTTCTAGTGAGTTTAGTTAGCTGTTCTGATTTCTCGGTTTAAAAAGTATTAACCTAATTTTGTTGAGCCAAACAATAATAATCAGAAAAAATTTTGGTTCTGACCCAATTTCAACAACATAAAAGACTTTCAAAAATAATTACAAAATTTTTTGTATCTTTAAAATGTCTCCGGTCGGATTCGTACATTTACATTATTTATTTATTACATTTAGGGCAAATTTGTGGCATTTTTCTGGATTTGTATTTTTTGCCCACCAAATCGTAATTAATGAAAACTATCAATGATGCCCAGCACCTGCACTGTCTGGCCGCCCCGACTGGCTGTCTGGCTGCATAGCTGACTGTTCCATTGATACAAATATTGCACATGTAATCAGTGTCACCACCATACACAACACCTGCAGCCCCTAACACCGCCTTCTCCTCCCCACCGCACCTTGCTCACTTGCACTCTCTCTCTCTCTCTGTCTTCCGCTCTGCAGCTCTCTCTCTCACTCACACACTCACTCACTCATTTCCACATCTTTGCACAATTAGTCGCGCATCTCCAAATCAAACAACTCCATCAACGCTCACCGCCTCAGCCCCAACTCCGCACTGTGCTGACGCGCACCTGAGCGCACACTGCCCCCATGCCCTACAACACGAACCATTGGCAGCTTTTAGGCGCCCACTTAACCCACAAAACGGCGCACACAACAGCGCCGCTCTCACGCCACCGCCAGTCAACATGCGCACAAAAAGCTCCCCTAAAATGCCGCGTCGCCGCCAATCAGCGCATTGCTGTGCATGTTTACATGCGCGCTGCGAGCGCCAATCGGCGCGTTGCCAATTTCCAGGCGCATTGGCTGTTAGTGGCGCCGGCAATGCTCGCTGCAGCGGCCGAATGCAACTGCCGTCGGTTGATGTTCGTTTTGACTGCAATTTATGAGCGCATTGCAGTGTGTGGTTTATTGCATGCATTGCCCGGTGCATGCTTTTAGGCGCAGTGCCTCACACTCACAACCACATAAGACACATGAACGCCAACTACCGGCAATGGTTTGCACTTCCAGCTGGTTGTCGGCTGCAGTCGTTTTCCAGGCACCTACCCCTGAGTGCTTGTGTCAGTATTGCTTTGTCGTATGTGCCACCAGCGAGCGCAGCACACACGCCAAAGCGCCACTGGTGGCAGTTGTTGTTGTTGCACTGCATTCAGTCGCATGGTGTGTCGAGTGCGCGCGTGCTATTTGCGCTTGAGGGAGCCGCCCTAATGCGAGCGCCACAGCATTTTCCATATACATGTATGTGTGTGCATGTTGCATACGTTGTGCATGGTGTGGCGGCTGTTTCAGTGCTGCACTGCAACAGCTCATTGCCCGAATGTGCGAGGTGACAAATTTCCACGTTCCAACGCCTAAAAGCATGCACACGCTCGGCACCCGTAGGCCTAACTATGCGTTACTTACATTTGCCCCCCAATGTTGTTTTTGTTGTTTTTGTTATTGTTGTGTTGTCGCAGGCGGCATTTGTTCGGCTGGGTTTGCAGCCTTTACATACGAATGCCGTTGTTGTTGTTGTTGTTCGTCGTTGCTTTACGCTGCAATAAAATCGAGGGTAATTGGGGTCGTGTGTTGTTGATGTTCGTGCGGCATGAACTGATTGCAGGCATTTTATTCGTGAAGAGATCAGCGTGTTTATTTAGGGTCAGCATTCCTCAAATGCCCTCAATATCAGCCGAATGTTTATGCACTTTGATGGTTGTTGCAACGCTGCCAGTAAGCCGAGCGAATTTAAATTCCTTTCTGCCATTACGACACGATAGCATTTAAAGTTACGTATACGCCATGTACGCTTCCGCCTGTTGAACATGAACACACCTAAGTACCGAGCTGTGATGTATGCAACGCATTGCATTATGTTGGCTCAGCAGTTGCAGAGTTTATGGAAAATTTGAAGTGAGCAAATGTATATATAAATCCATATGTTTGCAGACCTTGAAGTTACTTTGGTTGACCGCAGCAAGAACAAACTCCAAAAAAGATTTACAAGTTTACAAAGTTTATGAAAAGTTGAAGCTCTGCCAGTTGGATACTGATTTTGCAAACAGTTTATGTATTTTTCTGCATTTCTTTTAACCCAAACAAGAAATATTAAAAGCCTTTTTGACAGCATTTTAAGTAGTAAAATAGAGAAATAATAAATAAAGACAATTTTTAAAGGGTTTCCCTCTGATGCCAAAAATTTAAAACAATATAGATTTAAAATCGCTTTAAACTCCGTTCGATCTCCAGTTAAATCTATAAACTACAAACAATTATAAAAAAACAAAATTATTATAATTATAAAAAAATAATTTTGTGTTACTTATAGCAATGTTTTAGTTATTTGAAATGTTGAAGCAAACGACATCAACGATAGCAAACGATGAAGTATATTAAAACAGATAATGGGGAAATATTTTTAAGTCGAAAAAAATACAATTGCCGTTTTAGTAATAAAAAAACTAAGCATTAACTATGTTGCGGGAATGTTTTGAATTACATTCAACGCCAAGTAAATCTCTACAGTTCTCCATTGTTTAAGAAATGCAACCAACACGACATAGTGAGAGAATTTTTTCTATTGAAAACCTTGACTCGATCTCTGAGCAGAGTTAAGTCTGAGTTAAGTCTGAAGCTTGCAGGCTATGACTTGAAGATATTAAGACAGCTTTAGTTATTCAACCTTCGCGGGTAGGAAGACTTACAGTTTGGAACAAAAATCCAAAGAGAAATCAAACCTACTCAAGTTTAAGAAGGATATACTTGTAGTCCTCAAAAGAAAAGTCGATGTCACGGGATTACATTTGGAAAACTAATCCTATTCATCTAGAGAACAAAACAGAGCCCAATGACTTAAGTGGCCTTTTCGGCATATTCCCAGGAATTTTTTTTATGTAGCAATAATCCGGTATGACAAACAAAAAGGTTTGTATCTGCTGAAAATTGTTTACCCATCATTAACAAAACCCACATTATTTCATGGTTTTAAATATCAAAAATTTTAATAAATAAATAAATAAATAAAAATAAAAAAATTTCTCAGAATATATAAAAAAAAAATTTCAATTCGATAAATTATTTATACTAATCTTTTGGAACTTTTAAGAAGCAGTTGTTATACGTTTTTGGAAATAAAAAACAACTTTTAGACCAAAATTCTAATCATCTAAATCTTCAAAGTATTAACTTCGTCCGTTTCTCGATATATAAGAAAACAAGTTTTAATTCGAAAAAATGCTTTTTTCTAACTTCTTAGGAATTAAAAAAGACTTATTCTAGACCAAAATTCCTAGACTAATTTTTAACTTTGAATCTCTTACACTTTTTGGGATACTAGAAACTTTCAAGTTATATTTCATTTTTACGAATATCAGACACAATTGTGGTCCATTTTTTGGAATCTTAGAATATGGAACAGCAGCTTTACGCACTTGTTGGGATATTAAAAGCTTCGTCTTCAAAAAAAATATCTTCTTCAACTTCTCAAGATACCAGCTAATTCGATATGGAATGAAAAGCTTTCGCTGCTTTTTGAGATCCTTTTTCTATTGCAATAGGATCCTTTTCTTTAAGGAATGCCAGAAATTTCTTAGAATATTACAAACAATTTCTTAGAATATTTCACATATGAAAGCACAACCTTTCTTATATGTTGAGATTTTGAAAACTCCTAAAGGAAAGTTGTCACTTGGTGAGATACTGGAACTTTTTTATTATTTAAACAAACAGTCCTTAGGCCTTAGGTATCTTCAAAAGAACAGTTATCATTTAGGTCTTAGGATACCAGAAACGTCCAAAGTACAGTAAACAATCACTTCTTAGGATCTCATAGACTTTAATTTCAGAAGAAAATTTTCTCATTGCTTAGGATGTTAGAATCGTATAAGAAACTACTATCACTCACTAATAAGGACACCAGAAACTTTAAATTCGAAAGAAGGACTTTAACCTCCTTTTTGGGACCCCGCAAACTTTGACTTCAGAAGAACATTCTTTGTCTTTTGGGGATATAAAATAGTTCAACAGAAACTTTGACTTCGAAAAAAAGAACTTTAGTCTACTTTTTGGGATCCCAGAATCCTTGACTTCGAAAAAGGACTTTAGTCTACTTATTGGGGTCCCAGAATGTTTGACTTCGAAAGAACATCCGTTCTCTCTTTGGGATATCAGACATAACGTAGACAAATTTGTCATCAACTTTTAAGACAACAGAAATTTTGACATCCAAATAAGGACTTTAGTTTACTTCTTGGATTCCCGGAAGCTTTGAACTTTTTAAGACAGCAGAAACTTTGACTTCGAAAAAAGAACTTTAGTCTACTTCTTGAGATCCCACAATCTTTGACTTCGAAAGAACACTCGTTCTCATTTTGGAATATCGGACGGATCGGATATTACGCAGAAAAATTTGTCATCAATTTTTTAAGACATCAGAAACTTTGACTTCCAAAGAAGTTCTTTAGCCAACTTTTTGAGACCCCGGAAACTTTGGCCTTAGAAAAACAATGTTTGTCTCTTTTTTTTTAATACCTAAAAAAAACATTTATCATTGACTTTTTAAGAATACAGTAACTTTAACTTCGAAAAAAGGACTTTAGTCTACTTCTTGGGACTTTGAAAGAATATTCCCTCATTTCTTGGGATCCTAGAACTCTTTAAGCAATGACTATCATTTACTTACTACGACACCAAAAAAATCAACTTCCAAAGAAGAACTTAAGACTACTTCTTGAAGTCTTAGAAGCTTTGACGTCGATAAAACATTCGCTCACTTCTTTTAATTGCAGAAACCTCTAAGGAAAATCTATCATTGACTGATTAAGACACCAAATATTTCGACTTCCAAAGAAGAACTTAAGACTACTTCTTGGAATCTTAGAAACTTTGACGTCGATAAAACATTCGCTCATTTCTTTGAACTGTAGAAAGTTCTAAAGAAAATCTATCATTGACTGATTCAGACACTAAATATTTCAATTTCCAAATAAGGAATCAAGACTACTTCTTGGAATCTTAGAAACTTTGACATCGATAAAACATTTGCTCAATTCTTTGAACTGTAGAAAGCTCTAAAGAAAATCTATCATTGACTGATAAAGACACCAAATATTTCGACTTCCAAAGAAGAACTTAAGACTACTTCTTGGAATCTTAGAAACTTTGACGTCGATAAAACATTCGCTTGCTTCTTTCAACTGTAGAAAGTTCTAAAGAAAATCTATCATTGACTCATTCAGACACTAAATATTTCGACATCAATAGAAAAACTTAGGCCTACTTCTTGGGATCCCAAAAACTTTGACTTTTAAAGAATATTCTTTGTTTTTTTTGGGATATTTGATACTTCAAAGAAACATTTAGTATCCACTTTTTAAGATAACAAAAATTTAGACTTCGAAAAAAACGATGAATTTTGACTTTGAAAAAAACGTCTTTGGCGAACTTCTTGAGATTTCAGAAACTTCAACTTTAGAAGAATGTTCGCTTTTTTTTCGAATAGTAGAAATTTTGAAAAAATAGTTCGTCGGTGCAGAAAATGAATGTCGTGTGTTTCATTGAATTTCATAGCACATACGACAATTGTTTTCTCAGGCGACGAGTTGTTGCCCAGAAACTGCAAACTGCAATAATTTTTTACCAATTATAGGATTTATGTCGAATTTATTATTTCGAATCAACTGTTCTAACACACTTCTTGAGATACCAAAAAAATTAACTTTGAAAGAACAGTTATCAGAAGCAACTTAAAACCTCTGATATTTTCAAGAAACAGCTGTTCGACGGTACGTTCAGAGGGTTCAGAGAAACTTCTGGGCGTATGAAGACTTTACTGAAACTTACAATTCTCTTCTTTTCATTCATGTTTGAAGCAATAATCTGCAATTGGAATATTGATTAAATATTCAATTGAATCTAAGGCACCAAAGGATGCACCGATTACTTTTAGGACAAGTTTCGTTTACAATATGGTCGATCCTTGAAATTCTCTTCATAGCTATTTATGTAAATACAATACATAACCCACTATATACCACACACCTATACACATACACAACTAAGTACCCACACTTACAGTGCTGCTTTAGAAATTTAGTCGAAAATTTAAATCCGTGTCGTTTTAAATGCGCTCAACCTGTGTTCGATAGCATGAAACAACTACAATAACAACAGTGGACTACAACACCGAAAATCGCCAAGGCGCAGCGAGACACAGTCGCCGCAAAATTGAGACGCGTGCAGCATGTGCGGCACTCTGGGCCGGTCGCAGTCAGCTCATTTCCGGACGATGGCTCATCCGAATGCAGGCGACGTGTCTATGTTTACGTAACGTGGCTTTGCAGCAAAACAATTGCACGCAATTCTCGCCGCAGCAAACCGACGAGTGAATTATAAATAGGAGAAAAAATCAGCACACATACAAAATGGATTTTGTTATCCCGGATTTTGTTTGGGGAGGGAAGCGGAGTCCGGCAGAGAAAATTCGATTTGGCAGTGGCGGCAGCGGCGACGGCGGCTGGCCGCAAATACGACTCGGTCACATTGTGTCACTTTGCTTGTGTACGCGTACGTGTGTGTGTATGTGTGTGTAAATAGTGCCACAGTCATGTGTCGCTGCTGCAGTCGCCTGCCATGTGGCGTATGTGCTTTTAGGCAGTCGCATACAACAACAACAACACAGGAACGAACACATTCATATAAATACCGGCGCGTTTACGCCGCCTGCATCGCTCGGTAGGCGCAGGATGCGCCGCACAAAAGTCCTGCGGCACACAGCGCGCAGCAACACCAACATGGCGCCTTCAATTGCAATTCCGATTGCAATGCATGTCCTGTTGCCGGCTGTTGGCTGTTGGCTGCCTTTTGGTCGCACTGCCACTACGTGCCGCACCGCCTCTCACAGTGCGTCGTCTTCTAGTTCGTTCGTTCGTTTTCTTTATGACTCGCCACTGACAATTGCACACGCACCCCGACGCTCCGGCGCCCCCTTTCGGCCCCTTCTCTGCTCCCTTTTGGCGCGCTTTAAAATTTTCACCCTCACTAGTTGGACTAGCATTGTAGGCCTTCTGCCATCTGACTTTGCCGCCTGCACCAACCTTTTCCGGCTTGAATTTTGTTGTTGCTTTGCAGACTTGTGGCATTTTATGCAGTTACCAGGTATTCGCCTCTCCGCCAACGTATTTGCTCTGCTCGCTACGTGCGCCTGCTGCTAGCGATAAGTAAATAGAAAAAAGGATTCCGCACGCTGGCTGACTGCATGTCATGCACCGCAACAGCGACTGTCGTAATGACTTCGTTTTGTGCCTGTTTCCATTTCGATTTTGTTGTGCTTGTACCTTTTTGTACTTGTTACTGTTGTTTTTGTTGCTATTGTTTTTGTTGTTGCTTTTGCTTTTGCTTATTCCTCACTTTTGTTTTACATATTTTTTTTTATGTTGAATGTTTTTGTTTTTGTTGGCGTTTTGTCTCTTTGTCCCAAAAATGAAATGTGGCATGTTAAAGGGCGCAGCGCAGTTAAAGTCGGCCCACTCGAGTTGCCATCAAATGACATGGTTTGACTTTTTGCTGCTTTTCAACTTTAAAGTTTTGCGTTTGAAAATTGAAATTTTGCTTCAAACTAAATGTAACAATTTTGCTTTTGCAGACTGACTGTTATGGATAATGGTTTTCAACATTTTAAGGAATCAATGTTTGTGATGGACTTACACAATAATTCATTACTGGTGTTGCAACATAAATCGTTCACAAGAACATTGAACGAGAGAGATCATTGAAACCTGAATTACATCAATCAAAAATCATTCTGTCAATTTGTTGCGATTGCAAAGGTGTTTTGTATAATGAACTACTTTCAAGGAACAAAAAATTAATTTATCTATTTAACCTCAACAACCAATGAAACTAGAGCAATCACTCAAAAAGCTGTCACCAGTGGCAAATCGCAAAAGTTTCGTGTTCCAGCACGATGGCGAAAGGCCTCGCATTTCTTTGATGACTTTGGTTGGAAATTATTGGAGCTTTCTTGGGAATTGAAAAAATATAGACTGAATATAACTTTTTGTCCTAACTAACTGACTGATTCATAATTGCCCGGCCCAAACCACTAAAGCTACAAGCATTAAATTTGAACTGTAGTTAGGTAGGTAGGTAGGTTAAGTGGTCATCACTTAGGCCTTGTGGCCCATTGTGTTACCACGTGGTGGGGGGAAACTTCACCCATCCGATTCCAGTATACTAGTATATGGAGCCAGTTGGAGGCTCTAATGAATTTATAATTTTCGCTCGGTGGCGTCTTTTCGAGGTCAGCTAAGCACCTCAGAAAGTGTCCGCCTAGGTTTTGGAAGCGCGTTCTTGCAAGCGCTGGATAGGTGCAGAGGAGGTGCTCGACGGCTTCCTCGCAGTCCTCGTCCCTGCAGCTTCTGCAGAAATCGTTATAAGGATGACCAAGTCTACTAGCATGTAGGCCAATGAGGCAGTGTCCAGTAATGACTCCCACAACAATCCCTATCCAGGGTTTGTTCAGCAGGATCAGTTTCTTGGATCTGCTCTGGTTGGTCACAGGCCCGATCTGTCTAGTTGTGGTGCACGTTTGTTCGTTGCACCATCTAGTGTTCGCTCTGCTCGATTATACCTTTTCAAGGTGTAATTTGCAGGTGGAGAGTGGTATTCCCACTACCTCCACCGCACTGATGGATTGCAGCTCCGTGCCTGCTCTTGCCAGCTCGTCGGCTATACAGTTACCCTCTATGTCCTTGTTCCCAGGCACCCAGCAGAGGTGCGCTCTATATTGCACTGAAATCTCATTAGCAGATTTGCGGCGGTGGAGTGCCGTTTTATAACGGGGGTGAGCGCTCAGTAGAGCTTGTATTGCTGCCTGGCGGTGTTAATAGTGATGTCCTTGTAGGATATCATATTAACTCTGAGCCAGGCAACTGTCTGGCTGATGGCCGTGAGTTCGGCTTGGAAAACGCTGCAGTGATCCGGTAACCGGAATGATAATCTAAGGTCCTGGTTTTTGCAATATACACCGCTACCAACCTTGTCATTCATCTTTGAGCCGTCTTTGAGCCTTCTGGTAGCTCTCGGTTCTCCCGTTCGTCCCTAGAAGGGATCTTAGCACTAAAAAGTGGTTCTGATAGTGGTTTAGGGATAGTATAGTCAATCTCCGTTACATTGCACGGAATTCTGTTGACAATGGTAGCGTGTCCTACAACGGTTCTTGACCACGGTAGAATCGCGTTGAGTCTAGCCGCAGAACAACTCGCCACAAACTCACCATACACGTCTATGGGAGGCAAGTGGAGAAGGGTTTCCAGGGCTTTGGTTGGCGTCGTCCTGATGGCTCCTGTGATAAGTAGGGCTGCCGTACCATGGCACAAAGGTAAGCTGGTTCACGTATGTGGACTTGCTCAGGGCTGTCCACCAGACTGTGACGCCAAACGTGAGGATTGGCCTAATTACCGCAGTATAAAGCCAAAGGATGGCTCGCGGTTTTAGCCCCCAGCTTCTGCTAATGGCCCTTTTACACGTGTAAAGAGCTGCAGTTACATCTTGAAAACTAAACCTCCAAAAAGAAGTGTTTTTTTTTTTAAGGCCAAAACATATGCTAAGGTGTTGTAAGAAGAACGCGATTTAATACTAATAATAATACCAAATACTTGACTATTTTCTTACTATACATACTTTGCACTATTTGTTCCCAAAATTAAAAAATAATAGTGGAGTTCACTCTTCATAGAATTTTAGGTGTAAAGTTGCTATCGTAGCAATTTGTCGCTACAACTGCGATAATGATTGATTTTTATGTAATTTGAAAGGTAAAACTCCAACTAAGAAAACTCAAAACAATGTTGGCAAAAAAATAATTAGTGTCTGTGCAAAAGCTGCTCAAACAAATTTTAACACATGATTTTTGTTTTTAGTAAAAATAATGGTTAATAAGAAGTTTCGAGAACTTTCAATATAGATTAAGAATTGATGTGGGCATTTTCGTTTTCAATGTTTTCTCAAAATTTCAGACTTCTACTTTACTTTTAATTTAAAATATTTTCAATATTAAAACCTGAAATTGGCAAAACTTAGTGGAAACTATTAATAAAGTTTGTGAAAGTATGTGCATTGTGGAGTCGAATCACTGTACATACATCCCTTTGAAATCTGTATTATAATATTTGTTGCAGAAAACAGTGGGTATGAACATTTCAAACCAGAGAAATTTTTGGTATCACAACCGGCCCATATACGGCAAGATAAATATCCCTGTTTGTGCTCTACTATGTATACGATTATGTTCCACAAGTTTGTACAGTTCGCTATTTCGCTAAAATCTCATTTGGAATAACTTTGTTTTGAACATTGTCTGTGAAAACCCAAATGAGAAAGAAACCAATATTCCTTCTTTTCGAAGCAATGTACTATCTTTCCGAATGGTTATAAAGAACGCATGGCATCGCCACTCAATCGAACCAACCAATCGATCTTAAATGAGATCTCAATATTTGTCAATTAAATATGTTGCGTGGGTCTGAAGATCTGAATAATTGTTGTGAGAGACATAAACCTTTTTTAAAAAAACAATTTTTTTGGGTCGTATTATCCCTGTAGTTCCGAAGGGGGTCAACAAGAAGGAAAACCGCTTAGGTTTCACTGAATTCAGGAGAATACCTGAATCAGCGTTTTATTGATATAGCCGATAGTTAGTTAACCCAATTAAATTGAATAAAACACAGTAATCCCATATAAATTAAATATATACTGTTAATATAAATAAATAAATAAATTATAAATTTAATTCTGAATTAATTTTTTTAATTTCAATTTCCCCAAATGGCCAAATTTCCAATGGAATCACGTTTCGCTTTGTTTCTATGAAAATAAGTTTGCAGCATTTCGCGATAATTGCCGTTTATCATAAAAGGCGAAATACTCCAACGTTTGACTAGTAGACCATTCCACTTATAATTGCCCTAAAAAATTTCATTCGTCTGATATTAGTAATTATATTTTTATAATTTTTTTTGTCTTTGCTTTACAAACTCACCTTTCGTATGGGACAACTTTCTGTCATATTGCCATACTTCCAGAAATTACTAGTCCAGACAGAACTTCTTCTTGTCTGCGGACGTATTCTTGTCCAACAGTTGACAAATTTGTATATAGTATGCAAAGACAGTGTGAAAGTGTTCAGTCTTTGTGAACTTGTAAGCGATCGAAATTTTGGCCCTCATGTGATCTGTAAAATTGCGCAAAATGCTCAAAACTAGATTTAGCGAAGAGCGATCCGGTTGAATGCTGGCCGTGTAATTCCTCATTTAAAACGAATTTTACTGAATTTCTGTGCGCACGAAAATGACTTAAGATGGATTCAGTGATTCAGTGTTGTATTTTTATTGTATCAAAGAGCGCTACTCACGTGCTTCGCGCTCTTGGATGTTGACATTGCGGCCGTTAGCAGGAAAGTGCACACGCACACACACAAAAGTCAACGATCTGTCACATTAATGAACGACAAATATGGAATTCGCTGTTGGGCTGCGCCGATTAGCATTGAGCACTGCGTTGATTACTTTACTAATTTGAGAATTTCAATGCGTAAAGCAACTGACGGAATCACAATGTTTGAATGAACATAAATGACGAAATAATTATTTTGTTTATAAGTAGTAAAGTTGGCATGTAAATTGATTGTCAGTCAGTTATTACTGTCAGTCAAATATTACTAGTAAATTTCTAATTATTGCAATTTCAAAAGATTTGTGAGGTACAAAAATTATAATTTATTTATTTACCCAATTTTGACCCATTTTAGTAACTTTGAACTCAATGAAGCGAGAATAATGCAATTTTTGACATGTGATCAAGGAGATTTTTGGTTTGAACATACTAACTTTTTAAGACAATTATATATAAGTTTTCAAGGATATAAAGGATTCAAATTTTCAAGGGACGTTTTTCATATCGTTTTTTTACAAATAGATAAAAAATCAATTTTATTTAAATTCTTGAGCTCTTCCTCTTTCATTTAATATACAGATCGCCATATTCTAACGAGGTAAACTATTTTTTATATATTTTTTAATTTTTATCGGTTTCAAAAATTTTGAAATCCTTTTAGAAGGACAAATGATATAGAAATGATAAATTGACTTTGCAGTATTACTATGTTTGGTCTCTAGTTTCACGCCCACATGGATTTTTTCCGGTGTGAAAATTTTTTTTAATTCCTTTCTCTATTTTGAAATCTTTTGTTTTAAACATGATTTTGATCTATGATTCAGGTTATCGAATTAGTACCTTAAAGTGTTGGTACGTTTGATTGACCAGTAATATAAATAAAAAATATTAAATAATACATATCTCTTTATCATTTATTTAGTTTCATTCTTTCTCACATATCGCAAACGCACAACAAAAGTGACACAATTCAAAATTTTTGATTTTTCGGGAAACGTAAAAAACTGTTTTTGAGCTAAATAAACATTTTTTTTAAATAACAAATAGACCGTTCAGTAAAAATCCTTACAGATTATGCTTTAGGATAAGTTACAAGAATTTTTTTTTATTTTACACTAGAAAAACAAAAATTTGGAGTTGTGACTGTTTTGATGATATTTTAATTCAATAATTACGAAACTACCACTTTTTCCACTTTTTCTGAATTTAATAATTATAAATGACAGTTAAAAAGTTTAAAGAAAAATTTTGAAAATTCATAATTAATTTTAATAATTAAAATATATACAAAAATTGTCAGAATTTTGCTTAAAATTAACTTTAACAAAAATTTATTTCGTCAAAAGTGACACAATTTGAGTTAGGATTCTTTTGCATTGAGCTGCAGCGATAAATAGCATCAAACTTCTGACATAAAGAGATATCAAACTGTATTTTTGCAACAGTTAACAACAACAAAATATACTGAGCTTTTGGTGATTGGTAGATTTATGCACAGTATTAGCACATAAAACCGAAAATGAAAAATTTTGAGTTGTGTCACTTTTGTAGTGCGTGTGCGATATATTCAACTTCACTGATCGCAATCTTGTTCACATTCCGTACGTTTCTAAAACAACTTTGAATCGACCTCGCAGTCAAGCACGAAATCCTCTTTCTTGCTCTTGTACTTTCCATAGAATAAATAGGCTCTGGCGCGATAATCACCGGGATACAGATAACTTGGCACCAACGCCGGATCGATGCGCCAACCGTGCAGATAATAGTGTCCTTGGTAAATCGGGCAGTTCTCCATAAAGTTGCCATATTTCAAAAAGGTTTTATACCAACGCTTGAACAGCGTCGTCTTCAATGCAACGATCGTGGAGCAAACGTCCAATTCATAGGTGAGTAGTGTCTGGTAACGCTTCGAGTTGTTCAGACGCAGCTGAATATCGATGCGAGCCATAAAGCCCGGCTGCAGAGTCCTTGTTATGTTTGTGTCCATATGAACGTTGCCATTCAGCGTGTACAATGTAAAATTCGAAATGTATTTCTGACTGAATTTGTAGTGCGCGGAGTATAGAGAAAGCTTGGTTGCCTGTAAAATATTATAAATAAAGGTTGTGGTCTTCAGGAATTCACATTTCACTATACTTACGGCGCTTACGAGCGGCACTAAGTTGAGTGCCACGAGGACCAGTAATATTGAAAATGTCCACTTGAGCTTTTTCAGTTTAGGCATTTCGAAAATAGTAACAAAATTTGCTTATTACGCAGCAATCAGGTAGTCAGTCGTGTACTCACGGCGGTGTAATGAGCGATCACTTTCCGTTCAGTGCAATTATAAAATGTGAACATAATAACGACGCGTGTGCTATCAAGCGATCTATGTTAGATAGCAAACTAATGAATGTTGAAAATTTTAAAACATAGGAGTTGCAAAAATTAACCTTGGCACACATGCGAGTATTTCCAATTGCAAAATATACCCTTAAGCGATATTCGTCAATGGTGAGAAAAGATATGTGAAAAGTAATCTTTTCTAAAAAATGGTCGAACCAGACATTAGTGGTTCTTACTTGGATCATCCAACAACTGAAGTGAAGTCACTCATGGATTCAAACTTGGGTCCTGCGCACATTCACAACATTATGTGAGTATCGCGAGAAATTGCATTCTTGCATTCATTCCTTCATAGGAAAAGTATATAATTCATAGTAGAATTTGTATTTCATGAACGAAAAGTATTAGAAATGCCGCCTTAGGCATTTGCCTCATGAGCCTCGTGATTCGACCGCCTACGTGTGTCCCCATTTTCCCACTCCACGCACTTCGATAAAACCCGTGAAAACCTCCCAACCCCAAAAGTTTTCATTTTTTGCCGATTTCGCGTCCAGTCATTTTGTTTGTAGTGATGAAAGCTCTTCCATAACAAGAGAGCTTGGAAGAATACAAACAGTCTATATCCAATGAATGGGTCAGGTCGTTAAGTCGTCGGTCGTTAAGTTAGACCACATCTAGGGGATCCAAAGGAGTCCACTTCTGATAGAAGTGTAAGAACCAGCTTGAGTAGACCTTGCAATTGTTGCTGTTGGTTGATTTGCTCACACTGCCCCTAATTTATATAATCAGTGGTAATTGTCGTTCCTACGAAGATGGCCATAGATCTATGATCGCTAAACTCATTTCAGATGGTCCTTGCTAAGATTTGTTTTACTATTTCCTTAGTGAAACATCTTGGTATAAAAATTTGTAATACGAGGCATATAACAACTTTGACCCACTTAATATTTGCAGCCCCGAACCATGATAAAGCCCACAATAAAAAAAATCAAAATTATATTTCCCAGATATGATGTGATAGGGTGTTTGGCGTAGTAGCGACTGGCGATCGACATTTTATGTAGAGACTAGGGATAGCAATATTTTGCCATTTTGCGATCCCGAGATTTTTGGGATTGAAAAGTCAAATCCTGGGATTCATATAACAAATTTTTTAAATAAAACAATTTTCCCAAATTGCGTAAATACTTGTTTATAATATCATATATTTCCCATAAAAATGGGCACAGTTTAATCACATTTGGGGTAGTTTTAAGATTTTTGATCTTGAAATTAATCACATTTTGTTTAACTTAAAAGTTTTTCATTAAACATTTAACTTCAGTTTAAAAAATTTTTTTTTACCCAAAATTACACTTAAACATAAGTTATTGATTTGGAACAGATGTATCAGAAAGTGCATATATACACTGCGGGACACTTGATTACCCTCACTTTATTTTGTTAGCTAAGATTTTTGTTATGAAGTCAAAAACTGTTTTTTTAATGTCAAAATTTTCTGGACACTTAGTTACATGTGTTCCTGTTTTTGAACCGCCAAAATTATATGCAAAGTGATGATGAACCACATTTTTGTCCTTTTAAGCCTATTTCAAGTGGGACACTTGATTACCCTCATTGCAGTTTTAGACCTGTAACAAGTGTTAGAAGGTAGGATTAGTGTAAATCGGTTTGAAAAACTGAATTGAAAGTATTAAGCATATAATTTTTGCGAAATTTACAGACGGCAGATGCTATGGCCCGCAGTAAAACCTTAAAAGAATTGGAAAGGGGACGAATTTCGGCGAACAAGGAGGAAAACATAAGTAACCGCGAAATCGCTCGCAGAATCGATCGCGATCCATGGGTAGTAAACCATTTTCATAAAACACCCACAACTTATGGCAAAAACTGCAAAGGTCGTACCGCAACAGCATATGCATATTTGATAAAAAAAATAAAAAAGGTAATTTGTTTGTACTGTAAAAAAAATTTGGTTTGTAAAAAATTTAAGCGTTTTGATTAACTTAAAACTGGGATCTTTAAAATACAAAGGCATTAAGTGTTTTGTCCTCTAACCTAGAGCGAAATTCATTGCAAATAAACCCTGCTGAGAGAAAACATCTTTCAGATTCAACACTTGCTGGTTGAATGCTTAGTAAATAATCATAAGCCTTTTGCAAAAGACGCCCTCTATCCGCTCCCTCCTCCCTCAAATAATGAATTGGGTTTCTGTGCCTTTAAATTTATTTCATTTGAACTTTGAACCATCTTTTGCAATCCCGAAAATCCCGGGATTGACGGGACTGGAAAAAGTCCGGGATCTCCTTGGAGCGAGATTCTTTGATGGAGTTACGGAAATAACTAATGCATAGATTAATCATCAACACAATTTCCAAGCCAAGACCGAATGGTTGCCAAGAGATCTCGTCTGAACCTACAGGGAACCCAAACGGTAGAAAAGCACACCGAATTCAACTATGAAGGGATTCACAATGGTCTGAATGAGGTTTTCGAGTAAAAGGCTATACTGCACACTTTCCTTATTCAACCTTACCTAACCAGAACCTAGGATGTTTACATATAGTTGACATGCAAATTCCGTACGCTGACGCAATAATATATTCTGTGGTATTAGCAATAATACCTTAGTGTCCTCAAGAATTGCATAAAATCTGCAATAATATACTTGTAGACTAGGTGCCTCACAACCCATACTGGGTTGTATGGTTGGTTGGTTGGTATGTGCAGGGAAATATCATTTTGTATGGAGGAATGAAGAGATAAAAGATGGAATTAAAAATGTAAACAGGTATGAAATATAAACCTGAAATATCAGATAACGTGGGCAGTCCGATAAGTACTTAGCCCCACCGATGGTGCCACTATCGTAAGGGAAATTTACTATCGTGTAGTACATCCTCGTAGACTGTCGAAATTTCAGCCATATTGGATTTGTAGTTTTGTTTTGACCGCGTGTGGAAACGAACGTAACCGCGGATTTTAGAAAAATGGAAAAAGAGCAATATCGGTCGGTTATTCGCCAAATTAGTGGCATTAGGCTACGAACAGCTGCCCCATCCACCGTATTCTCCAGATTTGGCCCCGTGTGACTTCTTTTTGGTGTCAAACTTGAAAAACTCACTCGCCGGGCAGAAATTTGAGTCGAATGAGGAGGTTATCGGCGCCACGGAGGCCTCCAGAAAACGTATTTTTCAGACGGGTTAAAGAAGTTGGCGCATCGCTGGGTCAAATGCATCGAGTTGAAAGGAGACTACGTTTAGAAATAAATCGCCAGTTTTCCAAACTTTTCATTTTTCTTTTGTAGGCTAAGTACTTATCGGACCACCCACGTACTTGTGCCCATTTTTCATCCAGTTCTCAATACATTTGCGGTACTCGATTTCCGTCATATATATTAGAGCTATCTTCGATTTTTTTACGAGTATTATCTGCTCACGGCTGCTAAAATTAAGTTGATCAAATACAAAAAGTAGCTGAGCTAAATCCGAGGAAAACTGTGTCACTTTGACAAATGCCAAATGATAAATGATGTCACCAAAAAGATCAAATTGTCTGACCGAGAATGCCACACGGCGGTGATTTCAGAAATAATTTAGTGGTGGTGATACACACAGCTTATTGAGATCAGCTACAGAAAGGCTTCAGCATTAATTTCATATGTCAACTGGCTTATTCTATCGATATTAAAAAGTAGTTAAGAGTAGGATATCGATAAAGAATCTTGTATTCATGAAGCCAGTATTCCCAGAAGCACTGACACAGATGCACCGTGCGACAGTACTTTTGACCCATCCAAAAGATTATATAGACGTGAAACTAGAACTCATTGATAGTAAAATAGCATACTCGGTTTTTAATTTTCTGTGTCGTTGTACTTTTAAAAGAACTTTAGAGTTCAAGGACATACACAATTCAATGATTTTTTTTAAATATTTTTGGTTATGCAATAATCAAGATATGAATATTAAATAAAAGAAACAACTTGTCGCTTTATGCCTAAATTTTTTATTTTAAACTTTTAGAACCAAAATATGTGAGTAAGTAATATGTAGAAAAATACCTCAAAATTGTATTTTTCTATCTAATTTCGTAGACAAAAAATTATTGTGTGTTCCACTTATTTTTTTAACTGTGAATCAATTGGATTTGAAGAATACAATTTTGCGATATTATACTACATACCAAGTTCCAAAATATATAATTTTTCCAAAACTTTTTTCCAGAAAACTTTAGGAATATCGAAGTATACCTCTTTGAAAAGACCTCACTGATATATTTTAACCTTGAAGTTTACAAATAAGAAATATAGTCTAAAAGTGACTATGTTCTTCTTCCATTTGATACCCATATCCTCATCATTGCACAACCACGAATATTTAAATAAATTCCTTGAAATATTTATGTCCTTAAAATTATAAAGTGTAAGACATCGGATCATAAAATGTAAAGACATAGGATCAGAAAATGAAAAACTGAGTATGCCATGTTACTGTAAATGACCTCTAGTTTCACGCGTCTATAATCTTATGGATAGGTTTTTTGTCATCATTAGTCCATCAGTTAGATGTACCTCTGCACTCCAAGATCAATTTTACAAATTCTGAAGCCCCATTGTCGCATATTTTTCTACATATATATTTAGTTAACATTTGCCCATTTATTTATTGCTTTTCGAACTGGTGAAACCGCTGTACCGGCCAAATATTGCAGTGGCTGTACAGAAACTCAGTTAACCATGGCTTAGATTCATTGCCCATTAGGTTAAGGTGGCATCAAATTCACACTCGGCCCAAACTTCTTCATTGACAGGTTTTTTTGCGCCAAAATAGCCACGCCCCTTGATGCGATAATCGCCCGGATGCAGATACTTGGGCACCAATGCCGGCACCAGACGCCAACGCTGCAAATAATAGTGGCCACTGGGCACGGGACAATTCTCCATAAAGTTTCCATAGCGCAAGAGGCTCTTCAGAACTTTGCGCATCAGGTTGTCGCGCATTGCAACTCTGGTGCCACACACGTCAACGTCGTAGCCGAAGAGCGACTGATAGCGCGGCGAATTGGGCAGCCGGTACTGCAAGTCCAGATGCATTTTGAAGCCGGCGCCCAGCTCCTGCAGCATATCGATGTCGGCGCTAAGTGTGCCGTTGAGCGCGTAGAGCGTAAAGTTGGCGAAATACTGAGAGTTGTAGACGGCACGCGCGCTGTTGATGTTCACTTTGTTTAGCTGTAAGGAGGAGAGAAGAGCCAGGAGCGTCAATTGGTTGAAACTAAGAAATCGGTTTTATGGATGTTTATTGTTTTTACTTACCACAGGCGCTGCTGTCAACATATGCAGACCGATTAGGTAGACGAAACAAAGGTCTGCTTTCGGTCTCATGTTGTGGATTCTTATTGATGAAATTACTGTCAGAACTTTGCCGTCAGGTAGCAGTGCGTCGAGCAGCAATGATTGAACTCAACTTGTTCGAGTTAATTATTTATTGTACAGAAAATCATTTGCAAAATTTTTGGTATTTCTAATATGTCCAAATGTGCCATTTTAGCAAACAGAAATTATGACCGTTTTGGTAATTAGCAGAAAATCATATGATACTATTTATTGTTTAAATTTTATTTTTGGTTTAAACTAAACAATAACAACACGTATCTCATCATTTTAATCGCCTCCCTTCCAGTTTACTATAAAAAAAAATTGTTCAATTGCAACACGATTAGCACTAATGAGCAACAGAACTGAATGAGCAATTGAACCAAAAACTTAACCCAAAAACCACGCCAGGTTTGCAGGTTTGTTTCTTTCGTTTGTAACACTTTGCTCAAAGTGTAGTAAAATTGTGCGCAATGCAAATAAAATATAGTTTAATTATAATCCTAGTCATCTCCCTGCTGGAACGCGCCAACATGCAAAAGGTAGCCACAACACATTCCCACCTCACTTCCCACCATCGTTCAGCCATCCATCACTGATCGCTTACATAATTTTCTCTTCAGAACGTCAAAGCGCTGCTCTTTCGTGCCCTCGAAACAAATTTTAATGCCGACTACCTGGACCAGTTCGTTGGGAATATTAGCAGCAATCATCATGCACTCAACGTGTGGATGCGACTAATTGTTGAATCGCCCGCCGATTTCTGGATGCAGGTGGGCGTTCAGCACCGCCCGTCGGCCTCGTTCAAGTTTCGGCCCATCTTCACGTTCAACATCAACTTGTGCAGCGTACTCGGCAAGGAGCTGAACAAGTACAGTATTGTGCACATCTGGCTGAGTACTCTGCTCAAGTACAGCAACATGCCGCGCATCTGTCCGTGGAAGGCGGTCAGTAGTGCAATTTTTTTACTCCAGCACACAAGTGTCTCATCTGAATGTGTCTCACCTTAGTGATGAATAATGAATTAACGCTTAACTCTTTAAATAGTTGAAGAGAAAATTGCATGTGTTTTCCCATAGATCATCAAAGATTTGACTCTTAAATATATTTTACTTGTAACACTTTTCGTATTGCAGGGCACCTACTACTGGCGTAATTTGCACCCCAACAAGGAAAGCATTCCCAAATTCGTAATGAGCGGCGCTTATCGCATTAATAGCAGATTTTACTTCCGGGACTTGGACAATACCCTGTTCACAAATCTCTCCATGCTTATCCAAACCAAAATGAAGTGATGCCTCACAACTACTTACAAATTTTAAACCATGTATGTTCACATACACGAAAAATATAACCAATATTTGCACTTGTAATTGATATATAGAAATATGAGGCAAATAAGTAATATTGGTTGATATTTAGACCAAACTTGATCATGTAGAAAATTATTTAAAATAAATCGTCTTCAATATTTTCAGGTCGAATGTGCAAAATTATGTGGATGTTTCAATGTCGGAAGCACTAATGCCTTGAAATATATTATTACATACATGTAACTAGCCCAACCTATTGTTTTTTCTAAGCATGTATTTTAAATTTCACAAATCCATACTTTTTAATTATAAAAATATTAGAAAAACAAATGTCACATTGTTTTTTTGATCCACCATCAGACAAAAACCATTGAACCACAGATTTACATGAAATAAACCCAACCATAACACATGTCTGTGAATCAATATTAATATCAAATGATTCTGTATTTCATTGAAGTAAAAATAGGTCATAAAGGATTGGCCACGCCCACTTTCTGCATCAAGTAAACTAACAAAGCTAAACTGCAATACATGTCTGTGAATCAATATTGATATCAAATGATTTTATATTTCATTAAAGTAGAAATAGGTTTTTTAGGATTGACCACGCCCACTTTATACACCCACTATAATGACATTAATCAGCTATGATACATTTCTGTAAGGCAATATGGGTGTTAAACGATTCAGCGTATCATTGTGACAAAAATAGGGTTTATAAAATCGACCACGCCTACTTTCTGCATAAAGTGAACTAACAAAACTCAACTGCAATACATGTAAGTGAATCAATATTGATGTCAAATAATTTTGTATTTCATTGAAGTAAAAGTAGGTCATAGGATTGACCACGTCCACTAAAGATGAAGCTAAGCTATGGTAAATTTTTTTAAAACAATATGGATATCAAACGATTCAGCGTTTCAATGTGGCAATTATATGTTTTATAGGATCAGCCACTCCCATTTTCTGTGCCAAATAAACTAACACAACTGGACAGTACGGTACTACATTACATGTCAGTAAATAAATATCGACATCAAGCCATTTTGTTTTTCATCGAAGTAAAAATAGGTTATACAGGATTGACCACGCCTACTTTACACGCCCACTAAAATGACAGAAAAAAGCCATGGTATACTTTTGCGAGGCAATATGAGTATTAAACAATACAGTTTATCTTTGCGACAAGGACAGGGTTCATGGAATCAGCCACACCTACTTTTTACGGTCCCTTAATTAACAAAACGATAATGATAATGATATTACTTCATTCTGTTTTCAGTTTTTTATTTTCTGATCCTTTAAAAATACTTTACAATTTTAAGGACATAAATATTTCAAGGAATTTATTTGAATATTTGCGGTTGTGAATTGATGAAATTATGAGTGTCAAATGGACGAAGAAAATTGCCGCTTTTGGACTATATTTCTTATTTGTAATTTTCAAGATTAAAATATGTCAGTAAGGTCCTTTCAAAGATGTATCCTTCGGTGTTCTTCAAGTTTTCTAACGAATCCTTTTTGAAAACTTATATATTTTGAAAACGTATATATTTGTATCTCCTATCCCAATTGGTTCATACGAGGCGCGACAATTAAGTAATGAGACTGATTCCATAAAACCCGTATATTTAAAAACTATTCTACCACTTTGCCATCCCCTTCAAAGTAGTCCCCTTGGGCAGCTATAGAACGATTCCAGCGCGTTTTCCATGCTTCGTAACATTTCTGGAACGCTTCGACTGGTACCCTCGTCCGCAAGTACCCTCGTCACGGCCACCTGGACGTCCGTAATCGACTCAAAATGGGTTCCTTTGTCCACCGATTTTGTTCTAGGGAACAAAAAAAGTTACAGGGTGATACATTGTGACCGAAAAGTTTCCGGAAATTCTCATTTAAAATTCGTGCGCTGTATATTTTTCGATATTTTAAGTTTCTGTAGGTTGGTAGCACTGTCCTTAATTACTATGCCAAAAATGAGCGCGATCTGTCAGACAGTTTGTTTACGGCAGCTGTTGAAACCAGTTCACCTCAGTAGTGCGTTGCGATTTTGTTGAGAATTTTCTTCAAAATGAGTACCGTGAACAGGTCTCTTTGGACGTGCTTGATCGTGCCAATTCCGATCCAACTTTCATGGAACGCATCATAACTGGTGACGAGACATGGGTCTACGAGTACGACATGCAGACAAGCCAACAATCATCGGAATGGAGAGGAAAAGACGAGCCGAAACCGAAAAAACCACGCCAAAGTCGCTCGAAAATCAAGGTAATGCTGATTGTTTTCTTCGATATTCGTGGTGTGGTGCATCATGAATTCGTCCCTGAAGGACAAACAGTAGGTAAAGACTATTATTTGACTGTTTTAAGACGTTTGCGTGAAAATATCCGCCGTAAACGGCCTCAATTGTGGAAGGATAATTCATGGATTTTTCATGACGATAATGCTCCCTCGCACCGAGCCAACATTATCAACGATTTTAAGGCCAAACATTCAATAAATACCATCGAACAGCCACCGTATTCACCTGATCTTGCACCGTGTGACTTTTTCCTGTTTCCCAAACTCAAATTACCACTCAGAGGAACGCGTTTTGAATCCATAGAAGACGTAAAACAGAATTCGCAGAAGGAACTCAAAGCCATACCGGAAAGCGCCTATAAAAAATGTTTTGATGATTGGAAGAAACGTTGGCATATGTGTATCCCTTCTAATGGAGCATATTTTGAAGGAGATAAAATAAATATTGATGAAGAGTAAGAATTTTGCGTTTTATTTAAAATTTCCGGAAACTTTTCGGTCACAAGGTATATCGGCCGAATAAGGCGGCTGTTGGAACACGGCGATCCCTTTACAGGCCAAATAGTGGGACACGCTGAGGGCGGTTTGGCACGGCGCGTTGTCGTGATAAAGGATCCAGTTACGATCCATGTCTGTGCGCACCCTGTTGACTCGTTTTCGCAATCTTTCGAGTACTTGGCGATAGTAGACTTGATTTACGGTTTGCCCCGATGGAACAAATTCTTTGTGGACGATTGCACGGCTATCAAAACGCACTGCTATCGCGACGCGTTGCTCTTGATTTCGTTTCTACATTTTCGTGACGAGCACCACCAACACACGTCTACTCAACACGACACAGCAGGCCAACTAAACAAGCTAGAGCGATGGTAAATATATACAAATAAATAGAGAGGGGAAAGATGCCGGGGTAGGAAAATGAAATTTCTAGGTCGCAGGTTTACCACAAGCGCGGCAATAAACTCAGTCTTATTACTTAGTTGTCACACCTCGTAGTTAAAAAAATAAGTTCCCATTATACGCAGGAATTTTGTATGGAATACATCATAATTTTTTGTCTACGTAATTGGATAGAAAAATAAAATTGTGAGGTATTGTACTTCATATTACTTACTGACATATTTTGGTTCTGAAAGTTCAAAATAGAAAATTTAGTCATAAAGCAACAAGTTGTTTCTTTTATTTGGTTTTCATATTTTCATTATTGTACAACCAAAACTATTTTTTAAAAATCATTGAATTGTTATGTCTTTGAACTTCACAGAAAATTCATCAGAAAATGAAAAATTGAGTATGCAATGTTACTAAAAATAACCTCTAATTTCACGCCTATATAATCTTTTGGATGGGTCAAACCTACTGTCGCACAGTGTATTATATTAACAATTTATTTTTGAACAATCATGACTCTTCGTGAGTTTCAACCAAATCAGTAGTCATCCTGTAAAAATTAAAAAACCAACATTTCAACAAATTGAGACTACGGTCTGAGAGGGCTACCAGCAGAATTGTTCGGATGAACGCATCAGCTCATCGGCAAAATATGGCTTAAGTAACGAATTGCCAACGATTGGAACCTCAGTGCCCTTTGAACTGCGTTGAAGCAAGGCGACTCAACAATAAATAAAATCCCCAAAATAAAATCCTTTGTGCACCACTGGATAACCCAACACAACTGCCTCTGTATATGAAAATTCCGTATGCAAAATAGCAGCAAACGCCTGACTGCAGCTGCGGCAATTTCATTCGCTGCCTTTTGATATTCAATTTTTTTTGTCGCAGTAATTTTTTTATGTGATCCACGTGAAGCGTGAAATTGTTAATAAGCGCAAAATGTGCGCGAAAAAAAATCCCATTAAGCATCTGTGCGCGCGTAATCCAGAGAAATGACAACTGGCGGCGATTAACGGCGCATTTCGAATGCGCATCAGCGTTCAAATGCACCGCAAATGACAATTGCCAAAGAAAAGGCAAACGCAGCGTTGCCCGCCAACCATAAAGTTTACGCTCCAGCACACCGCCCAACAACAAGAACAACAACCAAGTTGCAAGTGTTATCGCGCCGTAATGGAGTTTGACACGTCTCAATAATAAATTAAACGGGCGCGCAGCGACAAACTTTTATGTAAAACGTCGAATTCTCCGAGTGGCAGCTAATTTTCGCTAGTTTTGGGTTTCCACCAGCGCTGTCACAATGCCACACTACACTATTTTCATAATGCTAACTTTTTTTTCAAAAGCTCTGAGCATATTTTTTGCCGTCATTTTGCCGCTTCCGCAGATGTTATCGCACGGCAATTAGCATTTTGTGGCATTGTTGTAACAATAACTCTTCGTGGTGGCAACGCTGCGCACACGACTTTGCTGCGAAATGTCATAATTTGCACGCAAAGTGGATCGCGCAGCGTGATAAGGCGCGTAGTGGGGCGGTGCGCAAATCGCAAACTTATTGCCGCGGCTGCTGCAGTGCAACATGGCTCAATGCAGCCGCCTGTCCGGCTGTGAGTAAGAAAAATGCCCAACAAGAAAATGACTGCAAAACCAAAAAAAAATAAAAGGAAAGGAAAAACGCTGAAGTATTTAAATGTCCTGCGGCCATACGCTGTCACAATTTGTGCAGCTTACGAGAAAGGATGTGCCGCGGCTGCAGCGCAGCGTGACAGTGTTGGGACACTGATGCGCAGTTTGGGAAGTCGAGAATTATTGAAACATTTTCTACAATGGAACTCAATGCGGAAAAAATTCTACAAAAATTTCTTGCAACCCAGTGGTAAATTTCACCTTCGATCCAAGGATTCAAGGTTTTTGGTTTTGTTGTTGCTTTCTCTTTCAAAAGAAACTTAAAGACTGACTGGACTCGATTCCAGGGAATTGTTTTACATCATTTGGCTGAAGCTTTGGATCTCTAGTTAGTTTTTAGTTTTAGTTTGTTTACGCCAATTTTTGCCATTAAGATTTTCTATTAAACCTCAAACAAACCCAATTTTTTTAAAGGCTTAAATTCCTTTGCGACAAATTTAAAACAGATTACAGCAGATTCGGACGCTGAATGAACGCTTGAATCTGAAAATGTGGCTGTGAGAGTGAAAAGGTTAGAAAAGTTGCAAAGATTTAGAAAAGTTAAGTTAATTTGAATTGTTGTCCCAGTGTTTGAAAAAGAGTTAAAGGCTTTCAATCAATGTTACAAAGACAACACACATATGCACATCACCCTCAACTCCGCAGTAAGGCTTAAGGCGATCGGTTGTTGGGCGGAACGCAGCTATGGGCACAGCAAAGTGCTAAGTACATTACCAAACGTTAAGTTTAATGGGATTACCGACTATATCGGCGAAATTCCCTACGAGTGCCGAATGGGAAAGAACTAGTCTTTTTAACGAATACGACATACACATCTTTACGGATGGATCCAAAATGGCATGCGGGGATATACTCACAGCACGTGGGGATTAATGAAGCAATACGTCTACCTAATGATGGCACAGTTTTTCAGGCAGAAGTCTTGGCGGTCAGGGAAGCCTGCCGACTGGTAGAGAGACATATCACTGATAGGACATATCACTGAAAGGTTGCAATATTCAAAGGCTCTACAAGCTACCACGGTCCAGTCGAGGCTGGTCGAGGAGTGTAAGAAGGCGCTGAGCGCGCTAAGTCGTTGTGCTGATATCACCCTTATCTGGGTTCCTGGGTAGGGACATTGAAGGGAATAAGAGGGCGGACGAATTGGCGCGCTCAGGTGCCTCGCTTGACGCATCGCTGGGTGTCCCGGTCTTGACGCCTTTGGCAGTTGTCAAGAGGGGCTGCTATCTGCACTGTCTCAGTCTTGCCAATCGGAAGTGCAAGTCGCTGACTTCCTGTCGTACCTCGCGAGCGATGTGGCCCTTCTACAATGAGAGGAGATCCTGCGAGTTTATACACAAATCTCGCACGAACGTCGCCAGGCTTACGGTGGTCATCACAGGCCACTGGACCATAGTTCCACATACGGAGAGGCTAAGCATTCCCTTCAATACCCACTGTAGGAGCCGTGTGAATTTAGATGAGCAAGAAACACCTAATCACTTCCTCTGACACTGCCAGCTTTGGTAAGGGCAAGATTTAAGTCTCTGGGGAACCACTTTCTGACTTGTTTGACCGAATGCTCGACAGTAAGTCTGGGGAACCTTCTTGGATACCTAAATTCCACCGGGTGGATTTAGTCATACGACTAACCAGGCTTAGTTTCGGTGAGCATGTGGTATCAAAACGGCGTCTATGCGCTAATTGTGACTTGCAGAGGAACAACTGTTAGTCAGCCACTTTAACCAACCAACCAACCAACCAACCAACCAACCAACCAACCAACCAACACACACAGAGCACATTAGCTTGAAAATATATACCAACTATATCCAAAACTACAACAACTGCGTATCCCACTAACATTTTTCTGTCAAATCGTCTAACTTGGCATAAGTTTCTTTTTTTCCATCAGTTGATGATCAGTACGACGCAGGAGTCTCCTTCATAGTAGCCATA
This sequence comes from Melieria omissa, assembly GCA_963971225.1. Classification (NCBI taxonomy): domain Eukaryota; kingdom Metazoa; phylum Arthropoda; class Insecta; order Diptera; family Ulidiidae; genus Melieria; species Melieria omissa. The sequence goes on from OZ020268.1 coordinate 82,922,684, forward strand.
CAAGCGCTTCAACAACAACAATAGCATTGCCAGTACAGACTTACACTGCACCTATCGAAGACACAACCCCTTTGCGTTATCTGTTTCCCATTAACGAATTCCCAGACGGCGCTCAGTCAAAAATGTTAACACGTCTCCTCTGGAAGAATTTAGACAGCAGACCAATCATCTACAACTGGCATTACTCACACAAGGTCATTGATTTGTTGGGGCCCTGTGCTTCCATGTGAAATGAATAAGAAGCAACAACTATTCAAAACTTTCGCCATGTAAATCCAAGAACCATTTGGTCTTTTAAATATTAAGAACACACATCAAAATATGCCTTGCTTTATTCATAATTTCTATGTGCGAAATATACTTGAGTCATAAAAAAGAATGTAAAAAATTTGCTTTTCATTACTATAAGTCAAATCAACCTTAAGTGAAATCAACCTTGCAGCACCTGGCAGCTTCTCGAGTCCGGTTTGATAGCCCAAAAATCCAACTCACCACTGATTCGGCGCGTAGAGAATCATGTCTGCGACACTGCGCCGTCTGTGCAGCGTCAGCAAAAGTTTGGCAACTAGCTGGCCGACCGCTGCAGCAACACTTGCCGCATACAAATCTTCGTGTGTGTGTGTGTGTGAGTTGTTGCAGTTCTTTAATTTCTCCGCCCGCATGGTTATTCTTTTTTCTTGTTGTTGCTGCCGCTACGACAGTCCTTTCGATTAAATCACATTTTTGGTTCGCGCGTACCCGTCGCCTTGCTGGCCGCCGCATTTCACGTAGTGCTTCCGTAGATTTATAATTAAGATTTGGTTTGCAGCAATTGCGGCTTGAATTTATGTTTGCTGCAACAGCCACCGTTGCAAGAGGCAACTGTGTTGTAAGCCGCCAGCGCAGCAGCTCGGCCAGGGTCGTTGCTGCGACTGTGACTGTGGTTGTGGCTGTCGCTTTGCCTTCATTTATCATCTGCTTTCCCGCGCTCAATTTTAATTACGTTATGAAGTTCAACCCATTATTATTTCTATTTTTGTTGGCGCGATTTTATCAAAACTTCCTTTTTCATTTTTTCGCATTCTTTTTTACGCTCCTCCGGCGCATTGTTTGGCGCACTTCAGTGTTGCACTGATGCAGCTTCGTCGTGGTTCATCATTTTTATTTGGTTTTAAAGGGGTTTTTGTAATTAAATAAAATTATAAAGTTACAAGTAAAGAGGCTGTTAACAACTTTATCATTTCACTTTATTGCTTAAAAAGTTGGTGGCATTTAATAATTTATTGAATTGCGGACATAAAAAAATTATAGTGTGCCTTCAAATTAATGCCATTTAAATTGTATTTTGCTTTGAGTTGTTTTGAGTCAGTTAATTAGCACATAATTAACACATTAACCCTTCGCTGCATGGCATTGCATATATGCAATGTTAACTTTTCATAGATTTGGAAACTTTTCTATTCAGCATTTTACAGTTGTTCATTCCTCAGCTGCATCTTTTATGTTAAAACAATTGATTACTAATGGAATTTTGCGATTAACATTGAAAGTATGCGCAAAAGAATCGAAAAAGCTGCAAGTGTTTCGATTTGGTGAACTAATTTTGGTTATTGATGGCGATGGTGATATGGTGATCGCCGTCGCTCAGCTGTTTAGTGCGTTGAATTACGAGTATAGAGTGACGTCTGACCTCTGTTCGACTCCCCGTAGTTGTCAACAGTAAAATATTGATAAAACCGACTTTCATTTCGGCGGTAGCGCTCTCACCAGGATACGGAAAATGGCCGTAAAACTTCTTTCCTAGATACAGGAATTCAACAAAATTTCATTTTTACCATCAGAACTTAACAAGCAACAAGAATTATATAACAAAAAAGTTTTTTCTTCACGGAAATTAAATCATGCAACGAAGGGTTAACCAAACCAAACACATTGACCAAAACTTTTCCTTCGAAATATTGACCCTTTTTAAACATTTTACCAATAAAATTCATCAAAATATCAAAAACATCACTAAGGAGCAAAAGCTCATGAAATTTTTATTTAGTTTTTTAATTTTAAAATCATTGATTTTATTGAAATAAAACATAAATTATAACAACAAAAAATTAAAGACATCATTTCATTTAAATCGAAACTTATATAAGTTTTATATACAAAATATTTAGTCACATTTATTGTTCCTTATGGAACCGTTGTTGTTGTTGCAAAGTCTTCTCTCTCAATCAAATACAAAATCGCTTAATAAGTACTCATTAGGGATCGCAATTTTTTGCCATTTTGCGATCCCGGGATTTTCGGGATTGAAAAGTCAAATCCCGGGATCCCGGGATTTAATCCCGGGATTCATATAACAAATTTTTTAATAAAACAATTTTCCCGAATTGCATAAATACTTGTTTATAATATATTTATCATAAAAATGGACACATTTTAATCACATTTGGGTAGTTTCAAGATTTTGTATCTTGAATTTAATCACATTTTGTTTAACCCTTCAATTCCCATGTCCAAAATAGTAAAAAAGAAAATTTTCTTTTTAAATAAAAGAGCTTATATACGTTTGGATAAGACAAAAAAATACATAAAAAATGTTTAAACTACCCTCATTTTTATATTGAAAGAAACCACACAAACTCGCACTGCTTTAATAACGCGTGAAACAAATGAATAAATTTTACAAATGACGTATCGCTAGTGTTGGTAGGAAAATTAAATAAACAAGTACTACTAATTGACTTTGCTATACAAGTGTTAGAATTTTAAAATAAAAATCTATGTGGTAGGAAAACAAATATTAAGCATCTGTCACCTACAGGTGACACTGGGAATTGAAGAGTTAACTTAAAAGTTTTTCATTTGACATTTAACTTCAGTTTCATAGCATTTTGTTTTATCCAAAAATGACACTTAAACATAACTTATTACTTTGCAACCGATGTATCATAAAGTGCATATATATGCATATTTGATAAAAAAATAAAATAGTTAATTTGTTTGTGCTTTTAGTTTTACTTCGATTATTTCGATAAAAAAGTTAAGCGTTTTGATTAACTAAAAACTGAGATCTTAAAAATACAAAGGCATTAAGTGTTTTGTTCTCTTATCTAGAGCGAAATGTATTTCAAATGAACCCTGCTGAAGAGAAACATCCTTCAGATTCAACACTTGTTGGTTGAATGCTTAGTAAATAATCATAAGCCTTTTGCAAAAGACGCACTCTATCCCCTCCCTTCTCCCTCAAATAAGGAATTGGGTTTTTGTGCCTTAAAATTTATTTCATTTGAACTTTGGAGCATCTTTTGCAATCCCGAAAATCCCGGGATAAAAGAATTTGAATCCCGGGATTTTCGGGACTAGAAAAAGTCCGGGATCCCGGGATCCCGGGATCCCGGGATCCCGGGATCCCGGGATTGCGATGCCTAGTACTCATATAGCTTAACAGAAAAATACTGAAAATAGCCGATTCTTATTGGCATAGTGGGAAAAAAATCTCCTAGTAAATCTATTTTTTAATCGAAATTTGCTATTAGTTTAATTTTATTCGTCACGCGATTAATTAATGGGCGCTGCAGACAAGCAAACGTAACAATTATCATACCAAATCTATAACTTAAAAAAGTGCAAACATAAATAGTAAAGGGCTGTACAACAGGTTCTATTGGGCACACTTCACTACTGCACAGGACTGTCAAGTACTGTACTTCAGTATCGCGGTGACAAATTCAAATGCTCTATAGTTCTATTCTGCAACAAAGCAAGTACTGCATCATTCGAAAACCTTGTCGCTACAGCAGCGACAGTGCTTGTGTGCTATTGTGAAGCAAAACATCAAAACAGAAAGCTATAATGAGGTTAAGTAACGGTAAATCACAGCAAGCACACCGAGTGAAGTAGAACTTCTACTTCACACCGAGTGAAGCAGAACTTCTACTTCACACCGAGTGAAGCGGAACTTCTACTTCACACCGAGTGAAACAGAACTTCTACTTCACACCGAGTGAAACAGACTTAAATAAATATCGAAAAAACATGACAGTCTTTAAACCTGCGTTTTTTTTACATTAATGTTGTTGTAATGATTGAAATGCAGCCCAGATTCCGTACAAAATACCAAAAACAAACATCAGGTACTTCGATCGTGCAAACCAAAACACAGTATGCTTGAAAATGTTCTACTTCAGTGCTTCGCTTCAGTGTTGTTCTACTTCCGTGTTGTTCCCCTGAAGAATTGTTCTACTTCAGTGTGGTTCTACTTCAATTTTGTTCTACTTCAGTGTTGTTCTATACTTCAAGGTGCTCGAAGTTCTATTGTCGTTTCGTGCAGTATTCGTATGAACATCAACAGCTTTCTTCACTGCAGTGCTTGTTTTGTAGTGAAGGTAAGAAGAGGGACAGTATTTGAAAGCACAGCGATGGCTGGCAAGTCATTTTTATAGTACTTTCGCCGCTCTTTAATAAATATCAACCTTTGCCGTCATTTGTATGAAATATCGTAATTTTTGTTTTTTTAACTCGGCAAAAATATTTAAATGCAAAAAATACTAAATTTATTAAGTTTTATAAATCAACTGAGAATCAAATTTTAAAATTGTTTAGCTTTTTGTTACCAAAAAATATTACACATATATTAAAATTCTTCCGAGGAAGCAACGTCAGTTGTTAGTTTTCAAAGCTCTTGCAAAGAGCTGCTTACAAAACGCAGCCATATTGTGTAGCTACGGCCATTATGATTTATATTTTTAACGCTTCTGTCAATACGAAAAAATTCCACCTATTACACTGTGCAAGTCGAAAATTCAGACATGGCGGGGACTTACAGCGCGAGTTTTTATAGGTATACTGAGTTGAGATCCACCAGCCGTTTGGCTGGATTGGCTCCAGTTTAAGAGAAATCCGACTTTGAAGTTTGCTCATTTTAGTCGAGTTCGTCGCTTAAGTCTTCGAACGTTTAAATGCTAATAGGTCCTAAATCGTTCCGAATATCGCTTTAATGTCTTCGGCAAGTTTGTAGATATTTTAACGACCAACAAATTTGCTTAAGACACCAATCCAAAAAAAATACATTCAAACTGTGTAATTGCGATATGTGAATTTTTTTGCGCAGCGCAACGTGGCGTATGAGTGTCATTTAATTCTAATATAAATATAACATGGGTCCGTATTACACAGTGACCCGTCAATACTTCCATAACGTTTCCCATGTGGTCCGTTTTTAGTGAGAGAAGTTCTTTAAAACGACGGAAGTTTAAAGTTCACCGGGTCTGACCATCTTAGGTTACTTTTTTGATGGGTCTTGTATGCAAGGCTTACCGCTTATTTATCTATTTTAATTTTTTTCTATTAAACGAGCCAACGCGCTGTGGATACGCCTATAAATACGAGGCATT